>CM077225.1:16845999-17445999 GCA_039654775.1 Spinibarbus caldwelli
ATGGAAAAGCTAAATTCATCAGTTTTCAATGTCACATGATCATACAGAAATCACTGTAGCATGCCGTTTTGCTGCCCAAGTAAGACTTTTTATTATGAATGTTGAGAAGTTGCGCTACTTATTTTTGTTGAAAGTGATAGATTTTTTTCCCCAGGATTCTTCTTCGATCGATCCAAAGTTCAAAAGAACACTTTCGTTTTTTAAAATTTGTACAAATGTAAAAGTTTACACTGTCTACTAAAAAACAAAATTTAAAAAACATCGGTGTCTCCTTATTAAATTTGTACCTGACAGTTTTAAACTCTCAAATCATCCTCTCCTCTTCCACATACTTCTACTCTGACGAGCTCTAAAATGATTCACTCCCACCGTATCACCTCAAAAACCCAAATTCCACTTGGCAGTTCTGAAAACATTCCAAACAGAATGACTAGTTCTGTCAGGAGATGACTGACAGGTCAAACAACAAGGTTCTCCGCCGTGTTTACTGGTTACCTCAACTGTTTATACTGAGCTAGAAGCTTAACGGCCTAAGAACAGTGCTATAAAAATAGCCTTTTTGAACAAGACTGATGTGAGATTGTTTATTGAAAAATCAGTGGCAAAGAGAGCCAGCTTGATGCTAGCATATCTCGTAACGTATATGTGCTGC
Source organism: Spinibarbus caldwelli (assembly GCA_039654775.1). Taxonomy (NCBI): domain Eukaryota; kingdom Metazoa; phylum Chordata; class Actinopteri; order Cypriniformes; family Cyprinidae; genus Spinibarbus; species Spinibarbus caldwelli. Next base: position 16,846,652 of record CM077225.1, read on the forward strand.
ACATTTAAAATACCCTGCATCTCTAAAGGATTCTTCGCACCAGCACTCAAATTCACGGGATTAGGATGCTCAAGGTCTGTTTATACATCCGAGCCTGTTTGTGCGTGACTAAGAGCGCGTGTGTGTGCGTGTACTTCCTGTTTACTCGGTCAAAGCTAATATCTGAGCGGAGAATCTGAGACGGTGTTTCTCAGCAGGTTCTGACAGGGGGAATGACCCTAGAGATGCAGAGCTTTCAGCAACACACCGGTAATAAAACCGGTGGAGGGGTGTTTATTCATCAAACGGGATTAGGCTTTGGTGTGCCGTATCAAGCGATGGGGGCTTTTTTTATGTGAGAAAATGGCCATTGCGAGACACAGGAACTAACAGAAAATGACAGCAGGATGAAGAAAAGGCCTAGATGAGCTCATTCTTTCTGTCGCTCTTTCTGTTAGTGTTATCAGCGCTCTCATCCTCCTCAGACAAGTGCACTTCATTCCAAAAAGTGTGCACAGATATATATCAGGTCACTGTCGGTGACACCGTGGCATTGAAAGTGGAGAGATGAGATATTGCACCCACAGCCTCCGCAAAGATGGTTGTTCTGAATATTGAATAGATGAAAGTGTATAATTCGTCACCTCTACAGCCCTCGCAAACTGACATCAGGGCGGCCTCATGAGTAACACGTCCACATATGAAAAGATATACGTGAGATGGGCTGCACAGCTGGTTGGAAAGCAGACGGGACTCTGGGTAGCCTCAGGATAGCTCTCTTGCTCTAGTGAGGTGAGTCCATCAGACAAACAGCAGGAGTTACAGCAGACACCTGACCCTGTGCCAGACGTTCAATACAAACAGACCTGCAGACATCCTCAGAACGGCATTCCCCACATGTGTCCAGAAGCATGAATGAGAATTGTTTATTTAGAAAGATGGTACATGTAATTATGCTGAAATTAGGTTGAAATTACTCCACATTTTCTTTCCCAAGCCTTAAAATCCACTGTTTGTTTCTTGATCATTTTAGAATACATAGATAACAGGTTGAATTCAGTAACATTAAGGCAGTAGTACCATTAACTTACAAAGAATAATTTTACAATGAACAATTACTGTGTTTTACTTTTTACGCATACTAACACATTCAAAAATTTAATATGTAAAAACAAATACTTTATGCTGTATAAAAATGAACAAGAATTAAATGTATATTTATGACAGATATTATATTCATAATGTTGTATAAAAAAAAACCAAAAAAAAATAAATTCATTTGTTAGTTCATAATGCCTAATACATAAATGTTAAGACATTTGAACCCTAGTGCTACCAGAAAATATATTATAATATAATATAATATAATATAATATAATATAATATAATATAATATAATATAATAATTCACCATTAAAATGTTTGGGGTTGTGAGATCTTTTAATGTTTTTGAAAGAAGTCTCCTGTGTTCACCAAGGCTGCATTTATTTGATCTAAAATACAGTAAAATGATATTGTGAAATACTGTAATCATTTAATATGACTATTCTCTATTTTAATGTATTTTAATGTACATTTTAAATTTAATGTGTCACATGATCCTTCAGAAATCATTCTAATATGCTGATTTGGTGCTCAACATTTCTTATTAATGTTGAAAGGCATTTCTGTAGAAACGGTAATACTTTTCCATAATTCAGTGATAAGTAGAAAAGACAGAAGTGACTTCAGAGCTGTAGAAGCTGAGAGTGGCCATGTATAAAAAGGTTACAGGTATTACTGATTAAGCCTGGATCAAGCCGAGCTAGTAAGACTATCATGAGAAGCTGTAATCAGTACCGTCTGAAATGAAGATGTCTAATGCTTCTTTCTATAATAGATAAGCAGATTTTTCACTCAGGATATCTTAAACAAGCATGAAGGATAATGATGTTGGTAATGAGAGCTGGGTAATCACATCAGAGGTTTATTTTAGGCATGATTCTGCTCAGACAGCGAGGTAATCAAATCAAGAAAAGGAAGTCCCTTATGTATCAAATAATCAGATTCATTATCATCCTGCTGACCTCAAGTCTCAGAGATGTCAAAATAAAGCTCTTATGCAGTTTTGACCTCTAAAAATAAGGCTCCAAAAACTGATTCCAGGTCTGTTAGCTCAAAGTACAGTTGATAGTTCACAGTCCTGATGTCAGTGTTTGGGGTACATAGTACCATTTAAATTTGAGATTGAAGATTTTTGGTAACACTTTAGTATAGGGATCAATTCTCACTATTAACTAGTTGCTTATTAGCATATTAATATATTGGCTGTTTATTAGTACTTATAAAGCATATTCTGCATGACCATATTCTATATCCCTAATCCTACCCAATACCTAAACTTAACAACTACCTTACTAACTATTAATAAGCAGCAAATTAGGAGTAGTTAATGATTTGTTAATAGAGAGAACTGAACCTAAAATAATGTGACCAGAATTTTTAAATGTTTTTGAAAGTATCTTCTTTACCTACCAATTCTGCATTTATCTGTTCAATAGTACAATAAAAACCGTAATAAAATTACAATTTACAATAACTGTTTTCTATTTTAATATATTTTAAAATACTTACTCCAGTTTTCGGTGTGACATGATCTTTCAGGAATCATTCTAAAAATGATGATTTGGTGTTCAAGAAACATTTCTTATCAATGTTCAAAACAGTTGTGCTGCTTAATGTTTTATGGAAACTATTCATTTTGATAAATAGAGAGTTTAAAAGAACAGAATATATTTGAAATACAATTTTTAAATAAACATTAATAATGACTTTACTGCTACTTTTGATCAATTCAATGTATAATTTTTTTTAAACATCCATATGTATTCATTATCTTTTTAAAAAAACAAAATCTTCCACTACCGTTTAAAAATCTGAGGTCAGCATGTCATGAACATGCAATTAAAAAAAAACAAATCACCAATATACCTCTAACACACTAGGTGGTTTTCATTGATTTTCTTATTTTAGAAAATTAAATGTTCTCAACCTGCACCGTTATCCTCAATGGTTGACTTGATATTGACCACAGTACTGCAATTCCCTTGTAAAAGGTAATAGACTGACAATTTAAAAGTAACCCAAGATCCTCAGAGAAGAGTTTAGTACGCATTGACTTGAGGAAATTGATTAGGATTTAACTCCGTTTCAAGTTTCTGCTGCTTTGTAGAACACAAGCAGATAAATAACAGAAAACAGTAATCAAACAGAAAGAGCCAACATACAGACTACACAAAATATCCTATACTGCTCAAGCAAAACATCTAGAGACCATAATGGGTTTTGAACATTAAATACATAAATGTGACTTGTTGATCGTGTACATTTGTATGACTTGCAAAGTTAAACATTTGGAAGTTCTGCTGAAATGGCAACAAACAGACATATCTATCTATATCTATCTATCTATATCTATATCTATATCTATATCTATCTATCTATCTATCTATATATATATATATATATATATATATATATATATATATATATATATATATATAAAAAAATAAAAAAATGTTTTATTTAAAATGTATTATTTATTTAACTTGACTTAAATATCATAGAAAATTAAATATATATTTATATATAAAAATATATATCTGATGAATATCAGTTAGAAGCTTCTGTGAGAAGACGACTACTAAAAAGAGCAGAAATATCCAAAGCAGCTGTATAATAGGTGGCCAAACAGGAGATATATGTTTATTAAAGGGGCGGCTTGCAGACAACCACTTAATCAAAAGCAGATGTGGATGTGATGGTGGGTGGTTAAAAGTACATCTAACGGGCGATGCGATGACACCGAGAACGAAGATGGTTCTTGAGATGAATAGAAATGAGGAGATGATTATTTGTTTTAACTTAAGTTACAAGTGGATGTTTTTTTTTTTGCCCCTCATTTTGGGGCTTTCAAAAGGTCCATGGTAAAGTGTGTAAATTCTTTGCTAGAGTGTGGTAAACGTCTCAAGAGATGAGCGTTTGAAGTCCACCTGTTTCTCATTGAGATTCTTGTGATGCTCGCTCAGTCGGAACGCCTAAGCGTCTGAGGGAAGGAAAAGGCCGGATAGTTGGCAGACTCTGCACTGTCCTAGCAATGACAACAGTTGGGCTGACTTCCTCTAACTGGAGGGAATGTGGGAATGAACTCTGTAAATTGTGGCTACAGAGGTCAAGTATGCAGTTGTGGTTGCACTGACGCTGAAAGATATTGGGAAGGTGCTTGCTTTGTGCACAATACTACAACCAATAAAAAAAAATGCAGTTATATGGCATCTAAACAGATGAGGAAAATAAGTCTGTCTGGTGCTATAGCAACTGAATTTAAAGCTGAATGCCCTTGGTTAGTTTTGTCACAGAGTTTGAAGAAAAAAAAAAACAAAGAAAAAATAAAAATCAACGTCACAAAATCTCCACTGACATAAAACTGGACAAAAGAACAGTAAAAAAAAAAAAAAAAAAAAAGTCGATTCTACAATGACACAGCAACTTTCCAGATTTGAAGTGTTACTTGACCTGATCACACCAGTGCAATGATTATTTTAGTACTTTTGAGGAAGTTGTAATTAATGTAGGTGTGCAATTCAATTTAAAGAACTAGCTCATAAATTTATAGTTTGTGAATTGTTTGAGCTACACTGATCACACTGCATGTTATATTATACACTAAATAAATCTGCTCATAAAAGTAATTTGTTCATGAATCCGTTGGACTTTGCCGTGCTTTATATTTTTGAATTCCTATCAAGAATTTGGTTAGGTGTTCTGTTTTGTGCTGTAGATTCAGTAGTGCTTTCACGTTATTTTAATACGGTATTCAGTTTAACCGTTAATGGATCTGAATGTCACTTAGTTCCGGTAGTTAAAGAAAAGAACTGGTTTTGAACCGGTTTCCAACCCTACTCTCTTTGATTAGTCATTGTAATGATCCAATTGAATAACTATGACACAATCTCACAAATGATCTCCAATTACATATTCATGTGTTAGAGTAAGCAGCTTTTGGCTTCAAATTGGATTTCATGTGGGCTGGTAGGTCACAACTTGAACACAGAGAATAAACATATTACATTTTACTGCCATTAAACAATTTTGTTGTTTAGCTCATCACAAGACAAGGCTCCATTTTATCACTTTATGTGAATGGAAAAAGAGAGACAAGAAAGTGTTCGCCTCGTTCTGGATCTTAGCTTAGCCTTGACAAAAAAGGCTTCTGTGGCTCTCTCTCAGGCTGATAAAATGGAAAAGTAAAGCTTTTATAAGTAAGAGAACATTAAAATGCTTTACGGCTCTTAAACGCAACTTTCCCATTCAATTTGGCTGCTCCTGATGCTAATTCATTAGGGTTTGTTTCTTTTTATGGTCTGCTGAGTTAGACTCTGGTTACTATTGCAGATTGACAAGCCCCGTTTCACAGGCTGGTATTTGCGTCATAGACCTCCATTTTACTACAAAACACTTCTCTAACAGGATGTAGCTGGAAATAGCCTAGAAAAATGAACTAATAGGAAGAAATTCAGGCAGAAGGGGATTTAACCACCATCTTGTAAAGACACAGTGCTTCTGATGCTCTGCCAGGCTCCCAAGGTCCCTCATCTCAACCACCCCTCCGTTGGCAATGACTTCTGCCCCCATGACACGTGTCGGCCACTCAGCTTGCTTAGTCTGAACCATTGCAGAGGCTGCAGGGGGTTCCAAAATACAGTGCCCCCACTGTGCTGTCACAAAGTGTGCTGCAGGAAAATTCAGTTATCTGATCGCTCCCTGGCCTTGGATCAGCAACTCACAGCCCAAGGTTAACACAACACTCCAGCCACCTCCACGGTGTGCGGCAGAACAATTCTGCTATGCCAACAATGGCACCCTTGTTCAAAGCCAAGAGTAGGCATCAACAAGCTCATGCTGCCTGAGCTCAAGAGTCTTCACTATGTACCTGAAGAACCTATGCATGTTATATTATCTAAACTATCCATTCCATCAGTGTTACTTCAAGTCATGAATACATTAATTGATCACTGCCCACTTCATCCAAAAGTCAAGACTGACAAAATGCTTAAGTCTGCTACAGTGAATGAGAATGTTCTTCAGACACTCTGATTTTGGTAGTAACAGAACATAACAAAAGTTATAGGTAGTAACAGAATAACCACAATGACTAACATCCAGAAGTATTCTTACCAATGAGGCAAGATTAACAATGAAACACTGTTAGGAAAGCAAAATTTTCCATGACAAAATTACTAATTTCATGTTCTGATTCATTACATTAAAAGAAAAAAAAAAAAAAAAAAATGTACCTTGAGGTGGGGCAGTACCCTTAAAGGGTACTGCCTAACTGGGGCAGTACCCTTAAAGGGATTACTTTATACCTCATCTACCCTAAAATGTGCATTAGTATCTTAGAGCAGAGGGGGGCAAACTACAGACCGCTGGCCATAAAAGTAACGCAGTTGGTATAGCCTGTGAGACAGTTGGTCCAAAATGACTAATTTGATGCAATATCTGCAAAATCCAATCGATGACGCGGTAGCCTGTAGTGCAGTATATAACAGTTAAGTATATTTAGTCAGAATTAGAATGTGCTCAGTAATTTCGTCAGAGTTGGATACATCAAAAAAAATTCATCATAATCCACAGAACTTGTTACAGTGTTCTCTATTGCTAACACTAGTAATGGAGGCTTAAACCTTTAATAGGCAGACTAATGCAATTATCAGAGAGGGAGATTAAGCGTGTGTAAATTACCGCAGTACTGTATGTTCATCTCTCAACAATTTTCGGCAGCAGCATATTTACCAATAGCGAATCTGTAAGTTTAACTTCTTCAAAAACAGTGGTGTTATTAGGAAATGTCATGTAGTTTTTCAGTTGCTAAACTATTTTACTGATAAAGTAACGGGACAGCGCTGACAAGTTTTTGTGAGCATATATCTGTATTATGTGTGCGAGTTTGTAGGAGAGAGCGGGAGAAAGAAAGTGTGCTTTACATATGTAATAAGTTGCTAATTATCTTTATGTATTTGCTTAGTCATTGTGCATTTGGGTTTTGTTTCTCCTGCCGTTTTCCAAATTATAAATCACATTTTATCTGAAAAGTTCTGCAATTTATATTCCAAAGCAACTTATATAAAACAATCAACATTAAGCACAAAGCGCACACATTTGGATTGATGCATTTCCCACACACCGTTAATTTCAGTTTTGCTTTATATAAATTATTTTGGCTTGGTGTTCATAATAAATGTTGTTTATAGTGAATGAGACTATAATTTATGTTTGTTACTTATATTTTCATTATGTTTTCTGTTCTGAATACTGCCAAATTAAAAGGATTTGTTGTGGAGTGAGGGGAACAAAAATACATGTTTATAATGTTTGTAAATATTTTGTTTGTGTTACATTACTTCTGAATTAAATAAAACGTGACTTATACATCAATCGACTTGTATATGCTCATTTTATGCTCATAAATAAAAAAAATGGTAGAGATGGTACAAGCCATGTTTACTTCCATATAGAAGTATACATGTATACATACAGTACAGTAGTAAATTTGGAATTAAAAAAAGGTTTCATTTGTCATGCATATATTATGCGGCCTTTATATTCTTAAAACTTATATTCAAAAAACTTCATATGGACCACCCTTGCATTAGAGTCATGCAGAAACATGCTTTTTTTCTGCTAGGAGATGCATGACAAATTAAATGTTTTAAATGTTCAAAAATCATGTGCTCGAGTCTGTGTCAATCATATACTACAAGATTTTCTCCGACTGGCCAGAATCTGCTGACAGGCTCTGACTTTTGGCAATTACTGTCGACTATTCTAGTACTATTCTCTACTGCAAATTGGCAAAAAAAAAAAAAAATTGGTAAAAGTTGTATAGTGTTTTTCAGCTTTAACTACTATGAAGTTTTCTGGGGGTAACATCATACCCCTCATTTTAGGTCACATCATAAATCGGCCTGACAAAATATGAAATTAAAAACGTCTTTTATTTGACAGACCTAGAAAACTTCTGGCCTGATGGTCAACCACGACCAGTGCTGTCATTCAGCTATGCTAACTGGAGTGATTGGCAAGTGAGGAACAATTGCGATGGATTTTAAATAGCAGTTTAGAATAAACAACATCAAAGAATAGCAATGGCTACAATAAGCTTTACAGGAGCATTTAGAGCGATTATTGTAGGGAGCTGCCAATCTCAATGAAAACATCAGCTGTAAGACCACACTGCCACCTGCTGTTCACCAACTGATAGTGCATAAGATTAAACAACGCTTCTATGATAAATGCTTTGTTGACTTGCATAAATGCTGGGGAATATGTATGTAGTGCACTGAAGTATATATTTTTTTTGTTAGAAAAGATTCTGCTTACCTATCATGAACAAATCCAGCGATGACATCAGAAGTGGAAGGTAGCCATAGAAAAAAAGAAGACGGACAACATTTCAGTGATTAGTTTTTAGCATCAAGTTCATTGGTTATGCTTCCACTGAAGCACAATTGACAGTTTTCTCACACCCAATTCCTCTTTGAACTTGATGACAGCTAGAACGCAATATACCTTTTAAAAATTGAGCATGCATCAAATGTTATTATCTACACAAAATGCACCACTTTCATGTGGAAAAAAAATAAAAAATACTGTGAAAAAACCCACTAGAATTGCTTTAATAATCAGTGGCACAGATGGAGTGGGCTGAATCAGTAAATCAGTATGCCGATTCTCTGCAGCCCTTCCGTCAGAATGACTGAAGACAGGGGAGAGCAGGATAAACAACAGGCCAGGGTGTCTGTGCATGCTGATGGAGGACTAATGTAGTCGAGTGTGTGTGTTTCTGGGTGCGGATATGGGCCACTTACACAAACACCCCGCGAGACTCCATAAGGAGTTTAATTAGCAAACTAAAACACAAGGTGTTTGACACAACATTCATATAAATTAAACAGAAGTGAGGGAAAGTGAGCCAAATGTGAAAGAAACTGCTTTCAGTCCCTTATAAACACTGCAATAAATTGCCTATTAATCAGTTAATGAAAAATAATGACAAGTGAAATCATAACAGAAACTCAAGAATTATACATCTATCGACCCATTCAAAAAACTGAAATTCATTCACAAAAATATAAATACTAACACTGAATTCAGTGCATGATGTTTTTTCTTTTCTCTTTTTTTTTTTGTGTTTCTTAGATCAATTAATATTTTAACAAAACTTTTGTCTACCAAATCAGTCAATCTGGTCCAACTAACAAGCAGGAACATGGTGAAAAATAATTTATGACAACATAAGGTTAGTTCAGGTTGTAAAATGGCATGGGGTGCAACACTCCAAAAAGAAAATAAATAAATAAAAATGTTTTACCATAAAATGTTTTTTAAAAAAAATTAAGATACATGCATTCAAATTGTCGTTTCACATGGTTACACCAGATGATTTCTAGAGTGCTTAATTTCCTCAATTTGTATAAAAATTTGTATTTTTCCAAAAGTAAATGAAACGAACATCAATATAAAGAATGCTTTAGTAAGAACTCGATATGTTTATTTGCTTTACTTCATCATCATGGACATTGTTATAGAGCCATAAAAGTAATGAAGAAAAATAACAGAACTGTAAGCCAAATTAGTACAGAAAATATCGTAAGTTCTCCAAACGGCAAACAAGTATAAAGTGAAAAGAACACCAATGAAGCGGATCTTTTCAGAGAACTAAATGTCCCCTAAGAGAGACAGGAGGCTCAGACAGCAGTTATCTGGCCTAAAGTCACTTCTGCCACCCTAGAGAAGACATACTGTGCTGCTGACATCAGTCCAAGTACTAAGAACGGACAAAGCCTGCAGATTCCACACTTCTGATCTCTGAACACACACAAACCAATCCTCTCTGACCTCAGAAGCCTACAAGATTACAGACGGTGGAAACTAGACTGAAATAAGCCAATGTGTCTTCCAACAATGAAATCTTCAAATGCATCTAATTACTGCTGTCAACCTGATTAATCACGATTAATCGCATCCAAAATAAAAGTTTGTTTACATAATAAATATATACACGTATGTGTATACAGTACACACACACAATATATTATGTAAACAGACTTTTATTTTGAATGTGATTAATCACGATTAATCGATTTGATTACACTGCATCTAATACATACTTTCAAGATACACATGCTTGTTTACTTCATCTGAAAAGCTTTTAAGAATTCACACGCTTCCTTTATCCTTTAGGGCTGACCAATGTTGGCATTAGCTTGCTTTCATGTATACTAAACCCACTTGTGCTTATTAACGGAGCACCACAAGCATTAAGATTCATCTGTGTTATAATGATATCATGCATTTTCAATTCCATCTTCCATCTAACACCGTGTTTTTTGAGGATAGAGGAGGAGGACAGGGAGTAATGTAGGCCCTAAAGAGACTGTATGAGATGAAGATGAGGAACCAGGGACTGACTATAAGACTAAACACAGAATCAAAAGACCTACTAGATTCTCAAAGTCATCCCTTATGATTGATCTTCAGAGACTGACCCAAGAGAATCCCGTAACAACCAACCATCCAAATATTACACAGCAAGAAAATGCAAATGCAACTAACTTTTCACTTCATGTTCATCTGCAAAGGCAATCGCAATTCAAATATTTTTTGTCTAAAGGACACCGTGTTCTTGCTTTGCTCAGCACTGCACAAATCATCTGAGATTGGATACTTTCAGAAAGTCTCAAGAAATGTCAAACAGTAAAGACTAGACTCGACACTAATTAATTTAGCACTTTTAAGGGAAGCGAAATGACACAAAGGTGTTTTACGGAGATTATTGTGGTATTTCGAGTTGTAGTCACAATGCGGTTACTAAGACTCAATGGCATACTGATCTTTTAAAGCACACAGGAATGGACATCATAGCTAAAAATTATATCTCAATATTTATCTGCCTTTTGGCAATATTATTTCAGCATTTATACATGTGTATTAATGTGGATAAAAAGGATGTTTCAATTCAACCAAAAAGAGGTTGTTGCTTCAATTTTGATGTAAGAACCGCAACAATTCACCTGCAAGATGAAAGGCATAAAGGGATCAACAAAGCTAACTGCAGAACAGACCTTTGACATTTGAAGAAAGTTGCTGTTGGCAATCAGATTGTGAATAAATGTAGGTTTTTGAACAATTCTTTTCAAGTCAGACGTAGCTGAAATTTAGAACTCTGTAGAAATAATAGTAATCAAGGTTCAAAGTTCTTTATTTGGCAAATACATATTACATGTAATGCAATGTAGTTAGCTTTTTTTTAAAAAAAAAAATCAACAAATTAAGGACAAATAAAAATGAATATATAATATAATAAACTATATAGAAGTGATATGAAAAAATAGAAAATATAACCATTGACCCATATAGGTGGCTAAAAAAAAAAAAAAAATCCATTGATCAGGTCTGAGTGGGGAGGACTGCTTATGTCAGGGCTTCCATAAATTAACAATCAGGATCTTCTAAAGATCTAATGCTATTACCCTCATGCTGAGGTAACAGTTCATAAACAGGTTTAACATAATTTAATACTATTTAATTACATGGCAATGCATGAATTAAAAATTTATGTCATTCATCATACTGATATCATAATCACATGCTGATCTGGCACTGGGTGTCTTAATGTCCTTTATGCACAGAAACTGAAAAACAAAATTGAGCTGCTTAATGCATATAGAGAGACATTACATAAAGATAAAACATAACCTCACCTACTGAGTGAATCACCAAGTAGGCTGTGTGTAAAATCTCTCTACAGTGTTATTATCATATAAAAAGCATGGATCACTTGACGTGTGTAATCTGCAGACTAGGCAGGTCTGGTCTCCTAATGTCAAGTCAGCACTAAGTGTTCTCGAAATGTGCTGGATGAGCAAGTCATGAATATTTAACTCAACATGGTTATACACCACAACTTAAATGTTCATATTCAGTGAGGCCATCAAACTTGACTTAAGTTTGACAATAACAAAGTTTACTCAAATGACTAAATAGTGTCACACAATTTAATGCTTTATATCATACATTTATTTAGTTAAACATTCCTAATCTAAATGGTTTTGCCTAAACAAGATCTAATGACTCACAAGTGACAGACACGCTATATAAATTACGAAAGTATTTGCAAGTATAATCTCTTCCGAAGATTAAGGCTGCATTTTTTCTGAAGTACATGAGAGATAAGACACTTCTACCACAGGAAAAGCCACAAATTATAGTAAATCTAATCCTAGCTCAGCGTTCATACAGCAGACCATGCTGATATGTGAAAGACTCCAGAAACTATGAACTGTGCCAAAACAGAGGATGCAAGTGCAGTAGCATTTTATTACAAGAGTATCAAACCTGAGAAGCACAGCTTTCCTCCCTTTGGCAAACTTCTATCCAAGTAAATGCATTGCAACGACCATGAATGCACAAAGTTGTTTGGTAAACAGTTAAGAGATATGGGGGCTACAGTGTTAGGAATTATTGTACAAGGATGCGGTTTGCTGCTTCGGTGATGCACCACTTTGACAGAAATAATCTGTGTGACCGGCTTGAAACGGAGCGATTACTTTGCAATGCTCCAGTTAAGCTGATGGTAATGCTAGGATCCTATTAATAACCAGGCACGTCAATGGGTTACATTCGTGCACATGTGAAAGGCCAAACCGTTTATTCAGCATCTCAACTCAGTGAGATCTTATTACTGAAATCAAATTAATTGTGATCAGAATTAAGTAGGACAATGACCAAGCAAAAATGCATTGACTTCAAGAATCATTATTCATCATTACACTGCATAGACTGCATTATTCTCAATTATTACATATCATCAGCTATAAACCTTCCACCATCAGGTAGGGGTGGGAGTGCATGTTTTATTGGATATGCAAGCTTATATACAGATTTTATAAATAGGTGTGGAGAATGCCTGCGCTCCGTCACCCACATGATACACGGTCTTGATCAATCTGGGAATCCGAGTCAAGTTTCCTGAGATGAGCAACAAACTCAACATGGCTGCTGCAACTTCACTTGCTGTATTCAATGTATCCACAACAGAAAACTCATTAGGCCAGTACTGAAACTATGGAATTTAACAAAAAAAATATCATAATGACAATGATGAAAGTAGCACTGTGGCATGACTGCAGTTATTGCGTTCATAAGGGGCCTCAATCTTTGAGGCAAAGAATCTCAGCCACACGCCTTTTGGATATTGTGCAGAAAATATAACAGCAAAATTATGCATTGTCCTAATCCAAGCTATAAGGCTAGAAAAGGGCCACTCCATGTATAGAAGAGAACTTGCATCCATAAAAGCACTTAGAAGGGCGGAGCATGTTGGAGCACCTCTTATCTCTCTGGTGTCTGAGTATATGGAGGATTGTGTATGACAGTGCATACACTGTTTACCAGTTCAACATAAGGTGATGGACAAAAGTCCAATTGGGCATTTCAACTGGAAGGCAATTTAGTAATTGGGCATTTCAACTGGAAGGCAATTTTTCAATGACTGTGACAACAACTTTGAGAAACCTAAAAGCAACGATGCCATAAAGCAAAGAAAGTATCCTCTGATAATGGATGAATCCAGTGGTGATGTCATACTGAAAACAACACTGTTCTCAACAAGACATGGAGATAAAATCATGGGACTGAAATAGAGGAAGCGATCAGAGGTCAGTTTGAAAAGATATGCTCAACCAGTTATGCAGCTGGCTACACGTGTTCAGTCGTCAGTGAGGCACGCAGTGGGTATGCGATGCCTCCCAGAACCTCCGCTCTGGTGTCTGCTATAAATCTGTCTTTGCTTTTTCACTCAATTCAAAGAGCTGGCCAGAGAAATACCCTCTCTCACACAATCAATCTAGAGGGCAATCTAGGCTAGACCACACAAGCAGTGGCATACGGCTTTATGGCCAAATTAAACGAACCATGTAGACAGCTGCGCCAGTTACACCGTGGCCATCTGACTGCAGCTGGACAGCAGACAAGCCAAGTAGCCATGGGTAGGGAGGATAGGCTGATGGAGAGGGGTTGAGGGAGTGAAAGGTGAGAAATGTTCCCAAAGAACTAGGGATGAAGACCAGACATGGTGTTTAGCCAGGTTCTGGGCCCCGCTCCCAGTCTAGTAGAATTTGTACTGCAAAAATACGATTCCCATTCACTCAGGCACAAGTCAAGGTAACTGTATTTGGCAGTGATAAATGGGAAAGATTGATCCTGCCATATGAAGACTCTCTCATTGTGCTGAACTATGAGGACTGCATGACTGTCCTGAAAGAATTTGCTGTTACAGTACTTTGTTATAGGCCAGGATTCCTCAAATCCGGCCTTGGAGCTCCAACCCTGATGTGGAAATAGAAAGCTTGTCATACCCTAGCTTGAAATATCTCTTAAGGTGCGCCCGGGTACTTATGTACTTATGACGTTTTGTAGTATAAATAGTGTGAGTAGTGTGTTCCTACTGAAAATTCCAAAAAGAAAAAGTGCACTTTAAATACCCGGATGATGCACTTAAATAACAAAAAAAAAAACAAAGTGTGGAATGTTGGACACTTCATGACCTCAACTGTCGCAGCTTTAATTACATTGCGAAGGGGGAGGGGCTATCAGATTCTGATTATTAATGACAAAATAACCTTATATAATTCATACACTACATAGTTGAGTGTTAGTGCACAAGTACATAGTGTATAGTGTGTCATTTGGGACGCAGTTTTAGTTTTGTTAATACAATGCAAGTCAAGTAACTGTTTGATTAACATTTTTTTTTTTTTAAATATCAGTAGCACTTTATTTTACAGTCCTGTTCCATGTCTACATACTATGTACATATTATAGCAATTACAATAACTGGGCAATAACTAGGTACCAACCTAAGCCTACCCCTAAACCTAACCTTAACCCATGTAGCTACCGTATAACACCAGTACTTCTTTAGGTAAGTACACGTACTGTAAAAGAAGTGTAAACAAAATATCCTGTGTTCAGCAGAAGAAATAAAGCCAGATAGGTTTGGAATGAAATGAGAGTGAGTAAATGTTAACAATTCTAATTTTAGGATAAATTTCCCCCTTAACAACAAAATTGCTTGATTAACAGGCTAATGACCATCACAGCACTGAGTCAAAATAATTTTTTCAGGGCAGTTGAGGTTCTGTCAGGTCAGGTAGGGGGGTATCCATGGAGGAACGCTGTTTCAGAGTGACTGTTGCTTGACCTGCCATTCTAAGCGAACCAACTACCACCTCTCAAGTTTATCCTGATAACCAGACTCAGATTAGAATCCGTTAACGGCAACAATGTGCTGACAAAGCATATTTAGCCCAAACATTCATTATTGCAATGGTCCCGGATATTAAAACGCATGAGTGTTTTAAACCGAGCAGCCCCATCTTCAGTTACGGCCCCTGGCTCTCAGCAGATGCTTGTGACACATTCCTGGCCAGGAGAAAGCCTCTCACCCACACTGCCAGAAATGTCAACACCTCTTGGCAGCCTTGCAGCAGGTGGGAGGTCTTCAAACACATGGTAAAAGTTGCTGTCTGAGTTCAGCAGGTTTTTTTTCGAACTGTTGGAATACTGAGGGTGGCCCAAATTCAGCGTCAAAGGGCAACCTGAGAAACAATGTCAGCACTTCTTGGCGGCTTTGTTGCAGGGGTGGGTGTGCTGCTATCATGTGCCAGCTGGGCTTGCACCGATTACACTGGGTGTATGCCACTTACCTTTAGCTGGAGTAGTTCAGCTTCTGTGTGCCGTCATAACTTCTACATCTTTTCTCTTGTACAAGCTAAACATTCAAAATGATCTTGACAACACGTGACAGATTAGCTGACATCCCATCATATCTGTTAGTGGGGGTCCAGCCTTGCCATATGGAGAATCCCGCAATACTGTTTGCCCAACACTCTGTTTGTCTGTCCAGCGCTGGAATGGGCCTGCTCAGAATAGCTTTGGGCAGATGCCTTCACAGAGCGTTATTTGGAGCTCAAGGGCAATGCAATCCCATCATCTTCCTCCTATAGGAGCCGGCGCGGAGGGGTGGGAGGACACATCAGCTGACTGGATACTCAAACTGTGCTCATACACGAGAAGGTGAGAAAAGGTCACCTAGGTAAAACCATTTTCGTTTGAGATGATGCCAAGACAGAATGGCAAGAGTTTCAATAAATGTGAAAACTACTTCTGTCCATTTCAGAACTGTCCACAAAATCGAAAACAAGTCTTGGGTTGATGATCTATACCCATAGTACAATGACAGAATGTTTACTTAAAGGGAGGCTAAGGTAATAAATGTGATTTTGAGAGTTGGAGAATCTGATACCTTTTAGAAAATCTGTTCAGATGGAAAATCTGTTCAGAGAAATGTAAATGAACAATTAATAAAAGGGATTTAATGATTCATTTGAATCACTGGGCAGCATTCTACATCTAAAAGGTAAATATTTAGTTTCATTATAAATGAAAACCCAGAATGTAACATTTACCACACTTAAATTTGTTTGTATGTGCTGCAGGGCTCTTGTGTATGCATGATTGTTAGCACATCTCACTTTAAAAACACACAGAAAGCCTTTTAGTTCTTGCACACTTCACAAAATCTTTAAGAAGACGACTTTTTAAAGAAACTTTAAAGAGACTAAGTATAGTACCCTGCCAATGTAAGATCCCCCTTTTTTGTATACATTAAGTT
This sequence comes from Spinibarbus caldwelli, assembly GCA_039654775.1. Classification (NCBI taxonomy): domain Eukaryota; kingdom Metazoa; phylum Chordata; class Actinopteri; order Cypriniformes; family Cyprinidae; genus Spinibarbus; species Spinibarbus caldwelli. The sequence goes on from CM077225.1 coordinate 16,863,408, forward strand.
GAAAAAAAAAAAAAAAAAACTGCTTCATGCTGGAGTGAAACACCAGAGGACTACAGATCTGCTGGAAGAAAATTCTCATTTAAAGATTAAGAGAGACAAGTTGTGTCAGTTGCATTTATCCACTTTATTTTGCAATATATATGCAATATTTACTGCGGATATTCAGAAGACTTGGGAGTCATATGCTGCTTGACTGACATGGAAATATGAAAGAAGTTGCATGAAGAGTCTTAAGTTCTTCTTTAGTGTTCCTCTTGAGAAAAAGAAAAAAGGTTTGGAATCATGTGAGGTTCAGCAAATTTTCATTTTTGGGCAAACTTTCACTTTAAGGAAACTGGCATAGTGAGACTTACAGGCCAAAGGTAAGAGCTCAAGTAGCAAATGGCTCTTGATGGTGACCATGGCAGTGGCATAGCATTGATGGGCAGGACTGGATCATTTTACCCAAATGACAAAGCAGAACCGGAATAGAAAAGCAATACGCATCCAAGTGCTCTGGCGTGAAAACTCAAGTTCATTTCCTGGGGGTCTTTTCAGAAACAGCTGCCATCTATACCAGGACTGGGAAAAATAGAAGGTTTTGTCCCCTCAGCATGTCTTCATTGGAAACTCAGTTGCCAGCTATTTATACGAGTGACTCTGAGACGGGGCAAGAACTAAAAAAGTCAAACTGGAGAAACATTTTTTGGCATGAAACTGACTCCATATAAAGACTTACAGTATGGAATATTTGGGTGTGAAAATAAGAATATTTTTATTCCAAACTTCATCCCTGCTGGACGTTTTTGCTATTTCCTTTCTACAACTATAAAAGAAGCTGCTTCTTTATCCTCAGTGGACTCTACAGAACCTGCCGAGCAAAGTTTCATGGATCTTATATTGGTCTATGGAGACTAGGGATGCACCGAATATTCGGCCACCGAAAATGGCCCAAAAGTGCATTTTCGGTTTTCGGCCGAAAGACTTTTATCACCGAAAAAATACGGCCGAAATGATGTGATGACGCAAACAGAAACCGCGACCTGCACGTGCTTGTCTGAAGCAACATGTCTGCGGTGTGGACGTATTTCAGTATATCTGAGAAAGACCCACGGACAGCGATTTGCAAAACATGTAATGCCGAAATTTCAAGAGGGGGTGCATCTGCAAAGTCTTTCTCCACGTCGGGTTTAATTTATCACCTGAAATCCAAACATTCCGATCGCTACACTGAATATGAGAGGAACGCAGCACAGAAAAAGAAAACGCCTCCGAGCATGCCCACTCCGCCAGTAGGCCTGTACATTATTATTTAATGTCCACATGAGTGGGGTCAAGTTAAACATTTTAGTTTGAATTTTATTTTATACTGTGCATTGTTGCAATGTGCTAAATAAATATTTGCATAATTTGTAATTGATTTATTCTTTGAAACGTCAATATTAATTTATGCAATTGCAATGCCTTGATTTTAGTAAAGTTAGTACACAGTCATAGCCATAAATGCAATGGTACTAATAATTGGCATAATTTCTTTCGGTGTTTCGGTTTTCGGCCTTGGTTTCCTCTTTTTCGGTTTTCGGTTTCAGCCAAGAATTTTCATTTCGGTGCATCCCTAATGGAGACCATAAGAAATTCAAACTATTCCATTCACTGGGGCCAGCTGGTGGATCTCAAGTCACTTCTGCAAGGTGGTGTCTAAACCAGCTGCTCATTTGGAAAGGCATGGGGATGCCTGTTTTGTGATGTTGAGGTTTACAGATCTATTTTTTGATCGTCTATTCCTGCTTTCGGTTTGAGAGACTCCGCAGTCTCAATGGAGGCCTGATTTTAAAAGCAAAGAAGGGACAACGTTAATTCTGAATGCCGCTCCTCAAGAACAAAAACAAGCCTCAAGAGGAATGTTTCCAGAAGTTAATCTTCTGGAAGGAACATGTGCACATTAGTGATACAGACCATTTTATTTGGCTTTCTCCTTGCGCTATCATTTGGTTAGTTCCCACAACATCCTCAATCTTTTGAGAACACTGGTGGTAAGGGGAAAAAAAAATTGCCGCTAAGCCCATAGTTATGGCAAATATTGCAGGGATTTTTTTTTTACTATGGTGCTTTAGTAATAATGACTTGGGTAAGATGTCATGTTTCCACTCACCTTCCAAAAATATAAAAACAGCTTCCATTCAAAAGGTCAGAAGGATTTTTTTAAAATGGCTTTTACAGAAGTCTCTAATGCTCACCAAGGCTGCTTTTAATCAAAAATACAATAAAAGCATAATATTGTGAAATATTAGTAAAATTTAAAATGTTTTTTAATTATATTTTCATGTTTTTTTTTTAAATTGTGCTTTATTCCTGTGATGGCAAAGCTGAATATTCAGCAGCCATTAGTCAAATCTTGAGCATCACAAGATGCTTCAAACTTATTCTATTATGTTGATTCAGTGCTCAAGAAACATTTCTTATTAATGGAGTTGAAACCCATTATTCCGCTTAATATTTTTGTGTAAATGATGAACAGAAAGCTCAAAAGAACAACATTTATTTAAAATAAAAATCTTTAAATTTTAAACATCTGTCACTTTTGATCAATTTAATGCTTTCTTGCTAAAGTATTAAAAAAAAAAACAAAAAAAAAAAAACAGCATTCACAGACCCCAAACTTTGGAATGGCAGTGTATTTTCACACATTTTCTCTACATATTTATCACACAACTAATTGCCTTCATTCTTATAACTCTTCATTACTCAATTTCCAGATAAAGGTTGCTTAAGGTTGAGAGCGTTTGAAATAATGCCAATGTCCGGAAGCTAAATGCAAAAGCCAGCAACATTAGACACCTAAGACTACAATAGAGGCTGCCATAAATGGCAATGTCTATAAAAAGATGTTTCTGAAAATATGATTGTATGTTGAAGAAAATGAACTTCCTCGTTATCTTCAGCCGACCCACTTGAAGAAACAAGCATGTTTGTTTGCTGTACCCTAACGCGCCCTTATTTTCCAATAAGTGAGACAGCTTTTTTTAACGAAATGGCTGGTACCGAAAGGTCATGAGTCAAATTTTAAGCCAGCTGGCGAGGTGCAACATTGCAGTGAGTTGTCCATGAACAGTGCCGTCGTGCAGAGTGTCCTTCCGGCCTCTCCCGCTTTGACTATGCAGCACACGCGACACTGTATTATGGGATTGGGGGCTGTTACGAAGACCCGAGAGCAGCTGCTTTCTTAGCCAATCAATACATTTTCTCTGGATCTGGGCAGGGTTAAAAATAGGAACTCCCAGGCAAGTCTTTTTAAGGTCACCGGATGGGACCTTGCTGGTGACTAAAGAAATCATGACAAATTAATATGCAAACATATTTTTCTTTTTCTATTTTCATATCTGTTTTGGTCAATATGATTACCCATACTCTATGTTCCATCAATTTCCCAAAAAACAAAAACAAAAAAAAAGGCACACCGTTTTGTCAATGTGTAAGAAAGTAGCATTAAAATGACAGCAATGCAGCACAGTATGACATGCTCATAGACCGCTGCTATATTGAGTCTCCTGACTGTGCCTGAGCAATTACTGCTATTGTTGGTTAAAGAACGACAGGGAGGCTTGAACGATGGGTTGAACGATGACTCACAATCTCAACAGTTCCCGATGCATTTTAAACAGCACCAGAAGGCACTGATTCTATTCAAAATCCAAAAGCATTATACAAAGATTGAAATTTCCTGGGAACAGTTACAAAATTACACATATAAATGAAGGATATCAAGTAAATATATTTTTCTAGTAAAAAATGAGCATTATTCCAGAGCTAAATGTTTAAAGCAAAATGGTTTTGTTTTAAAATCACCATGATTGAAATGCCCTGTACAGACTCACATCAAGTGTGATGATAAATATGCATTTCTGGCCAATAATACATTATCTACTCATTTACACATGCAAGTACACATTTCGACAAAACAATATTCAACAATGCAGTAAAGCGAACTATTAATTTCCAGACCAAAGCAACTGCCATTAAAACAGGCATGCTGTAGGGCATAGATTCCTGGGACTCACCCGTCTGCGACAGAAGGGCAGATTTTGAGCTATGATGTTGATGCTGAAGATCTTGAGGACTTTCTGGGGGGGTATAGGCTCCTTGGTGACATCCTTGGGGTCAGCCAGCTCCAGTGCCTGGCTCTCCGGGAGAGCCTGGGGAGCCTTCTCCTTGCCCGAGGTCTTGGTCATCTTTCTCCTCGGGCTGGCTGACGAGAAACGGGGAATGGGGCAATGCCGCAGCATTGCCAACCCAGAGCTAGTAGGTCATATCCCAGAAGAGGCAAATTTGTGGGATTTGGTCAGTGGAAGAATCACTGAATTTCTCCGGAAAACAACTTACTAGAATGTTTCGGAGTTTTAAGAGACACAACAGCTCTAAGTGTCCACACCAAGCTCGCTGCCCTGGATTGTGGCCCCTTTTAAAATATCAGAGGGTCTGATGTCATCAGTGAGCCTGTTGGGCCCAGTGGCAGCTGTCCTGTATGGGACTACCCCCACCTAAGCACGAGCACAGGAATCTACTCCCCAATCCCACCATGGAGCAATGTAGCCTCTGAGATTCACATCAGAGATATACATATTCCTTTACATCTCTACCTTCACAGTAAAACACCAAGTTTGATTAAATGAGAACTTCCACATGAATTTGAATCTAAGGAACATAAGGGGCTAACAGACTTTTTACTACAGAGAGCCGAAGTTCACCAACAAGCTAGGCAATATCGCGTTCATAATCGCAGACGATTATGAACGTGATATTGCCTAGCTTGTCGGTGAACTATGGCTCTGTGTAGTAAATGGCGCTCCATCTGAGAATAGGTGATGGCGATTTACTACTAATCACGGAACCGGCTTTACCAACGAGATGCGCATCATAATCGAATTCGATTAATTGCACAGCCCTAGCCAACAGTGTAAAATATTACATTATAAACAGACAGAATTACTAAGTTTAAATCAGTATGCCTAATAAAAAGAGGAAAGTTAAATGGGTTAAACGGATACTGTTTAAGAGTCACTGATGTAAATTGGCCATCAGTTGACTGACAGCAGTCATGCTGTCTACTAATATTTTAAAGGCTTGTAAACAAGTGTTTCCTACAGAATTCTGCATTAAGCACCAGGGGTGCCTTAAATCCACCCCTCATAATACATAGTCATATAAACAAGCAGCCAGCAATAATATGATTCAAGCTTCATAATTCACTAGCGCACAAAACGTCACAGCTGAAAGTTGTAACTTGCAGTTCAGTGAGTCAAATGTTGATTCTACAACTTCACAGTTTGAACCATTAACAGTCATTGGTTCATTAATCATTGCAATGTATGTTTGTTTTTGACCCACAATGACAACACACTGAAAATGTGACATCTTGCCATAATTTTTTGATATAACCTACTACCAGAATGTTTTAGATGTCTCACTTAATAAAACACTGATTCAACTCATCTTCTTAGAGTGCTTAATAGGAAGACATCTAAAACATTCGGGGAGGTGGGTTCAGAGGTCTAGAGTTGAGAAACACTGACAAAGACAAATCCAAAATCATATATTGTCTAATTTTTTGAACAAGTACTTTGTGACTATTAAAAAAACTAAAATAAATAAAAAATAAAACCTTCTATATAGTATGAATGTAACCCAGACGTACTATTTTCATTGTGCTGTTATAGTCATATGACCTACAGTTTCAGTTGCGTAGCTTCACTGCCATTCACAACTCCTTTCAATTCTTAAAGTAGTAAGTTATCCGCTTACTTTTTGCTTACTGTTTAACGAATCTACTGAATATACCGTTTTTTGCTTAATATAAGTTGGTAAGCAGGCATATTCGGTGTCACACTGGTAATCACACCACCACTGAAAAGCGGTACAGGAAATACTGTTGTAAATTATCACAAGACAAGAAAACTACTTTGCTTGTTATACCGTAATGAATGCTACACAGGCAAGCACACTTCATGGGTTCAGTGGAGAAAAGAATATTTAGGTTTTGGGGTTTGAAAGTTTGAGTGTCAGTGTAAAATAAAATGATACACATCAATAGCAGCATTTTAGAAGGCCTTTCTGTTCTAAGGCCTAAACTGTAACAATTTCTTTAGAACAATGTACTTCTGTGGAATATAAAGCGCTCCTATGATGCAGAGACACAGGGTTTATTAGAGTCAAACTGACCCGAGAGGGCCGATCTCATTTTTAGCCCTGGCCTGGAAACCCAAAAGCTTCGGTCCTCTCACTTCATACAGATCCACATAAGCCTTGCCCTAATCTCATGGCGCACAACTATGTGCCGTATGTGCAGTGCTGAGCCTCGGCCTGTTAGCATGACTGGCAAAATGTAATTGCTGGGAATGCCAGAAATGCGAGGGATTTAACCCTGGCTCCTGCAGACTGTGAGGCACAGCCTTCTGTTAGGAGGAATCCTTTATTCTGCATGCCCGTTGCTTTTTAAATATAGTCTCTCTAGGGCTGTTGGGGGAAGAAACTAGGGTCTGGAAAGGAAGAAAAGGAAATTTTCATTTAGGAGATCAAAAACAGATCAACCCACAACTTAAGGAAAACAAAGGCTACTTCTGAGAAAATAAAACCCAACTCCAACAGAATGTCACCTAAAAGGCTCCAAAAACTTGAGACCAAAGGATCACTTAAATTTTGTTGTGTTCACCATACAAAGTGATAGTCACTTCAAAAGAAAATTTATAATGCTACCTTTATAACACTGTTGGGGCTTAAAACTTTCAACTCTACTAACTTTCATTTTATGGACACAACCAGTAGATACATTTCAAATAATTTGTGTTCCTTAAAAAAAAAGAAAAAAAAAACATGAGGGCAAATAAATGACTATTTTCATTTTTAGTTGAAATATTTCTTTAGGTAAATTAATGCTAGTCTTAGCTTTATTCACTGTTCTATTACACCTACAGTGAAGGAGACAGACAGACACACATGCTCTGACACACTTTCACTTCAGTCCCCTGAAGCGAAGACACGAGGCATTTCTTAAGGTCACAGGGGTCATCTTGAAAAGCAGACAGCACTCTTAAACAACCACGTGAAACATCCCAATTCTCCATACACATGCAAAAAGTACATGAACACACACAGAGCCTAAGTTTCCTATCGGTGCACTGATGAATCGACACAGCCAGGCAGGCAGTAATTCACAACACTTCACATGACGCCTGTATGGCACCACAATCATGACAGAGGCAAACTGACAGTGTGACAGTCCACCTTCACAATCATGTGCAAGAATTGGTTAAATTAATGAGATCTGCTCTAAACTTCACCACGATACTGGGTTAACAGTATCACAGACAGAAAACAAAAAACACTTACATTATGTGACATTATGAGGATATGCATACTGATTTGAATGAGATTTGGGTGAAATAAAATAGATTTATTTATATTTTCATAGTTTAATTGGAGGCAAATAAAGTCATTTTGTGGCAAGCTGTCCACTCGCCTTCTACTCATAACTATAAAGTACTGAGACGAAAGAAACCATACACATTCTTCTTCCTCTACTGCTCCAAAACAAAATAATAAAGTATCAGAGTCTATTGTGTGTGAGTGCATGACACAACATACAGCATAACTATGTAGTGCTCACACACAGACAAGGTCAAAAGCCTGCAGATGACTCATCTGAGAGTAAAACAACCAAATGAGCGATTAAAATTTCAAATGCTCATGAATCATTTATATTTAAGCTGCTTGAGGGAAAAAGTTTTCTTCACTAGGTTCTTTAGGGACAAAGTTTTATGACAATAGCACATTTAGTACAAAAGGCAATCCTCCGGTGAAGCTCTAAAACAAGAGTTTTCCACATGGACAGTTTGCAAGGACATTTGAACACTTGCTCATAAAACAGCTGTAAGTTTTGTCAAAGATCTAATAGTATGAGCAGCATTTGCATAGCATCACATTCTTTCTACAGTTTTTAATAAGAGCAAAGCACAAATTTGCTTAATATTTTCATTTAATATCAGACCTCTCTTACAAAACTTAAAAACGGGACTGATCTAAGCAGTTCTCATTTATTCTCTGTTAAAAAGGTTGGATTCAGATAGTACACCTAATCATGTTTAGGTTGTCTTGGAGGCCCACCCATATAAGATTTTTTTTTCTTTCCCCAGCATTCAAAATTTTGGAGTTATTTTTTGGTAACATTATTTTAATGTGTCCTTGTTACACATTACATGTACTTACTATTATAATAACAATTAATTATGCATAACTACATGCAAGTAACCCTAAGCCAAACCCTAATCCATGCAAGTAACCCTAAAACAAACCCTAATCCTACCCATATAGTAAGTACATGTAGTTAATTAGTGTTACTCAATAAGTAAATGTATAATTACACTGTAACAAGGACACCTGCTTTTTTAAATGTTTTTGAAAGAAGTGTCTTGTGCTCACCAAGGCTGCATTTATTTGATTAAAGATAGAATAAAAGCATATTGTGAAATATTACTTTTGTAAACTGTAAATGTATTTTAAAATGTAATTTACTCATGTGACGGCAAAACTGAATTTTCAGTCTCCAGTGTCACATGAACCATCAGAAGTGAATTTAATATGCTTATTTGATGCTCACGTAACATTTCTTATTATCAGTGTTGAAAACAGTTGTCTCGCTAATATTTTGGGAGAAACCATGATGTAAAGAAATTGAATGTAAAAGTCGGTCACATTTGATCAACAATGCATCCGTTTATTTATGCACTGCATTAATGGCATAATGTTGAGCAGTGTTGAGTTACAGTCACATTGCAGAAAAAATAATTCCATACATAAAATGGGTCCACAATGGAACTGAAAATGTTATGATTTTTGTAGTTTAAAAACAGTACATCACATAATCAAAAATAAAATGGATAAAAACAGAGATTTGGGCCACATTTAACTGCAGTGTGACCACAGCCTAGAGCTCTGAAGTGTTGTGATAGACAAGTTATATTAACCGAAAGGGCCTGTGATTGTTACTGGGGTAGCTGCTCCAACATCTTATAATGTCTCCCAGGACAGCTGTGATAGAGCTTGTGCATGTTATTATGGTACTCTTTTCTTGAAATACCTGATCTAGACTCAGATAATCAAAGTGTAATTTAAATTGAAACTTCGAGTCTTTGGCGGACTCATATGACAGAGTGGAACTGCATGAAAATGCAAAATAAGACATTTTGACTGAAGATTAATTGTTCCAAATTAGGTACCTGGATTTAAAAATGCTGTTACAGTTCAGTCACTGAAATCTCTTAGTTTGGTGCCACACACTGTAAAATACTTGGTAAAACAGGTGAGCCTGCCCTTACGTCATCTCTGATAGACAACCTGCCTCACCACTTTATCCAAAAATGTAGCAGTTTCCTCATTGCAACACCGTCCAGCCACTCTTCACCTGTTCATCATCTTACTTTTACACTCCAGTGAGTCTTTGAGCAGATGGATAGGCTGATAATGGGGGTTGCCAGGCAACGTTTTGAAGGGCTCCCACAAGAAAGATCCACCTCAAAGGAAACAGAAATGAGGCAGAGAGGAAGGAGTCACCTGCCCACCCAGACATGATGTCAGAGTACTCCTGATGTCCTTACTTCTGTCTTGAGGTTAAGACAGTGCTACTGTTCACTATGTAAGCAAAACCATATTTTTTTCTCCATTTTGGTCACCGATGGAGTTTTAGTTGCTTGCCACTGTTGCCTTTGGCTTACTTAGCTGGAAACACTTTTTTGGTAATTTTTGGTAATACTATTGACTTGATTGCACTGAACTGAACTGAGCAGGACGATGACATCACTGAATCAACAATGAATTGACTTCAACTGAAAAATTGACTGTTTTAGAGCTATTTTATGGCAGAATTGAATTTTGTTCGCACTATTGACACACTTGTTTAAAACTGTGAAGCCGCTTTGAGACAATCAGTATTGTATAAAGCACTATATAAATAAAGGTGACGTGATTAGAGAAAATTTGGTAAGGTGATTTAAATTTGATCTTAAAATTGGCTTAACGTGATAAACAAACTAGACAATTAAAATGATTAATTTAAACATTTTATTTAAATATTGGAGTAAAATCTAATTGGGAAATTTATTTTGCAAGATTAACCCATTTGGGCTTTTGTCTTATGGGAACAGGGTTGAAACACCATCTTTTGGTAAAAGAAAGATCACAGTCCTGTATAAACAACCCTGGCACTGAATATAAAAAAGCAAAATATTCAAATAAGACAGCAGTTCGCTGTAGATTATAGATGCATGAGGCTGTGGGTGTGTAAACCTCATGTTAGTTTCCTTCAGTTCTGTCTGGTGAATGACACTCAGATCCTTGAAGAAGAGTTTAGAGTACATGAATCAGTGTGCGAGTGTGAAAACAGCTCTACAGAAGTCAAACGATCAAAACTATAAATATGAATGATACCAACCTTTATCCAGAACAATAAGACCACCCCATTGAGCACACAATGACAGATCCACACAGATGCTCATTACTAAACACTTCACTCAATGGAGTTTAGACACAGCAAGAGAACCACCTTTTGGATGGTGATAAAATTATACCTCACTTGAAAACAGCAGCTCAGTATGCAGGAGAAATTCCTTCACTCTCATAAGTGCACAAAAGACAACTGTGAAGAGCCTTCACATGACCTCTGACTCCGCTTCACCCAACAGTTTCCCAGAGGACAGGTGTCCATTTACTGCCTGAGTTCTCGTTCTCTCTCTTGTACACAAACACGACACCAAACATGCTGCAATAGTCAGCACGTATATAAACGGCTTTAATTGGTTATTTAAAAATACAATTGTTGTGTTCATTTTATATATACACATCTTTTATATAAAAAAAAATAAATAAATAATTGTATTAATTTTAATTGACTACTGGCAGTTCATCTAGGCTTGGTAACTGACTAAGCAAATCAAAAAATTTAAAAAAGCAAAAACTAATTTTTTGTATTTTCTTTATTGAAACCATTTTATTGCTCATCTTTACCAATGTTCTTCTCAAAACAAGTACTCAATGAACTTTCAATTTTTGATTATCAGTTTTCTAATACACCCCTAGGACAGATTCTCAACCAGGGGGTCTCAGTAAACTTCAAAGGGGCCTCAAAGGGGATTGATATTTTAAAAATAAGGAAAAAAAAAAAAAAACAAGCTTGAAAATAAGATTAGAAGTTCTAATTATTTTAATCAATTGGCCACACCTAATTTCTGTAAATTAAAAAATGGGCCTTGACAAACATATTTTGCTAAAATATTTGTCAGATGTTATATATGGCATATGTATAATTTTAAACCTACAACTAAGTGTATTTCTTATAACAGAACTAAATGTAAAGTAGGCTAATATAATTACTATGCTCAGATGCATTTTTGCTCATTTTCATTTGTCATTTTGTGATCTTATCTTCTGCTTTAAAAAGCACGCTTCTATTTAGTAGTTGTTTTTTTTTTTTTTTTTTGGTTTTACTTTTTTTGCACATAATATATAGCCTACTTGGTTACACTGACGAATTTGTTTTCACAGCTTTAAATATGCGCATTGTTTGTAGGACAATATTTGGCATGAAAAACAACACTTTAAAATAAACACAGAAAATAAAAGTTGGCCTTTTTATCCAAATAGAAAAGGTTTTTTTTTTTTTTTTTTTTTTTAAAGAGAGAGAGATACATATCTTATATTGCAATTCAGAATAAAACATTGCTATAGCCTTTCCCTGAAGTCAAAAAGGTTGAGAACCACTTTTACTGTTATATATGAAAAGATGAGAACTACTGCTTAAAAACTATTTTGTAAACAAATAAAATGAACCAAAATAAATAATTTTCACGGTCATCAAGTATTCATCACATGGTGGAATAATCCCACCTGTGCGCTTGGATGAGAGAAAACATCCCATCTGCAGATGGCAATATGGCGTGTTATGCCAATAAGATTACAGATACTAAATCACAAGATACAGATGCAGCCTCTTTCCTTACAGAACTTGTTTACTTAAGATGTCAATACAAATTCAGGCTAACTTTGTGTTGCTTCTTTAAATGATACACAAACACAAATGTACAAATATATACATTAAATCTTAACTAATCAAAAAATATGTTTAAATTAAAAAGTACATTTGAAAACAGTATTAGCCTACAATGAAACAAATCTGAAAATGTGAAAATTTAAGCAAGCATGAAACTCAAGTAATCCTTGTGTATATCAACATATTTAGTATGAGCTTGGAGTTCAGCACAGCAGCTTTCATGACACAATGTCTTAAACCCACAGACCCCCAGTGATAATTCACAGCTCTTCACATGGCTCGTCGCCTGTACCGCACGACATGCCAACGAGCCAAACGCAGTTTCCCTGACAGTGAGACAGTCCGCCTCCACATGTGTGTGCAAGAACAGGTTAAATTAATGAGCCCTATTCTCCAATCCATCACAGCCACTCGGTGAGTCATAAGACACGAGGAAAGACATAAGGTTGAGTAAAGGACAATTTTCACTTTTGGGTGAACTCTCTCTTTAGGGACACAGTTTAGTAACTTTATCTTCTTTTTTTATTATTATTTAAAGTTTAGCAACAGTGACTCATCTCAAAGGTTTTGTTCATGGCATAGAACTCTTTACTCAATCAGTCAATTCTCTATTAGACACAAATACATAAGTATTTATAATTCATGGAACAGATCAACCATGAAAACACAACTTTTGAGCTTCACTTTTCTTGTAACTTCAAACCGGACAGTATTATTCCGTAATTATACACAAGCATGATAAAATGTGGCTGGTTACAGCATCAGACAGCAATTTGCATCACTGTTCACACTGACTTTCAGTCCAGGACAGTACTCAATACCCTAGAGAGGATTAGGGGGGCGTTCACACAGAACATGTTCTTCCTTTCAAACAGCCAGACTAAAGGAATATAACTCACCAGAATGGAACACAGAGGTATTGCGATGTGTTTTTAAGCACGTTTGAGGCCCACTTTTTACCTTGACACTAGGGATGGGCAATATGACCAAAATCTTATATCATATGAATAATTTTATTTCACGGTAACGATATCAAGAGTTATTTTTGGTTTAAATAAGGTCTTTAAGGTCAAAATTTTTGATACCATAGAAATTTCATAATTCTGGTCACAAAAAACTGTGTCATACCACAAAAAACTATATAGCCTACATAAAAAAAAAAACACAAGCTAACTGAAGATAAGTAAACAGTCAGCAATTAAATTAGAATAAGAAACCAATTACAAGCAATAGGACAAAAAAACTACAGCAGAACAAATAAATAAGAAATGCTACATACATTGTATAAAGTAATCAAATGAATAAAAACACTGAATATTCAAATTAAAAATATATTTCTTCTTATTAAAGTTACAAAAGTGATTCATTCAAGAGCTGTGAGAGATTTTCTCTCTTTTGTTGTTTGATTAAAATGAACGACAGTCAGCAGGAATATTAGACTGCTGTCACTTTAAGAGCTGCCCGGATTTCCTTCTCAGCTGTTTTCTTTCACTTAAGACCTAAATTAATGTGTTCATGAGAATACTTGCAAAGACGGGCATTTTGACACATACAAGTGTGTGTATTTAACCGTTCAAGGCCTATAAAGTGGCAAAAAATACCTCTGTTCAATACTAGCACGCTCTTTGAGCTGAGAAACAGTCTTTTAGACAGTGCACACATATAGCAAAACGAGTTCTCTTTCACTACTGATTGTGTTTCAACGACTTAAAATCACATTTTTAAACCGTAATGCTTTTGCAACCACATAGCACAGCAATGTGCAACCGCGATAGAGACAGAAGTCCAAATATCTGCCGGTTGACACATTTATAGCAGTTAATCATGTCTACTGGTATATACCAACCCTACTTGACACCATCTTAAAACTGCAAAGTTCATGTTGCAAAATGCCAAACCAACTGAAGCACAAGGCAACAGCCAAAGACGTCAGTCTGATGCATAGATAAATAGGCTATCCCCAATTGAGTGCCTCGGAGTAGAAAAAAAGACCAAAATGACAATCTCTAACTCTTATACTAGTGAACAAGTATACAGGTGCATCTCAATAAATTAGAATGTCGTGGAAAAGTTAATTTATTTCAGTAATTCAACTATCAAATAAATTCAATGCACACAGACTGAAGTAGTTTAAGTCTTTGGTTCTTTTAATTGTGATGATTTTGGCTCACATTTAACAAAAACTCACCAATTCACTATCTCAACAAATTAGAATACTTCATTAGACCAATAAAAAAAAAAAATTAAAAAAAAAACATTTTTAGTGAATTGTTGGCCTTCTGGAAAGTATGTTCATTTACTGTATATGTACTCAATACTTGGTAGGGGCTCCTTTTGCTTTAATTACTGCCTCAATTTGGCGTGGCATGGAGGTGATCAGTTTGTGGCACTGCTGAGGTGGTATGAAAGCCCAGGTTTCTTTGACAGTGGCCTTCAGCTCATCTGCATTTTTTGGTCTCGTTTCACATTTTCCTTTTGACAATACCCCATAGATTCTCTATGGGGTTCAGGTCTGGTGAGTTTGCTGGCCAGTCAAGCACACCAACACCATGGTAATTTAACCAACTTTTGGTGCTTTTGGCAGTGTGGGCAGGTGCCAAATCCTGCTGGAAAATGAAATCAGCATCTTTAAAAAGCTGGTCAGCAGAAGGAAGCATGAAGTGCTCCAAAATTTCTTGGTAAACGGGTGCAGTGACTTTGGTTTTCAAATAACAATGGACCAACACCAGCAGATGACATTGCACCCCAAATCATCACAGACTGTGTAAACTTAACACTGGACTTCAAGCAACTTGGGCTATGAGCTTCTCCACCCTTCCTCCAGACTCTAGGACCTTGGTTTCCAAATGAAATACAAAACTTGCTCTCAACTGAAAAGAGGACTTTGGACCACTGGGCAACAGTCCAGTTCTTCTTCTCCTTAGCCCAGGTAAGACGCCTCTGACGTTGTCTGTGGTTCAGGAGTGGCTTAAGAGGAATACGACAACTGAAGCCAAATTCCTTAACACATCTGTTTGTGGTGGCTCTTGATGCCTTGACCCCAGCCTCAGTCCATTCCTTGTGAAGTTCACCCAAATTCCTGAATCGATTTTACTTGACAATCCTCATAAGGCTGCGGTTCTCTCGGTTGGTTGTGCATCTTTTTCTTCCACACTTTTTCCTTCCACTCAACTTTCTGTTAACATGCTTGGATACAGCACTCTGTGAACAGCCAGCTTCTCTGGCAATGAATGTTTGTGGCTTACCCTCCTTGTGAAGGGTGTCAATGATTGTCTTCTGGACAACTGTCAGATCAGCAGTCTTCCCCATGATTGTGTAGCATAGTGAACCAAACTGAGAGACCATTTTGAAGGCTCAGGAAACCTTTGCAGGTGTTTTGAGTTGATTAGCTGATTGGCATGTCACCATATTCTAATTTGTTGAGATAGTGAATTGGTGGGTTTTTGTTAAATGTGAGCCAAAATCATCACAATTAAAAGAACCAAAGACTTAAACTACTTCAGTCTGTGTGCATTGAATTTATTTAAGACACGAGTTTCACAATTTGAGTTGAATTACTGAAATAAATTAACTTTTCCACGACATTCTAATTTATTGAGATGCACCTGTAGACGTATACACAAAGTATATACACAAGCAGACATTATTATTTGGTTTTGGCACATGATTAAAATAAGAATAAAGGACCGGTATATACATATTGTACTGGCTCAGATCAAAGAGTCAGACACACACATTGCTCTACACGAGCTTGATCTCACACTCTTTGGTTCACGCTATATACTGCAGTAAGACCTGAGAGTGGTTCAGACAGAGCTGTGCCAAATGACTGTGTGGTGTTGTGTCCCAAGAATGGCATATGTAATGAGACGTGCATATGAAACATTCAGAGCGCTCTTCCTGTGATGTAGCAGCTCCAGGCTCTGAGTCTGACAGATGGTGCCAGTCAGATGATCCCAGAGTGGAAAAGTGCCAGTGCTTTCCTGCTCTCACCTGGGGATGATGGAAAAGTGGGTGTGTTTGTGCTTCTTGGCATACCAAGTCTACCCTTTACTTTCCTCACATAGAGGAGAGTGGGGTAAGATGAGCCACCTCAAAAAAAAAAAAAAATGACCATAAGAGGAAAAAAAAAAAAAAAAAAAAAAAAAAAAAAGCACAATCATTCTGATTATTCTTCTGCACATTAATAGTTTCATCAATTAATCTAAAAAAAAATAAAATAAAATTTGAATGTGACAAAACAATTTGTATTGGTATTTTTATTAAGTGTATTAATGTGCTTGTACTAAGTGTATTACTTTGTACTTGCAATATATTTATTATTTTTAAAATATATATTAGTATTTATTACATTTGGAGGCAAACTAAAAAAAAAAAAAAAAATTCTCAAGTATCTGCATCAAATCAGAGACCTTAACTGCCCCACAGCCACTGTCCTATGTCCAAATTCACATTACTAACAAAAAAATTTAGCAACAAAAACAGAAGGGTTTTAAATGCAAATGAACATTAGAAAAATTTGCACATTTGACAATAAATAAATGAAGGGTGGTGCTAAAATTCAAAGCTAACATTAATTGCAGTCATTTTCCCAAACCAGAATTCAAGGCCAAAGACTACAGATCAAGCAATGCCTGCAAATACAGGAAATATAACATGACTTCTCCAGTTTGAATAACATGGTAAATAGTGAAGTCGGAATTTGTGCTCTGCATTTAACCCATCCAAGTGCACACACACAGTAGTGAACACACACACACCGTGAACACACACCCGGAGCAGTGGGCAGCCAATGCTGTGGCGCCCGGGGAGCAGTTGGGGGTTCGGTGCCTTGCTCAAGGGTCTCACCTCAGTCGTGGTATTGAGGGTGGAAGAGAGCACTGGTTATTCACTCCCCCCACCGACAAAACCTTTGGGTTACAAGTCCGACTCTCTATCCATTATGCCACGACTGCCTCGTGTACACAGCCCTTGAGTGGCTCTGAACATACAGGTCAGAGGCCAGCGAGTGTTTCATGCCTCAGTAAACACATGTCTGAGACCAGATCAAAAAAAAGTGTATCTTTTGATGCCGCTATCACTTTTTGAAATCAGACAGTGATTAGGCCCACCTCCACTCCACTTGACGACAGCAGAGGCTTAACATCAACTCAGTTACCAGACATAACATGTCCATTTCATCTTTCCTTCTTTGAAGACCATCTGTGAACCCACACAGGCTGTTTAAATACACTTGCCTCCCTTAATGCAGTTGTCTGATGTGGACACAGTCTTCAAAGAACCGCACCGCCTTTAGCCAAGCGTGTATTTTTTTCATGTCAGTCTATACGACTGCTTATTATATTGACAAGCTATGAAGCTAACATCAATATTTTTAGCTGAACGTCTCTCCTCGATGTCAAACAGCTGCTGTACTCCCATTTGTTTGTAATTAGATGGTCAACGTAGAAGTTACACTGCAGGACTGTGACCTAAAATGACACTGCAAGAACTTCAGAGGACAGCAGGATTTAAAGCCAATTAATCGGCTGTCGCTAAAACTCCCTAAATTAGTCTCAGATGGCAACAGCTTTAAAGAGAAAATGTGATGAAAAGCAGCTTGTTTTTAGCCACACTTAAATTAAATTGTATGTAACATTAAAACAGTGTCACACACATTTTATAATCATCAATTTACTCTGAGGATTCAAAGAATTTTGTATGTACCAATTATACAAACTTCTTAAAAATGAAAGGGGGGAAAAATGGGTTTTGTGGGGAGGTGGGTGAAAATATATATTTCTAATTAGTTCATGTTTAATTACAGATTTAATTTAAGGAATGCCTTCTGGGCATTTTCGTTCAGCTTGTTCATTTTTCAGAGTGTTTATCCATGGCCTGATTCAATAGTCTGTTTGAATCCATAAAACCCATGGCTTGGGTTCAGCACAGATCTAAAGAGGCTCCCGGTTCACATAACTCTTCTTTGAAAATCTTTGGATTTCTGGAGAAATGACATTTCCTTTCTGATGGGAGACCTTGATGTGTCTGCAGCTTAATTTGTCAGACAGTAATTTGACAACAGAAGTTAATTACACCTTAGATATTACATAAACAACGAATGCAAGGGAACAAATAGCACTCATCAGATTTCTGCATAATTATTAACCATTTCTGTAAATCACAGGAAGTCTAATGGTACCATAAACTTGGAGCAGATAGGAATTAGCAGGATGGAAATACACTAGACCTTTTTGAAAACGGAATTGCTGAAAATGGCATTGTGTAATACTCAAGTCAAAAAAAAAAAAAAACCTGATAATTTTTTTCTTACTAGTTTTATAGTGTCTGACAGCAAAATTACTTTCATTAAAAACAAAATGATTATTCAAATTGTTTATTTTTTCCTTTTTTTATGTTGTAATCAAATGTAGATACTGTCAATATCTAATTGGAATCTATTTTCACAATCGACTAGTTATGAATTTACACATTACTTCAAAAATGAAAAAAAAGTCTTTACTTGAGACTTTTAAAGTGACAAAATCCACTTTTAATCAGGCAATCTACTAGAAAACTTTAAAAATGTTGCTAATAACGAACGAAACGGGAAAGGGGGACATTTTTCATGCTTAAAGTTAAGTAGTCAGGTTTCACCTTCTACCATTACATGTTTGTTTATATGGAAATGCTTCCACGTTCATTTCTTCAGTCCTGCTAAATCAACCTTGAGGTCAAGACTCAGATGAGAAAGTGCTGCACTCTACTCAGGGTTTCAGTTCTTTATTCTGTTGTCTTACACTGCATGAGGGAATTCAATCATTACTTAGCTTAACACACTATCAGTTGTTACAGGATGTTGCATTTGAATACAAATTTGGCATTAAAACCCCCAGTTATTTCTATCACAGCCTTTTCATGAGCCCAACATTAGCATACCACAAAAAGCTCTGCATGCATAATTCCAAGCCAGAGAAAACACGGTGGAACAACATTTCCTAAAGGACAATATTTTAAAACGACCTCTTTTACAAAGGTTCAGCATTCCCTATTCACATTCTTAACGAAATCTTGATTAGCCAAGAGGAGTAGGACACTAGCCAGAGATGCGCTCTGTACCATTGAGTCTATAAGTCAAACTAAACCAAAAGAGCTAACAAAGATGTTTTTTCAAAATTACTTCAAATGACATTTTCAAAACTCACTAGTCAGTGGGGTTGACTAATCAACTAATCGCCTTTAAAAGAAACCTTGGCTTGGGGGGACTCATTAAATAACAGCTGGACAGACCACAGCAGAGGAGAAATGGTTTAGAAAAAAAAAAAAAATTTTTTGCTTTCAAATTACTTTCAACTTGACATCATAATGACACAACACTCATGATGTAAGATGCTCAAAAACAAAAAGCATAAACCAAAGACATTTAACTAACTAGTTAAATAAAATTATTTAAAAAATAAAGGCAGTCTATTATAACTAATTAAATAGTTTTGTTCATCGGATGAGTAACAGGCAGCCTATTGAATATAAAAATTCTTGTCAAGGCAACCAAAGACTGCTCAGCATTTAGCAATGCAAAGAGCTACAAACCTCATTTTCACCTTCTTTGATTTTCAAAGCCAACTTGGTGTCAAACGATTATCGGCGCCGATATTAAGCATTTTTATTAACGGTATCGGTCCTTTTCAAAATCGATTTGCCGATAAAATAATTTAAAAGCATTTAAAGACGGTTCTAGTCAGAGCCCTTGTTCTTCTTAATTTTGACATTCATTTTCATTTTTACACCAGACATATATATCTGTTCAAAATATCAGTACTACTCGATCTGTAATAATCAGTATTGGCCCTGAAAAACACATATCGGTTGACCCCTAAAGTCAACTAAATGATATGGGCATTATTTGCCATTTAAAGGTAGAGGCAAACATATTACCCTCATATAAATTTTAACTCCAAATATTTTAAACTGAATAGTTGCAATGAGCGACAAAGTATACTGTAGCTCAACGCACAAATCTCAAACATTATCGCCACTAAAGTGTGAAGTGATTATCTTTTTTTTAATTGCATTGCATTTTTTTTTTTTTTTCCCGAACTTGCACAACAGTGTGCAATGTAAAACTGTTTGTTCAGATGACTCCGTTCAGAAAGCTGGAAGAACATTTGGACAAGTTTTGAAAGTATTTGACCATCCACGTAAGGTCAACAAAATAACTTTTTAGAAACATCTTGTTCAGTTCACACATAATAGACGACTCTTACTAAATCTTTGTTCAAACTACTTTGCAAGTTGGATTTGTTTTTACAGTGTACTAAAATATTCTTGATATTAAATCATTTACCAGAATTTTTTTTTTTTTTTTGGACTAAAACAATTACTTTAAATTGAAATTATAAGTACTTATATCCATTGTGTTATAAAAATGAAGTAAAAAAAAAAAAAAAAACTACAAATGTAAAATAATTTATACCCAAGTCTTTGCTTAATCTCAATATGAAACTAAATTCTATCAAACCAAATTTTAATATTATAACCACATTTTCTCTTCAAGCATTTCTGTAGACCCCTAGCACCCTTTTGCGGCCCCCAGTGTGCCGAGAGACCAGTTTGAAAACCACTCTGCTACCAACTAAAGCACAACACAGTCAACAGGCTAACTAAATCACAGTCTAAATACAGTCAAAAATACAGTCTAAAACTTAGCAAGGTCAACTAATCAACCATCTTGACCCCATCCCTACTAGACACTCACTAGGTTTTGAACCAAAATGTTGTCTGACAAAAAAAAAAAAAAGAAAAAAAAAAAAGAAAACATTCACATCCTCTTGAAAAGGCACACTCCACACATCACTGTTCCGTGAACTTCAGCCCTGCTGTGACTGCCTCAATCAGATAAACACTGGTGTTCTCATCCAAAACACACAGCGGCTTCAAAAGGCGTATGAGACGCTCTCCACACACAGATGTGATAAGATGTTCTCTGGAGATTCACTCACCAGTAACAGTGCGACCTTCTTCATACTGTGATTCCCCATGGCAGCTCAGAGAAACTCAGCTCAGTCACAGACAGAAACGGTAAAAGATTCGCAGGTCGTCTTCTGTCAGTGCATTGACAAGCGTGTCGACATCATGAGGACGAGGAGGGTCTGTGCGCTCTTGCATTC
Source organism: Spinibarbus caldwelli (assembly GCA_039654775.1). Classification (NCBI taxonomy): domain Eukaryota; kingdom Metazoa; phylum Chordata; class Actinopteri; order Cypriniformes; family Cyprinidae; genus Spinibarbus; species Spinibarbus caldwelli. The sequence goes on from CM077225.1 coordinate 16,884,627, forward strand.
CCTCCCCTCGCTCTTCTCCATCTCTGCTCATTTGTATTTCCTCTTTGCTCAAAAACAGACCCAATCTCTCAGTTTTGATTCAAGCTGACCAATACACAACGAAACTGCTTGTGTACCACATGGCTTGCCAAAAAAAACATACACACAACGTCTACGGCCTCTGATGTTTACATTTAATGATCCACCACTGCAGCCAATGAACCTAGGTCATACAATCCAGAGCCACAGATACAGGTCTCAGTTATTTTGGTTGGCTGAAGAGTCAAGTCAGTATGTCAGCAACACTCCTTTTGACCAACCTGGGTTTAGAGGTCACTTCCGTCTGACCCCGTCAACATCAAATGCACATCTATACAGTTATTTGATAGTATGTTCATACTCACTTACTTTAAGCATGTATGAGCAACCAGTCCAGTTAAATAAAGCTCAAAGGCTTTCATTTTGAGGTCAATGACAAGTAATAACAGGCATCTTGCAGCATAATACAAGCCTGCAGTTTGAACCCTCAGACATGGACAGGCCCAGGCCAGATCTGCAAACTCTTTCCACAAAAATCCCAAAGAAAATTCACAACTTGTGTGCAGCATATGATATTTGGAATGACATGAGGGTGAGTAAATGACAACATTTTTATTTTTAGGTAACAATTTTTTTTTTTTTAAACTCAGGTTTCCTCAAAGGGAAGAGGTTTGGGAGTTGATTACATGCTAATCACAAAAAAAAAAAAAAAAAAAAAAATCATAAAAAGGTCAAATTAAATTTAAAAAGCTGCACAATTAATAAAAATAACATAGAAAACTCCAAATATGATCATCAAAGCGAAAGGGTTTGGAAATGTAATGCGCGCTAGGATCAATTTTTCACATGCACAAAACTTCCAACATTATGTGTCGAAATAAGTTTTTTGTAATGTCAGATTTGTAAAAAAAAAAATCTGTTGACCACTAAACACAGACTTAAAGGTCTCCCTGCAGTTTTCAAACAAAATAAAAGCTTGAGGGTTTAACAATCGAAAACGAAGAATTTAAAAGATTAGTATAGTAACAATGTAAAATAAATGTATTAATATTAATATTTTAATTAAATTGTATTTTGTAAAGCACAATTGTAGTATCACATATTTCTGGCTTCATTTTTTATAAGACTTAAAACATTTTAAAAATTGGTCAGGACAATGTCACAGCAATGAGACATTTTTATTGAGTATAATGTTACAATTCAAAATGCAACAATGACAATCATAATTTTTACCAAATTGTGCAGCCCTAAACGGTAAATAAAATAGAAAAAAAATAATTTCATTTTTTTTTTATTAAATAAAAACAATTAACAAAACACTTACTTCAATATCTTTCAATATTTTATTTCTTTACTTGCATGTCACATAACCTGTTAACTGTGAGCATGCAAATATGTTGCTATATTATTGAAATATATTTACTTTAAATCTTCTTGTAATATGTTGTTAAAGTCTGATAAAAAAAAAGTTTGGGAAGGCCCTGCTTTAACTTAAAGATCTTCCATCACCCAAGTGATCAGAGAATGTCAGAAACAAAGGAGAAACTTAGTTTTAAAATGAAAAACAGAAAAAGCTAATCGAGATGCTCCTGAACACATTCAATGCAGCCCAATACTTCACAAATTATCAAACCAAACTTTACATGAAAGCATATTCCTTGCATTAAGTCAGGTATGTAATGTCTGGGCTATGACACAGTTGTAGCTTTTCTTAATCACTTGATAAAATCAAGTCTCACAAAATGATTGTTTAACTGATGTAAAGCCACAAATGGCCAGTAGAGGGAGACAAACACCATGTGTGCACAATCCCATTAAACTTCTGCCTGGATAAGACTCTTTTCAGTACAATATGCTTAATCAGTAGAATAATTCCATTTGGACTTTAAAAAACAGATGATAGTTAAATTTAGTCGCTTACCTTATTCTTGCAGACAGAGGGTGAGCTTTGGTGCTGTCGTCCAGAGGACTGGTCCGTGTTATCATTAAGGTCCGACACACCGGTCCTGAGGGAGGGAGAGTGGAGGCCTTCCTCTCCTTCCTCCTCATCTTCAGCCTCCTCCTCCTCTTCCCTCCCACTCTCATCTGAATTTTCAAACTCATCGCTATCCTGGTCCATTTCCTCCTCGCCATCCTCCTCATCTTCTGGCCGGTCGTCATCTTCCTCTGAACGAAGTCCTGCCCCGACCTGCCCTTCCCTTCCGGCATTATTATTCTCCTCCTCCTCGTTCTCCTCCTCTTCCTCGCGATGCCGTCTACGCCGCCGACGCTGCTCTTGCTCCCACATCCACTGGGCGCCCTTCTCGGCTCCGTTCACCTCGCTCCTCCGTCCTTCCTCCACCGGTTCAACTCCGGAAGGCCATGGCCCCTCCTCTGCCTCCCTTGGCCGCTCTTGTCCACCCTCTTCCTCCTCGCCCGGTTCTCTTCTCTGTTGCTGTGCCTCCTGCTCCTCCAGCACCCGATTCATGTGCTCCGCCTGGGGCTGAGGTGTGCGGCCGGAGGTGCTGTTACCTTCCCCCGCTGCCCCAGGCCTCTGCCTCTGCTGCTGGGCCGCCCTGCTGCTGCTGCCCCCCGACAGCAGATCCTGGTTCATTTCCAAAAGCCAGCTTGCTACCTCCTGCACCTTCGCTAGGCTGTCTGAGGAGGACAAAGACTTGGCATTCTGAAAGAGATGGAGACAGGAAATGATTGAGAGGAGTATAGGTGGATAGTAACAACAAAAACAACAACAACAAAAAAGGCAATAAAAAGCATGTGGATAGGCCGGTTGTTTAAAAAAAGAAAATAATTCTCCTGTTTGGATTCAGAGTGTGCTGAAAGTGGGTAACTCATTCTTTTATTCATGCCTGTGAAATAAAACAATGGACATTTGCATCTAAGCTGGGAAAGACGCAATATGAGCATCCCTCAAACAATGGGCACCTCTCCTGCTTGGCAGCTGATCATCTACACTAAGCTTGGCCTGGAAACCACAGCAACAGTATCACTTCAACACATGCAAACAAACATTTCATCGCTGTTGCATGTTCTCTGTTCAAGTTTCTGTTTTTATTTTTATTCTGTTGCATTTCAATTCTACTGTTTTAATCAAAAAGCTCTTTATTTTAGTTAAAATTTAGATACTAATGCACATGTGTAATTGCACATGTTTTGTAAAATACAAACATACTACCATTCAAAATATTGGAGTCAGGAAGTTATCAACAAGGATACATTAAATTAAAAAGTGACAAAGACTTCTAGATTTCTATTTTAAACAAATGCTGTTTTTAAAACTCTCTATTTCCTTAAAAAAAAAAAAAAAAAAAGGAAATACTGAATTTTTTGAAAATTTCCACAAAAATATTAAAGAGCACAACTGTTATCAACATTGATAAGAAATGTTTCTTGAGCACCAAATCAGAATATTAGAATCATTAGTGAAGGATCATGAGACACTGAAGACTGGAGTAACGGCTGCTAAAAATTTAGCTTTGCCATCACAGGAACAAATTACATTTTAAAAAGTCTTAAAATACAAAAAATACTATTTTAAATTGTGATAACATTTTACAGTATTACTGTTTTTACTGACTCCAAACATTTTTGTATTTCATCTCATATTCAGAACTTGATTTGATACTTTATATACAAGTACAGCTATTTCAGACCAAATCTCACTTCACCGTTGGGAGCAAGAAGTCTTGCGTAACTGATTCACTATTCAATGCAGCACCAGACTAACTATTCAAGTAGAATTTTGACAATCGCAACTCCAACGATTGCTGCAATAGAACAAATACAATCACTGACAACCAGCAGGGGGCATTACTGCTAAATAAGTGCAGTTCATGAATAAGGATTTAGCTTCCAGACACATACCACACATCTGCAGCAGGATGTACACAATAATATCATGTTAGCCTAAGGATGCCCCACCAGTGAGAGTGAGGTTTTGGCACATTAGCCCTGTACTGCAACGTCACCATTTTTTGGGCGAAGTAAAATGTTTGTGTTTTGTTTTTTCCCCACCATTTGGTTTTTAGACTAGTAAAAATTTCAGTAAGGCAAGTTTAAAAAATAAAAAGACTAAGCCAGCAGGGGAAAATCTTTATTAAGCCTTTAAGTTAAACCTTGTGCTTACTTCACAGAGACAGAAGGCAGTAAAAATGGTAGATAACAGTGAGTGAAAGCAGGGATGAGCTGTGTAATCCAATCAGGAGCGTGAGAGCACGTGAGTTTGAAAGAGACCTGATTAAGATAATGGAGCGCACACACAGATGGGCAGAGATGGTAAGTGATGAAAGACTGATTGCACGAATGTTGTTGTTGTGTGCGCATAAAATATGCAAAATTAACAAGAAATACCGCTACTTTTTGACAAGACTCAACACCATGCAGACGTTACCTGTAAATTAAAAGATGACTAAATTCTCACGGTTTATTTTTGTAACAAGTTTGAACAAGTGGCCTGGTTCTTGTTTATAATCTAAAAGTTTGTTTAAAAAAAATGCAATTACTTTTGCTGTTGACATAGCCTAACTGTTCCGTTTACAAACTTTTTAGAAATTGAGAAATCAATTATCGAGGGGGAAAAAATGCAATTCTTAAAGCCTGTTGAGACCAAGGACAATAAATATAACTAGTTTTAATAATTACTGAAGTCTTAATAATCATTTAAATTCTACAAACTTAAATTCTTCCTCAACTATAACAACTCATTGGAATAACTTTTAGAATGATTTTTTCCCAGCTGATGAACAATTATAAAAAAAATAAAAAAAAATTTTTTTTTTAAAAAATCCACCCGAAAGAGCTTGACCTTTTAAAGCGACAACATTTAAACATTTAATATATAATTACTATATAAAGATATATAAATGATTTTCAATGTAGCAACATGCTTTAAGGTGTAGTTACAGCATCTCAACAACGTCGTTTGCACCGCGCTCCTCCGCTACTTGATCTTTTTATTTTGGTGCGTCAATCTATTAAGTTACTTTGTATAAGAAATTATGATCCGCACTGACGAGAACAGTCTTCTTTTTCTGTTTTATTTCACGATCGTCACCAACGGGGAAAAGACATCTTTCCCCATTGGTGACGATCGTGAAATAAAACAGAAAAAGAAGACTGTTCTCGTGAGTGCGGATCATAATTTCTTATACATAGTTACAGCATCTACCACAAGGGGCTAACAGAACCATGATACCCTGCTAAACTTTGTACCTCTTCTTTAATGCAAACATCCATCAGTACTACCATATCCATCATCTCTTCATCCATTGGATGTATGCATTTACTCTTCTCCAAGGTCTGGATTAAGGTCTAATCACAGCAAATATATGAAGCCAGAGATCTCAGGGCAATTTAAAACTCTTTAAAACATCTGATTAGATGAGCTTTTTGATTACAGAATCGTTTCCTTTATAACAAGGAAGATGAGAGCACAATCAGCCAAGATCCAATTGGAAAATAATTACATGGCGATGAACTTCAAATAGACATTTCAATTTCCCTTCCTATACAGAGGCAGAACAAGGTGAGCTCTATAGGATATCCTGTGCAATCTCTGGAGATTAAACTGAAATTTGTTTAGTGTATTAGCATGCTAAAAAAACAATTACTTAGCAAAGAGTTAGCTGCATGTCAATGCAAACATAAAGCAGCTGTGCCTTGTGAAGTGGGCTTGTTCTGTGTCTGGAAGGTGCTGGACTGCCTGTTAGTATTCATGTCTTGCATGCTGGTCTATCTGTGCAACTGCATTAGACTCAGAACACAATTAGTGCTGTTAGACTGCACAACTGAACTAGTGTGTGATCAGGTGACAGTACTGCAATCTAACTGGCAACACACACACGATTACATTAAGTCTCATTTGCACTGAGGGCGAGAATGTTAAAGTGTATGAAAACTGTCTTAACAACAATAATTTGGTTTAGTACGCTTCACACATGCTGCTTGCGTCTCATCTCACCATAGGTTTCTGCATTTTTTGAGGACAGATGAGTAAGTCTTTACATTCTGTCACCATCAAAGTGGGGTACTGAAGGTCATAAGTTCCAGATACATGTTTAAGGACTAGTTGGAGTCTCAGTGAGAAAGAATTCATTTAGAAATTCATTTACATAGAATGACTTGAACACACCTCCTCTGTTAAACCCGTTTTTAATTTATGAATTAATTCATTTAGATTTTTTGTGGGGAGCTTAAAGTCAAAAATGAAGAAATATAATTTTTTAAAAAAGCATGTTTTCTTCTAGCTGATGAACAAAAACACTGACAGCCAATCAAAATCTGAGCGTATAGCGGGGAGAGAGGAAATAGGAACTATAGCAGGACCCCTGAAGACCCTGAAAGTGTCATGGTCAATATGTTTCTTAAAATATCAGATAATCAGACTTTGACAGCAGAAGGGTAATTTAGACTCTAAAATCCCATGTGGTTTAACTCCACAAAAGCTTAATATTTTAAAAACATTTTTAATACACTTTAAAAATGTATGTACACTTATGATTTAAATGAAAAGAGTATGTACACTCACATGCATTCAACATGCAAGGAAAATGTTAGTTTTTGATTCTACCACATGCCATTTCCTTAAAAATGGTATAAAAGTTTAACAAAGCCATATGAAACCAACATTAACAAAGAGCACACTTCTAAAAACTTGGCACATGTGTTTTGCACTTTGTTTTCTCTCTTCTTTATTGTTGACACTCTTCATTTGTCACTGACCCTTGGGAAAACATCTGAATCATTCAGGCTGGGTATTTCACCACCACAAAATAACCCAAAGAGCCTGGTTTGAATTCAGTTGTAAGTGTACTCCAAGTGAACTTGAGAAACATAGACTTGAAGCAAACAAGTCGATAACAAAATTCATCAAATTCTTGCATCAAAACCCAGCAAAATGGCTTCAAAATGAACCAAAAACCAACATGACTAATGAATACGGCAGAGTTTATGCGATGACACAGGAAAAACTCTAGGTGGTTTATAATAGCATTGCTTTCCAGACATGCGCTCTGATATGGAAAACTGGAAGCATTGCCTTAAAAAGAGAAGCATTTGGCTTGGCTCCCGGGAAATGCGGCCAGCCTGGCGTAGTCGAGCACTCTGATAAGAGAGTGAGGTGCATCATTTCTTTAGTTATTACCACTGTGTACACTTCAGCAGCAGGTCATTTATCTACATCTAAAGGGGCTGAGAGGAAGGTGAAGCCAAAATGGGTTTTGGCACATCCTCTCAGAAAGAACGTTAGCAAAGGAGGTGAAGGGGAGGAGGAGAGAGTAGTGGTATTATTGGTTTTACGATGTCATTTCCTACAAAGCTGCCAGACTATCATCTCCTCTTGGACACCTCAGTTACAGGAAACATTACGAACAAACAGGAAAAGGAAGAAAAGAGGGGGTTGTTTTTATTAACCTCAGTGGTACCTGGATGGGGCTTTATGATATGAACCAAGCTAAATAAAGGGAAAACCCATCATCACCTGCTTTCGCAAATTACTCATTCATACAGAACTGCTCCAATTCCTCTTGTCCCATTAGCAGCAGAATAAGACAAAATGGCCCATTTTGTAGATAAGCAAGTACAAAGACGAACTGAAATTTGGGTAAACGTGCAACGAAGTGCTGGAAAACAGATCTCCTGCTGAAAAACCTTAATTTAGTGCTTTTCAGCAAGAATGGGATTGTTAGAGAAAAATGGTTTGCAAGAAAAGACTGTTTCTCTGACCTTGAGTGGCCAGGCAGAACTGGCTGAAGACTCTCCTCTAATAAATAAGCTATTAAGAAATCTAGTATCCATCAACAGGCAACGAACGCTATGAGCGTCACCCTGGAAAACCTCAATAAGTCTCCATAATTAGCTTACGCAGAAACCATACACCCTGGCATTAAAGATTTCTGTTCCAAATTACTGTAGTATGTTTATTAAGTAAAGAAGCAATGAAAAGGAGGAAGAAGGAAGTAAAGAATAGTTACAGACTGAAATATGAGGCAAATCAATCATCCTATATTCATGTAATGATTATTTGTACTTGGCTGATCAAGATTTTCCCTGTGTTCAAATATGCATACTTCCCTACTCTATAGTAGCTGAAAAACAGTGCTATAATTTCAGACATCTTAATTTTACATATTCTTAAAAAAAATAAAAGTACCCTAATAGTTTCTAGATAATGCACAGCCATTGAAAAACCCATATGGTTTGACCAGGTAGGTGGGGAAAAGGAGGAGGAAAGTAGGAAGTAGGAAGGAAATTGGAAGGAAGGAAAGGGAAAAAGGAAGTAGGACAGAAAAATGCAGTAGATAGTAAGGAAAAAAGGAAGCTTAAAAGTATAAAGTATGTAGGAAATGGGAAGGAAAGGAAAATGGAAAGGGAATTAAGGAAGGATAAAAAATAAAGCAGGAAAAGGAAAAGTAAGTAGAATGAAAAAAGGAAGTAGGAAAGTATTAAGCAAGTAGAAAGAAAAAAGGAAGAAGGGAAAAAAGATGGGGGATGGCAAGTAGTAAGAAGGAAAGAGTAAGCACATCAGCAAAACCAATGAAAAATATGATTAATGAACCAAAAGAAATGGACAAATCTGTTCTTTCAGTTAATTAAATACCAGCTGTCATCCCTAGTACTTGACTGGCTTAAGCTGGTATTTCAGACGTCACCTTAGTGCCACTATTAGTACCACTAGCTTGTTGTCTTTCATCATTTCATTTACTTTGACTTGAACAGCTAAAGATTTTACAATTAAAAAATTTCACAAGGTTAATACCCGAGACCTTTTCACACACAAATATGCTACTCTTTTGTCCATGTCTTCCATCTTGCCTAAAGGCATTATAGAAAAGAGGAGTAAAATCAGCTAAAGGACAGAGACACGGACAGGTGTAAACAAAGCTCTACTGTGGTAGAATGACTCAAGGCCCTGAGGGAAAAGTAGTCCTCGTTCACAAAATAAGGACAAGGTCACTGCAAAAAGCTTCTGGCTAGCAAATCGGCTAGCTGCAGCAGTGATGTGACTGCTTGTAGGGTTTTAGCGACAATGGCTGAAATCAGAATGAATTGCTAGTGCATGTTTTCCATTAATGCAAGACCATATCAGTTATTGGTTGACATCAGTGACTAATTTCTCATTTTTTTTTTTTTAATTGAATTGTTATCAGATGATAATGCATATAAACCATTGCATGGCTATTATTATACTGATTTCGAACTTATCGATCCTAACATGAAGACTAATTATTTGCATTTATGTCTCCACCAAATTTCAATATTGGTGCATCCCTAATTTTCTAAAGCTTTTTTCCTCTTCCCGTGAAAGCAATTTTAGGTTTCCTGAGAGCAGTGATTTTACAGTCAGCAGAAAAACCTCTGAGACACACAAAGAAAGCATTATTAAGAAGGTAGGATGCCATTCACAGCAACAAAGGAATTCAGTGCAAAAATAAATTTGTTTGTGTCCCACAGTTTGTGTGTTTGTTTGTGTGCAGATCATGCTCACCTCGGCTCACACTGGTATCAAAATGAGCTGCCAGTTCCCGCAAATTTAATTTGTAAATCATGAAGATAAAGCAACAATCTTCGTAGGATTTATTAGTAACTTGAGTAAAATAAATATTCTAAAAAAAAAAAAAAAAGTAGGAGTGTAGTAGGATTTACTGAAACAAATTATGTTTAAATAAATACACTGGCATAAACTAATATATATAGATAGATAGATAGAAATAGATATATAGTTTATAGTACGTATTATTATACCTGCATTAACTGGTATAATAGCTGCAGATGCAGCTTTTTCCCAAGCAAAGGGGTTGTCAAAAATGCTGTTTGGAAGCAGGTTTATTTAAATGAGCAGACTGATCATCATTAAAACCAGCTCCATGACAGGCTTTTGGTTCATTTAAACTTGAATGTTGCAAGAAATACTAAAAAGTTATATTAATTGTAACCGTATTTAATCCAGATCAATTTCACTTGTTTTAACCCAGCTGCTTTTTTGGTCCTGTAGGGTAATCGATGACATTTAGGCACCATATCACCATGTGACTTTGTCAATTTTGCTCTAAATTTCACTCCATACTTCAAGACTTCTATGAGAACACAACAAGTTTGAGGTAGCAAAAAGAGATGCTATTTGACATCATGTTTCATGTGTTTGTTTTATTTTTGTACGGTCAATTATTTTTCGCAGCCAATATTTTGGCATAGCCTCCCATGACTCCTTCCAAAACTCCACTGTTAATAAGCAATGAGCTGCAGATAAAAACTTGAGAGATTTGAAGCAGTCCCTGAAGTGCTCCTGTCTCTCAGTGCTGGGTTTAATCACCAAATCAATTCACCATTCAGCCAAGACACGCACTCTAATGCAATGCACAATTCAAACTGACCCAATACAACTTCTGAGCAGTTGACAAATATTTACAACTGGCCAGCACTTTAAAAAAAAGGCAAGTTGAAGATACCCAGCAAGTGAATAAATAATTAATCATATGTGTTTAAAATATTAATAAAGATCTGAAACATCTCAGACAGCCTTGAAGACCCACAATTGAATGCCCTCCCCAAATGAAAATGAACTTTTTACTTTTTAAATGTCTGTTCAGCTGAGTGCAACATCAGATGTTCTGGTCTCGCCTACGTATAGCTTGTTAAATGACTCAAGCATTACTTTCAACATTTTTGCACAGACAAAAAATGGACAGTGATATTGACTAAACACTTATGCCAGTCACTTAGCCAAAGAGCCTGAGTCTACAGCCAGGCCTTCTTTGCATTTAAGTGCTTAGGCAATATGTGCCCAGCCAGCAACCATGTGCTATTGCGGATGGGTCTGTATGGCTTTGGCAGACCGTAGCACCAAGCTCTGACATCTCTGAACAAAACACACAGATGTGCAGTTCAAGTCCTGCAAAGGGCCACTCTATGCCAGCTCTGTCAGGATTGAAACACAAGCCTTAGTACTAATCCAGAGTACCTCTCCAACAGAACAGGCAGACGGCCAAGCAGACAGAAATCTGTTTCACAGAACATGCTGGCATTGGATCAACTCAATAGCTACAAGGATTTTCATAAAACTATTTCACTTGGCATTCACTGATATCGGAGGAAATAAATGAGGCATAGATGGAGAGAACATAAACCAGTCATGTGGTTGCAAAAAAGGGCACCAGACTACAAGTATCAAAGTCATTATAGAATCCATCAAACTGAAATTGGAGTATTGTGGCTTTTAGCCCATGATAGCGAATCAAGCCATCTAAATGCTAGTGTACTTCAAAAAGTTGATTAAACTTCACCCTTAGCAAATATTTCAAATTTACAGCATTTCTCTTCTGGGAAAACAAACCAAAAATATTTATGACATCCTACACTAGACAGATTTTCATCCAATAAAACAGCATTTAACTTGATATCAGAGCAGGCTACATCATTATTTTTGGTCCGTTTCCCAGAAGACGACTATAAGTGAATTGTGTCAATGTTTAGGAGCACACAAGGATACAGATGACTTTAGAGGGTTATTCTATAATAAAAACTTACTGCAAGTTGTAGCATAAGCGACTTACTGCATATTGTGATGTCATGATTCTCACTGACATGGCCCTTAAAATGCATCACTGTATGTAAACAAGAAGTTGTGTTCTGAACCAGGCCCGGTTCCACAGGGGTGCTAGAGTGTGATGAGCACCCCCAAATGAAAGCAAAAGCACCCTTAGTTGAAGCTATAATAATAGCATACGAAACTAATTTGGCAAACTGTGTTTTTGCAGCATTAAAGTGCCCCATTATGGGTTATGAAAGGTTCATATTTTGATTTTGGGAGTCCCATACAACAGGTTGACATGCATGCAAGGTCAAAAAAACACTTTCATTTTCTTATAATATGCATTTATTTTTACCTTATTTGTTCAGCGACTCCCAAACGATTCGTTCAACGATTCATTTTTCCAAACCCCTCCGGTGATTGGTCGATTTCATTTAAAGCAGTGTTTGTGAGCTTTTAAAGCTCCAAAAGCAGCACCTAGTGGCAAAGAATGAATTTGCATTTTCATTCAGACAACGCCAAAAAAAAAAAAAAAAAACAAGTGGGTGGGCAATATGCTATTGTTTCATTTTGACTTCAACTTGAAACGGCTTGGGACTCCTTTTAAAAATTACTCGTTTCAATGATTCAGAGTCAACTCTTTCTTTTGAGAGACAATAACTTAATACACGCTGCACTTTCAGATTTAAAGCTTTGCAGAATGTTTTCATTCACTTAGAGCTGTGTTACACACTGCGTGAAAGGTAATTTTCAAAAATCCATAATGGGGCACTTTAAGCAGTGTAGCCAATCACAGACATATCTGTTGATTTCCTGAATGCAATGCTCAACCAGAAAGGTTTAAGTTAAAGTGACAGCAATCCACTCAATGCTCAAAATGCCAGAGTTTCTGTCCAGTGATGAAATATGCACGCTCACGAATCATAAAGTGTAGAGGCGATGTAAATACGAGATTCATTGTGCAGCGTAGAGCGTTTCACTGATTTAAACAGAACTTTGTGAGATTGCGATAAACTAAGATGAGTGACATCTTTTTAATGATGATAGCAATAGCAATTGACAGCTCAAAAATCTCAAAATAGAAGCAAAATCAGAAGCACCCTCAGTGATTTGATTCTGGAACTGGTCCTGTTTTGAACAACTCATGTCTCTCCACCAATCACAAGAGCGATACTGCTGTTAAATAAAGATGTAGAGTCAAGGTCCTTGCTCACGGAGTCTGAAATTTGTCAAATTTTCGCACATTAAAAAATAAATACGACCTCACGTTGTGTTAATCACGTTTACACACTGCCTAAGAAACTTTCGTCCGTCATGCACAAAAAAAAAAAAAAAAAAAACGGATTGGGTTTGATTTTCTGTTTTTCGCATCCGTAGCAAGCATTTTGAGAGGCGCTTTGATGCATCTGACTGTGTGAAAGGTTCAGATGACGAATACAAAAAAGCGCATACAAAAGGACCTTGAGACACAGAATGTTGTTCTGTCAGTGGATGTAAAGAAACTGCACCGCCAAAAAATTTGCACAGGCTTCCTAAAAATCTGAGGCATTAGAAATGCATGGCTGAAGTTTAATGTTGTGCCTGAGTAACTGAAAAAAAGTTTTAGTTTGTTCTTCACATTTCACAACAGAATGCTTTTGTGAATTAATTCTAAACATGCTGTCAGCTTTTTAAATATTTGTTGAAAGATACATCAGTGCCAAGCATTTTGTGCCCAGAGGCAGCGCAGGAAAGGACATTTATTTTTAATCTTATGGTGTGTTTAACCAGCATTTAACACTATTAAGACACCAAACAAATCATTATTTAAATTTTGACAATAAAATGAGTACAGACCTGGATCAGAATTTTTTGCTTCAGTTTAATATTTTTATTTTTATGTGTGAGTTCGAGTTGAACATATTTTACTATAGTTTGTTACTGTTGCTATTATTAACCCTTCACACAATGTGTGGGTAGGGTTTTACTGTTGAAAATAAGAAATTTGTTAACAGTAATCCGTATATAGATATTTGGTTGTCTGTATTGCATTTCTAGTTGATTAACCTTGGGCTCAAACAAATATGGCTCTATCACAGCACTTGCCATCTCAAGTATCAAAACACAACATACTGCAAAGGAGGGTGTGGAAATGGTGCGATGAAGTCAGCCAATCACAGCAGTGGACATTTACTTCCATTTCAGAGAGTGAAAATGAGGAAAATAGTCACTTTACAAATATTAGATCTTTTTTTTGGTGCAAAAAAACTTTGCAAACTTTATAAAAATCTGAAACTGCAATTCATGACCTCTTTCAGAGGCACGGAAATTATTTGAACACAGGTTCAAAATAAATACTCAAGAAACACAAATGTGAAATTAGACTTAAGACTTTAGTTCATTTTTGCAACACAAATGAAGACATTTTTAATGAAAGTTAAGAGTTCCTGTCCCTCCATTTAAAGTCCATTCCACCAAAATTTGATTCTTCAAAAAGTTCAAATACATCGTAAAACTATTCAATATAAATCAACTGGTTTAATCCATTTAATATCTAAAAAAAAAAAAAAAACCTTTATACAATGAACAGGCTTAAATCAGGCTTTTATTCACATAGAAACATCAAGCAATGTACATGGATAGACCACATCAAATCAGCTTGAAGCTCAAACGTGTTTGCTTGACGTGCATCAATGATGTTTGGTTTTCGCATTTCATGCAAGCATACTTGATTTTGTTTACCATATTCGATGTGCTCTATTTGTGTACCAATATAGGGACAGAAATCTCAATTTTCATTAAAACTGTCTTCATTTGTGTTTCAATCAGCGAAAGTTTTCTGGGTTTGGAACAAAAGGAGGGTCACAATTTTAATCTTTGGTTGAACTAACCGTTTACGTATTTCCAGGTGGCGAAAATGTAGCGTGATGCATAGAAAAAACCCTCTCCCTAAGACAACAAACTTCAAACTGTCTGCAAACATCCACCAAATGAAGAGAAGCATTTTGTTTGGTGAGACAAACTAGTCTAATTTTTCATGAAAACAAAAGTGTTTTTGTGCAAAAGACAACATGCAAACCCATGTCAAATGACCCAACTTCAGACTGACAGACAATTGACAATTAAAGCACACCCAATTTAACTATCAAATTTGCCTAGTGTCACAATGACAACTCGCAGGGCTCAGAGCCTGAATAAAACTTCCTGCCAGCTAAGCAATTAGTTTTATCATGACGTCCTGTGTTAATGTGCGATATTAAAGAGGATGCTAATCTATGTAATTATACTTTTTCAGCAGTCACAGGGAGCAATAGCAGAGTCTAGGATGCATTCAGCCTGGTAATTCTATAAATACGAGACTAATGTCTCCTTTTTGCCCTTGAGTCTATGTTTCTTTGAGGAAGGTATTAATCAATACCAGAGCTATGAAAGGATTCAGATCAGTTTGAAAAGAGGTAACCCAACCCTTCAAGACAAGGCTTACCCAGGATGAGGGAGCATCGTCTCACACAGAGAGAGAAAACCACTACCTGGCCTGCCTACATAGCAATCAGAAAGCCACAGAGAGGAAGACAAATAGCATGAAAGCGAATCGTCCTCCCTGCCTTTCCAATCAGCATAGCATTGAACTCTCCTTTATCTGCAGTTTTCGTGACTACAAGGAAGAACCAGCCACTAAATGTGCTATATGGTACCAAGGCTTAGAATATACACACTACACTTCTAAAAAGTTACTTTAATAATAAATGTTGGATCAAATGTCTGAAAGTGGGAATAACACATTTTTCCCTGATAAATTAAATGATTGTGACTATTGTAGAAGAAAGACCAAATAACTCTGATGTAAAAACAAGTTAATCTTGCAATATACTCCATTTTCCATTCTCTCAAAATTGAGAATTATATAAGAGAAGTTGCAAAAGCTTTTTCCCTTAATAGCATTTTATCTCATTTGCTGGGGCATAAATATTTTCCCAAGATGCACCAGATCAATCTTGTGCAAAGTGAGCAGCCCAAAGCCAGAGCTTTTTCAGAGCCAGTGCTTTTCAAGAATAGACAATATTGACTATAGGTCACATATGAGGGTCCATGACCTCATATGCCACTCATCTCCATCGCGAGCAAATTGTTCTGTTCAAAACTCTTCAAAAGCAGCAAACGAAAAATCAGCCACAGACAGTCTTTAACAGATGTCCATTAAGAATCAGTTCAAAGACAGCTCTATGGTTGTCAAGGTAGCAAGACAGCCATTAAATCACCTGGTTCCATTACAAAATCAATTACTGCAGTGTGCTTGCATGGTCTCTCCGGTCCCTCTAATGGCCAAATAACAATGGAGACACTACTGCAAGGTCAGTCCTGCTGTGCTGATCCAGACAGACTGAAATCTTCAACAAGAGACTGCTAACAGCTCCTTTCTCAGTGTGCTTCCACCATAAACATACATTCTGAACATATAGCTAATTAGAAGTCTGTGATGCAACCCACAAATGGACCAACTGACCATGTTTTGTTGGCCTTTTTCACCTTAGCCTGGTTTGACTAATGTAAACGAGGCTGTAAATAATAAACACATGGTGTGGACTCGAATGTCTAAGGTCACCTCAAATTCTCTCCACCCTGTGTTTCCACTAGAAAGTTTTTGTAATGACAAATTTAATCACAAAACATCCCATTAATTAGACAAGCACATCAATTCTCAAAGCCTTGTTGCCATCAAATATGGCGTCTATCCCATCCTTAGCTTCTGAAACTAGTCTAAAACAAGACAGAAAATCAAGAACTTGTGTAGAAACCAAGTTCTTACAGCAAATTTCAAACATTTCTGCTACACCTCTACAAATTTTGGTTTTAGCTGGAGGTTACCTTGTGCTGAGGTGGGCAGCCAGTAGCCAGGCGCTGCAGGTGCTCAGAAGTGTGGCTGCAGGACAGCAGGTCTGAGCAACAAGCAGAGCGGCCAAGCCTCTTCATCAGCGATGAGATGATGCTGCAGCCACAGCCGCACATTGACTTGCTCATCAGAAACCAAAAAAAACGTTGAATGAGGAGAAGACTAATGACTCAAGCCCAGGTGAAAGAGAGGTTTCTCAGCAGTCAGTGGCTCTCACTTTGAAGGAGCGTGCTGTCAGCTTAAGTGACAGACTGGGAGCAGAGTCACAAGTGGTTGCGTCAAAAGAGCGATTTCCAGTTCCAGGAGGAAAACTGCCATGGAAAGTAAAGTTTTGTCAGAGCCAAGGATGTCACAGGTCCACAGACTCTCTCCTCAGATGTTCCTGGGACAACCCTGTGAAAGTTCACTCGAGGACACAGTTTTCCAGATCAAGTCTTCCTCCTTTCAGTATTTAATAGTTAAGGGCGGGGAAGAGACCTGTGTGGTTCCTACAAATGCTGGAAGCTTGGCTATGCCTGTAATGCAGAGCCTGAAGACGCAGTAGTTCCTGCAGGTGGGTGATGATCCTCAGATGGCTCCGGCACAGGTAGTCAGAGAGGCCAAGCTTACCCTCCCTGCACTTCCCTCAATTGCTTGTGATGAAGCTGCATCTCTTCCTTCTCTCTCCCACCCCCTCCCTCACTCTGACACAGTCCGCTCTTCCGAGCATCTCTATGAACAGCAGCTCTGGAAGCTCCTCCCTCCGTCTCTCCTTCTCACACTAATCTCGACAGTAGGACTGCCTCTAGTTACAAACCAGTGTCTGGATTTGTAGTTTAATATGGTTATAATGTGTTCAGAATAACATAGTACCACAGAAGTACTTGTATTTCTATAGTATGCTGAATTTGTATTGTTCACACAGTGTAACATCAGTAGATGTGCAGTATCAAGCATACCCCTGTGTGGAATCTTATATCTAACAATGCAATGTCCTCATCTTTTCATTTTCTGTGACGAATAGACCAGAAGCTATAACAGATTGCATAACTTCTTTCATGATTCATTATTTGAGTGGACAGCCAAAATATTTATTTTAACAAAAATTGGATTAGACCTAGAGCTACATTTATGTTGAGATAACTGAAAGACATTTTCTGAACCAAACATGCAAAATGTCATGCGACAATACTGTATACTATTAGGCCTGCAAAAAATGATTATTTTGATAATTGATTAATATGATTATTAGAGCGATTAATCGACTAATCATTGATTATTTCACTGATTAGTCAGTAGACTTTGATTATTCATTTATTCTAACAAATAAATAAAAGGTAATCACTTCAGCTTTTGAAAATCGTATTAATGTAATTACAATTATTATATACAAATAAATATATTTGGCACACAAAAAGAGATGACAGACAAAGAAACTCTCTCATTCACCATTTAATTAGCTATATGAAAAAGTAACAATGACACATCATTCTATGGATAAGAAACAAAATAAAGGTAAGTGATAAGACATTTTATTTTTAGATAAACTATTCTATTCACAATATAATCTCTCTTAAAATACCTTATAGGGTTATGATAATCAAAACAGTCCTAAACTAGATCAAGCTTTGATCTCTGCAAATCAAAGTATCACTTTAATAAAATTATATATATTTTTTCCCACTAATAAAAAGATTTTATCATTAGCTAGCTCCGCACTGGAGAGTTGCTTTATAACAGAAAATCAAGTTGTAATTATAACGAAAAGCAACACTGACTCTGGTTTTTCATGTTTAATACTGTAAAGCTGTGTGATTTAAGGCTATCTATTGTATAAAGTACTATATAAATAAACGTGACGTGACTGGACTTTACTAGAGTACCGAACTGCAGAGCTCATGCAGATATACACATGGTTGTAATCAGATGCGTTCTTAACTGCTGCTTTCTCACTGTCCACTCACTGTCAGTTTTTGTTGAGTTTATTTCGTTATTGAGAGGAAAGTGCGCAGCATATATTTACACATTCATCCAAACGCTGCTCAGCAGCTTCAGGCTCAGCTGCGTTAGCTCTGAAGCACTGTGTCTCATCTTGAATTGCTTCCAGGAGGGCTGAATTACAATCTTGCGCTATAGCACCACACTGGTCAAACCACATTATTGCAGGCTCTTATATTAGGTCATATGAGATCAACAAAAATATTTCTCTTTTTTTTTTTCTTTTTTCTTTTTATTATTGTCGACGTTTCCGATAATGTAGACTAATCGTTTCAGCCCTATATACTATTTGAAATGTTTAGCATCAGATACAGTTTCAAATTCTATTTTTAAAAACAGGTTAAAGTATATAGTACACATTCCATAAAGTAAACATTCCAGTTGCATTCCAAATATGGCCATAGTTCTTTGTTATAAATGCTAACCTTCCTAAGAATTGTTTCTAAACCAAATTGCCAATAATGTTTTTACCATGATCCCGTGCCAACCAAGCTCACTATTGTTTGTCACCTACTGTAGGCGGGGTTATAAAAGAGTGAGTCTATCAATATATAAATAATGAATTCAATAAAAAAATTACTTAAATTACAAATAAAATTACTTTACAGCAAAAGGTCAAGTAAAGAGAGATCAGCATCAACATTTTGCTGGAGGCATGATTACTCAGCCTATTGAGAAAACTGGGGAAGAAATAACACAGATAAAGGTGCTGGCAGGCTGTGGGCAAAACTAAATGGAGGCAATTCAGAGGCAAACCATCTTTAGCCCAAACGCATCATGACAGTCCGTCTCCATCCTAACCTTATCTCTCAAAGTGTTGAGCTCCCTCACCTAATCTCACGCATCCAACCTGATTAGTGAACAGACCGGGCTCCCTTGGGCCTTGTGGGAGATATGCAAATCACCTGACTCATCAGCAAATAATATGACAGATGATAAAGAGATTCCACAGTAGGGATAACCCCATTGGCTGACGGAATGGAGGGGGAAGATATTGCAAGGTGCAGTGTCTCAGAGGTGGGAAAAATATGAAGCTCCAGGCAACCAGCCAGAAAACTAAAAATAGGCAAGTATAATCAGGACAAATCACATTTCATTGTAACCAATATCAAAAAGGGCACATGCCTTAAAAGGTATCCATGATGGGATCCAAATAGTTAAGTCACTAAACATTCAAACAGAACCAGTCCTTAGAATGAACACAGCAGTTGTATTTTGCAAAGTGACCCAACTATAACTGCCATCTTAGACAAGTCTGTATTGGTTCTGTTGGAAAACTTGTTGAATCATGATTCGATTTTTCTGTCCATGCCAGCTGCTTCCATGACAAGATGTGGTCACCGCAAGAGACTTTCCACTCAATATTCAGGTGCAATCAGCCAAGCGTGCAGAGGACATGCATGGACGTCCACAGCTCCACCAGCCTGGAAATGAACTGCAGTTAATCGCTTCAAGGTGCAAACAACTTCCACAGTGCATTTCACATTTAGGTGTGATCTTTTTTAGACAAAGCTTGGCGCTAATGGATTGGGGCATATTAGTTGTCACTTTATTGCACTTATGTATAGGCCTTAAAATAATTCCACCCGTTTCCCTTCTTTCAGACACCTGCTAGACCTGCTTACTCCACTAAAATGGGGTTCTGAAGTAAAACTCCTCACTGACAGAAACATGGGGCTTCACTATAAGAAGTCTTGACATTGTGATTCATTACACTCGGTGTATTCTCTGTGGAATCTTTAGCCCTGTTGCCAGAGTAAATAGACCAAATAAACAAAGCCCAGCAATGCAGACAGAAACTCATTCATTCTTCCAACCATGACACAATCAGAGATAAAACAAATAGAGAGAAAAAAAAAAAAAGTCTAAACAGTGGGGTTTCATCTGGCTGGCATAATGATATAAAAGGCATGCAGCATCTAGCACAATTTTTTACAGAACAATGTAATAATCTCAAGACAGTTGAAAAGTCTTAACCTCCTCTACAAAAACAGAGTGGTAACATTTTAAATTAGGAGAAAGCAATATTTAAAACGTATGCTAAGGGTTTTATTCAAGTTAAGCTGTAACAACAGCATCTCTAATATGCTGTCAATTGCCACAGAAAATAATTTAGACTTCTAATACACTTAAATTGGAAGTCAATGGGGAAGCGGGGTTTAAAAGCCGAAAAGTGCAGCTTACATTTTTGTTAAAGCATTTACAATAATTCTTCCAAACAAAAATGTGTTATTTGAGCTGTTAAGATGTCTAAATTGTCCTTTAAGTGCTTTTAAAAAGACTGATGTCTAGTTATACATTACCAATGCAATTGCCACGGGCAGAGTTTGCTCTGTGTAAACAGTATTTAATGGATAGTTATGACAAGTCCCATTCTAGTACCCCTGAAGGTACAGGTATTTTGAGCAAGTTTCTACATTTACTGCCTTTACATGGTCATGACAAGAGTTCAAAAATAAAATATAACCTTGCTCAATGTTAGTCAGCAATTCTATTCTCATTTTGACAAATCATTACACCTCTGCAACGCCTGGTTCAAGGACTTCCTTTGTAAGTACGTAAGCTTTGTTGTTCTACAAACTGAAAGAAAAGTTTAAATTACTATCTGTATTTTCAGATTTGCTGCATGCCACAGACGATTTACATGTACACAAGTTGTAATAAAAATCATCCTTTAATTTAAGCAGGATTGGCCAATCACCAATTACAGTATTGAGACAAATATTTGCCAATAAAAAATGGTTGATGGATCAATGCACTTCTAAAAAAAATAATGAATCTTTAAATGATACAACAAGACTTAACTTAGATTAAATTTAATATAAACGCATTATATAGATCTTATTGCGAACAATTCATCTGTGCATGTGATTCTTTTTAATATTTATCAAAATAATATCTGGATCTTCTGATGGAAATGGCAGACTTCTCTCTGGCGACATATGCAGGACTTCTCTACTCAAACTCTGCCCTTGCGTCCACTTTTGATTCCACCTTCCCAAATCTCAAAATCCAAATCATCAGTTAATACTTAGAAACAAAGTCCTTGCTCTGCATTTGTTATTTTTTGATTATCTGTTACACACACACACACACACACACACAATACAGAAGAAAAAGATCTGCTACTTGCGTGTCAACAGATTAACGGTTTAAAGATATGATGGCAAATAGCTTGTCTGCAGAAGGACTGAGAAAAGAGGTGAAAGATCATGCTGTGTTGTGTGTACATTATTTATGAATATTGCTTTTCACTGTGTCAGCTCCCTGCTTTCACATCGATCCGGTGCGATCCAAGGTCTCAGAGTGTGGATTTCACTGAGAGACAGACAGAGAGGGACAGGAAGAGACATTCAGATTACTCTATAAACAAGTAAAAGGAAAGGTGAAAGGGGTTCGATAGCAGAATGGAATGCGACGAAGAAAATGTAGTTGACAAAATACAGGTGCATCTCAAATTAGAATGTCGTGGAAAAGTTCATTTATTTCAGTAATTCAACTCAAATTGTGAAACTCGTGTATTAAATAAATTCAATGCACACAGACTGAAGTAGTTTAAGTCTTTGGTTCTTTTAATTGTGATGATTTTGGCTCACATTTAACAAAAACCCACCAATTCACTATCTCAACAAATTAGAATACTTCATAAGACCAATAAAAAAAACATTTTTAGTGAATTGTTGGCCTTCTGGAAAGTATGTTCATTTACTGTATATGTACTCAATACTTGGTAGGGGCTCCTTTTGCTTTAATTACTGCCTCAATTTGGCGTGGCATGGAGGTGATCAGTTTGTGGCACTGCTGAGGTGGTATGGAAGCCCAGGTTTCTTTGACAGTGGCCTTCAGCTCATCTGCATTTTTTGGTCTCTTGTTTCTCATTTTCCTCTTGACAATACCCCATAGATTTTCTATGGGGTTCAGGTCTGGTGAGTTTGCTGGCCAGTCAAGCACACCAACACCATGGTCATTTAACCAACTTTTGGTGCTTTTGGCAGTGTGGGCAGGTGCCAAATCCTGCTGGAAAATGAAATCAGCATCTTTAAAAAGCTGCTCAGCAGAAGGAAGCGTGAAGTGCTCCAAAATTTCTTGGTAAACGGGTCCAGTGACTTTGGTTTTCAAAAAACACAATGGACCAACACCAGCAGATGACATTGCACCCCAAATCATCACAGACTGTGGAAACTTAACACTGGACTTCAAGCAACTTGGGCTATGAGCTTCTCCACCCTTCCTCTAGACTCTAGGACCTTGGTTTCCAAATGAAATACAAAACTTGCTCTCAACTGAAAAGAGGACTTTGGACCACTGGGCAACAGTCCAGTTCTTCTTCTCCTTAGCCCAGGTAAGAAGCCTCTGACATTGTCTGTGGTTCAGGAGTGGCTTAACAAGAGGAATACGACAACTGTAGCCAAATTCCTTGACACGTCTGTGTGTGGTGGCTCTTGATGCCTTGACCCCAGCCTCAGTCCATTCCTTGTGGTTGTGCATCTTTTTCTTCCACACTTTTTCCTTCCACTCAACTTTCTGTTAACATGCTTGGATACAGCACTCTGTGAACAGCCAGCTTCTTTGGCAATGAATGTTTGTGGCTTACCCTCCTTGTGAAGGGTGTCAATGATTGTCTTCTGGACAACTGTCAGATCAGCAGTCTTCCCCATGATTGTGTAGCCTAGTGAACCAAACTGAGAGACAATTTTGAAAGCTCAGGAAACCTTTGCAGGCGTTTTGAGTTGATTAGCATGTCACCATATTCTAATTTGTTGAGATAGTGAATTGGCTGGTTTTTGTTAAATGTGAGCCAAAATCATCACAATTAAAAGAACCAAAGACTTAAACTACTTCAGTCTGTGTGCATTGAATTTAATACACGAGTTTCACAATTTGAGTTGAATTACTGAAATAAATGTACTTTTCCACGACATTCTAATTTGAGATGCACCTGTAAATGGGACAGTAAATAAAGTGAAATACAGGAAATTACTAGATTTTTTACACTTCCTGGTGAAAATTTGTTAGAGTGTTCCGAGTTGATGCTAGTTGGTTCCTCATTGGCCCAAATCAGAAGTGCCCAACTCATAGACATGGCTTCCTTTAATGTAATTTTTATCCCACATCTCTCCTTAAAGGAACAGCTCACTCAAAAATTTAATTTATTCACCATCATGTCAGTCCTATCTTTATGATAAAATCCCAAAATTATTTTTAAGAATGCTGTAACCAAACAGTACAAAAAAAAAAAAATTAAAAAAAAAAAACGGTTTGGAACAACAATTTTCCATACCATATCCAAAGTATGAGATGAGTTATGCACCAATGCTAAATTTTAAAAAAAGGGCTTGCGCAATTAATAATTATCCTTGGCAAAAAAAAAAAAAAAAAAAAAAAAAAAAAAAAAAAAAAAAAACACAAACTAATAATATTTTACTTCACCGTTTATTTAGATATTCTTACTAAATCTTGCTACTACAGCATTTGCTAATAGGTCCAGATCTAGTCATAAGATGAAGCAACCAGACAATTTTTCTTCTAGTTCTTTGGTAAAGTATTAGACCAAAAGGCTGTCCGGAGTGAAAGTACAAGCAACAAAGGATCATTTAGTTAGAATCATATCAGGAAACGCAGGCAGAAGGTAGCAACTGCTCCCTAAACATTAAACCATTGTTTTACCTACACAACGGTCATTGTTCTAGGTGAGAGTTATCAATTTCCTGTAATCTGACCAGATAAAAGTTCTGTTGGATGATTTTACATTCACAGACAACAACTTCAAATGACCTTTAGACAAATGTGGCTAGTGTGCTGAATATTAAGGAAAAAAGTCTTTAATAAAACAGACACGCAAGGTCAATTTAAGACAGACACCCCTTGATTTCCAAATAACCTGGAGGGGTTTTTAATAAATCCTGAATATCGATGCAAGTTGAACAACACAGCAGAGGAAAAGGCTGTACATGGCCAAATGGACAGTTATTGGTATGCTGCAGGGTTAGTTTGAAATAGGAATAAGCCATGATGATCATCAACTAGTCAGCAGTTAAATGACTAGTTGAGTAAGACCTTTTAGTCTTGCCTATATCATGCCTATTTAGGTTAACTAACATGTAAGTGGTACTAGTGTGCACAGTAAATGGTGAAAATCAGATACCATAATAGCCCTGTAACAATTTTTTAGACAACAATTTCAGAAATAATTGCAATAAACAATATTAATGTCACTTGAAGACCATTTTACATCAATGATACACATTTTCAGAGAGCAATGATTTTTTTTTTATTCTTAAAGCAGACCTATTATGTCCCTTTTTACAATATGTAATACAAGTCTCAGGTGTCCCCAGAATGTATCTGTGAAGTTTCAGCTCAAAATAACCCACAGATCATGTATTATATCATTTTAAAAATGCCTATATTGAGTGGAAGTTGAAATACGCTGTTTTTGTGCATGTATCTTTAAATGCAAATGAGCTGATGCTCCCCGCCCCCTTTTCCAGAATAGGGCTGTGCCTTTACAGCTCGTTCCTCAGATACTCTGCTAAAAAAAAAAATTATCTGTTTGGTTTTGATGATGTCATGTCATGTTTAAACTTCTGATATAAGGTTTTCTGAGTGCACACAAATGAAGCACATGCACAGAGACATGCGAGTACTAAACTAAGATCTCTTTCATGTCTTATTGCACTTAAACTGTCAAATACACACAAGTTTGTTAAAAACACACGACTTACAAAAACAGTCGGTTATGTCTGTGAAGGTGAACAGCTGGGAAAGAAATCGCATGTTTATATTAGATCTGTGTGGCAGCAGCATAATATAAGTAAATAAATTAATAAATCCACTGCTCTCTTGTCTCCTTTGAGGTTGGGTCTCTAAATAGTGTTCTGTGCTCTTCAGTGCAGCCAAAGACAGAACAGTTAGCAAGCTTTGCTCAAACGTTCGCCATGGCATTAGAACTGGTACACTGTTGTCGCTAGCGAAAACAATGGCGGCACTGTGGGTGGAAACTTGCAGATTAAGGGGCGGTAATATTATTAAAAAAACTGCCTTTCTATGTCATGGGGGAGCGAAATCTGAGTGGCTCGTTTTTCACAAGCTCGCAGAGAAAGGCTTACCAAAAACAATTTACTGGGTTGTTCTTTCTGGCTGTTCGGTTTAGCTCCTCTTCATCCAGCTGTTTTTGAAGCGTCTGATTGTTTAAGACTGCCAAGTTGACTAGTTGTTTGAGCAACCTACAGACTAGAAGATTTTTAAATGACGTACTATGGCAAATTCTTAGTTTAAGAATTGTTTTGAAAAGAATATCACAGCCACAAAGAAACTCACTGACGCATTCCTCTATTAACAAAATGAGCCTCTAACCTTCTGTGATATGATTCCCCTTGATTATTTGCCTGTGCCAAAATTGTATGAATGGGTGGCTTCAATCTAACAGTCAGCTGGTATTCTGGCTGGCATGAAATCACACCTGCTAATGCCAACATCAAAACGAGTGGTTTGCGGCGGCTCAACAGCAAGAGAGCGCCAAGAACAGAGAGGGGGGGGGTCATTACCTGCCATTTATTAGACTGACTGTGCCAATATGTTGCAGCCAAAGTGAGTCATCTGAACACCTGCACGAACTGAGACACAATCACACACCTGTATGAAGATTCATGACCTGACGCTCCTAACAAAGCAAAATCATGTGCTTTTAGAAGTGCCAATCATTCATAAAAACTAATTTATCTGCAAAACACAACAACATGCGAGCCCTTCTCAGTTGTGAAAATGATTCAGCGCTTCAGAAAGTTTCACCGAAGTTTAAAAGGTTCTTTCAAAGTTGAGCCAGCTTTTCCAATCCATGTTCAGGCCTGGGGAATAATACTGATTGCAATACTAATTGCATCCCTTCCATTAAAAAGTAGTGATACCTTCGAACGCAACGTTCAATATTCGCCTCTCCTCATTAAGTTTGTTACAAATGGGCATTTCATTAACGTGTCCCCTGCTCTCTCATCTACGACTGCACACTGCCAGTTAATGAGGATTAAAGTTAAACGGGTTTACAGTCATTAGAAGGTTGATCGATTTCAGAGCATCACAGACAGCAACAATGTTTCAGAATATTAGGTGGCAAGTAAATAATTTAGGACTACAGCAATAAGAAAGCAAAAAGGGTTTAAGAATAAAATTATATTGCTTGCAACTCTAAATCACTCTTCTTTATATTATATTGTTTAATTGTAAAAGTACAATAATCCACTTTTAAACTCTGTCACAGCCAAGAATGAATAAAAGTGAAACAAGACAGTCAGTGTATTATCAGAAAACCTGCTCAAAATGCAACCTAATACAATAATGAACAAAAATACTTTCTTTAAAGAAATTATTTTCTTAAAATTAATACTTGTATTCAGCAAAGACACATTAAATTGATCAGTGACCGTAAAGACATTTACAATGTTAAAAAAGACTTGTGATTGCAAAAAGTAAATTATTGCTCGACTCTAATTTGCTAATTGTGAAAAGGAATAAAGATTAAGATATTATAATTAACATTAACCATGATTTTCTGTAAAGCTGCCCTGAAACAATGTGTATTGTTTGTGAGAAGTACTAAACAAATTAAATTTGACTTGACATTCTGTTACAAAGAATATTAAGAAACTGCTTTTAATATTGATGATGATGATGATGATGATGATGATGATAATAATAATAATAATAATAATAATAATAATAATAATAAATGATTTGAGCACCAAATCAGCATATTTGAATGATTTCTAAAAGACGTGACACTGAAGACTGGAGTAATGGCTGCTGAAAAACTTCACAGGAATAAATTACATTACAATATATTAAAACAATTTTTAAATTGTAATATTTCACAATATTAATTCTTACTGTATTTTGATCAAATAAATCTTACTGAGCATAAAAAACTGAACAAAAACTGTAAACGTATAGATGGACATAAAAAGCCTTAACTATATGCATATTAAAGATCATTGTGAGGTTATATACAAAAAAAAAAAATTAGAACTCCAAAACAGGAGTACTCATTAAATTATTGACTCAGTTTTAATGGAGTCTGTATCTTACACAGTGCGAGATAAATTGCATAACAGTGGTGACAGAAATAAGCAGCATGATTCCCGGGATAATAAGTATGAGAAATTTTAATGCAGTAACTGCCTAAATATTACCTGTGCAGCACTCAGTCCTGGTTGAGAACATGCACTTGAATATATCTGTATATACTGCCCTCTAGTGGGGCTGTGAACCAAGCACTGTGTAACCAGGGTAAATAATGCCCTGCACAGGGCACCAGATCGAAATCATAGCTTCCTGTCACCACAACAGCCGGCCAGGTTGGGCTAACTGCTGTTCGCTAAGTGCATTTCCTGTTTTCAAGCAGCGTTTCCGAAACATGAATGAGAATACTGACTGGCGAAAAACTGGCCATTTTTCGATGGACTGGACAGAGAAAAACCTAGTGAGCTAGAATGCATTGTTGGGTATTTCTGGCTCTACAAATACCCAACAAAAAAGCTGCTGTCTCAGAACATACCTATGGTGCCTTAAAAGAATATCCCAGGTTCATGTTATAATCAGTGACAGCATTTGTGGCATAATGCTGATTACCACAGAAATAAATATTTTATATAGCCACATTTTCAGCAGCCATTACTGCAGTCTTCAGTGTCACATGATCACTATACAATATGCATATTTGTTGCTCAAGAAACATTTCTTATCAATGTTGTGCTGCTTAGTATTCTTGTGGAAACCATGATACTTCTTTCAGGATTCTTCGATGAATAGAAAGTTTATAGCATTTATATGAAATATGGATCTTTTTGTAACATTATAAATGTCTTTACTGTCACTATACACTTTTTTAGCATTTAGAACCAGAAATGTGAATCTTTTCATTTCTACAAAAGCACATGAACACATTGTTAAAAATAATTCTTATTCTGTAAAAAAATATTTATATTTACAAATCAAACTTCAAAATTTGTGGAAACTTAAAGCGCAAAAATAAAAGCCAATTGAAAACATTAATAAAGTACTACAAATTAAATATTCCTTTAAATTGCTGACACACTTTCAACAGTTCCATCAGTAAGATAATAGCATGACCACAAAATTGAGAAAATTAAGAATTTTACACTAAAAATAAATCTGTTCAAGTCTGACAACCAGATAAAGTATATGAAGATGAATAGCTAAGTGTTTGGTGTTTACACCTCAGTTAAAGTCAAATTACATGGATCTTACATCACATTTACTGTAAAGAGCCTGAGAGATGAACTCATTTGAAAACCCCCTTAAGTCTTGACTGCTGTAAGCCAAGCTGAGAACAAAGGATGCAGACAAGCTGAAATCCGAACGACTGGGACTACAACAGAACAGAAACTCTCGTCCATGACAGACTCATAGTGGCACTGACCCATAAATGGGTCAAAGATGGATTTGCAAGTAAGGTGGTGTGGTGTAGCAGTTAAGGCAGGGACACACCAAGCCGACTTCAAAGAACTAGCGATGACAAAAGCCAACGGTGTTGGACCAAAAAGCTACTACGAGATATTCACAGATATACGAAACGTAAATAAAGCAGTTTCCTTACCATTTTGAATATCATACCTTCCTTTATTTTAAGCAGCTCATGTTGTTAGGAAAATATATTTGCATGCTGGAATGCTCGAGTAAGATCACATAATATTAGAACAGGTCTGTGCCGCCTTCACTTACTTGCTCGTTTTCATCACTTTTGCTTTACATTTTCGTTCGCTAAACTGAGCATTCAGTCAGAGTTCTCACTCCCGCTGACGATTCAACATGTTGAAATGGGCAAACGAGAGTCGACGTGTGAAACACCAAAAAAATAAATAAATAAATAAATAAATAAATAAATAAAAGTAGGCCGATGGTGTGTCCCGGCCTTTAAAGCTCAGGGCTGATTAAAAATGGACAGTTGGACTGCAGCACAATGGAGTCGTGCAGACTAAATGGCTG
This sequence comes from Spinibarbus caldwelli, assembly GCA_039654775.1. NCBI lineage: Eukaryota > Metazoa > Chordata > Actinopteri > Cypriniformes > Cyprinidae > Spinibarbus > Spinibarbus caldwelli. The sequence continues at coordinate 16,914,017 of CM077225.1, forward strand.
CCATCAGTGGCCTCTCCTGTGTACCACACAGAGACAGCTTGAATTATTAAAGAGGAATGAATAGAAGAACAGACCAAATGAAAGGGAAACACTGCAGAGGTTCAGGGTTTGACGGTCACACTTGTGCGATGGAGATTCAGGTCATCGGAGACTGGAATACACTACACGACTTTTAAAGTCTGAACAGATTTTAAACTGCTAGGTGTCGTACACTTACCGATTTTGTAAATAGTCACAGAGGAAAACTGGCCATAATACGCTAAACGACTGAGGATCACACACACACTACCAGACTTTAACGTCTTTCTGATCACAACAAATGCTCACAGAATCATGCACCTTGTTGCCAATTCGTAGTCCTAAATGGTATTCGAAATTAGAATTAGTGTGTCCCAAATCGTAGTTTGTTGAAATGAGTAACCCAAAGGTACCCGGATGGTTTACTATTTCTGGTGGAAATTTGAAGTGCGGTTAATATTGCCCACAACACACTGCACATTGGACAAAGATTCGATTAGAACTACAAACAAATAAAAAGTGTTAAAAACACCAAAATGGCAGATGTGCGTGATCAACGGACAGGTGATAAATAATCAATATCTAAGCTAATGAAAAAAATATTTAATGTTGAAACTGTGAACTTTTATAACGATACGTTTGGTCATTAACTTTTAAATGCATCATTATGCAAACAGGAGGAGTTTTTGGCATGACAGACCCGCAATTTGCAGATCAACATGCATCAACTTGTTCAGAGTATAAATTTGGGAAATATCGGCCCAAAAAATGTGTAGTGTATTTCAGCCTTATCTGATTAAACACAATTTGGATGGGTTTTGATGCGGATGCAAATGCTTCCACAAGACGAAACACCATCTTCTCACACCATTAATAAGCAAAAGCATAACTGATAAAGCAAGATCATAATGGAACACCCACTGCAGACAGAATCTCTATGGCAGAGATAGGTTTAAGGAAGTCTAATTATTTTTAATGTAAAATTGGGTTGTGACATGTTTTCTTTGGAAGACTGATTATAGGTCTTTGATCAGAATTCAATTTACACCGCATAAATTCACAGTCACCAGCAAGTTACTCTGCATTTGGCACTTAGTTTTTATTTTAGTTCCTAATTGAACAAATATATCATGCACTTTTTACCAGAAGAACAGTTTTGAATTCGAGAAGACTTCAGGAATTTGCACTTTTGGAATTTCCTAGAAGTGGTCAGGAGAACAACTAAGACTTTCACAAACATATTTATATTTATCATCAACATGCGCGCTATGTGATAATTTCCTAAAATATTCATGGTCCGTCATCAATAATATAACAATATACAATATATAATATTTTATGTACCAGCAAATGTATGCAAACAAACATTTCTAAATAAACAGACAATTAACAGTTAAGCATATGATATGCATGAGAATACAAATATTAACATGCAGCATATCAAATTTTAATTTGTGTGTTCTCATACAGTATGTCAATGGTGAATTAACAAATGCACTTCACCTTCATAATGTGTTGCATTTCTGAATGAAACAATATGTAGAGTGAAATAATGTTAGTGTGGTGGGGGTTATTATACAGATTTGAGTTGCTATAGGAATTTTAGTTTATGTTGTTTACTGGGTTCTTTTTTCCCCCAGATGTAGTTGGGAAAGATTATTATACTGATAACTGACTGGGAAAATTATTATTTTTGTATACATTTAAAATGATTTGCACTGATAAACCATAAACAGTTAGACTAGCAGAATTTATTGAGGAAGCAAACAGGGTCAATCGGGATTTCATGTTGCCTTTATGCATTGGATTAGTCCATACTATGTGCCGGAATCCCTCTGAGACTCACACTCTTTAGTCCGTTTTTGCTTCCTGCAGATTTATATGTTAAAAAAACAAAAAATAAAAAAAACACACACACTAATCAAATCATACTGTGCAGCTCATACTGCATTCAGAGCTCATGTATAATTCATCACTGATATATAACATTTCATATTAGGGGGCCGTCAGCCTCTTTCTACCCCTGTCATTTCTCTTACAATTTATCGCAGACTCTCTCAGCTCAACGTATCTTTTTAAAGCAAGGTATTATAAACAGCCCAGTGGCCTCTAGCAGTGCAGCTCTTTAAAAATTCATCAATGAAAGAGCTGCCCCCCTCTGCACCATATCAGTTTACCTTTAATTCACAAAAGCGTGACAAGACATATATTATTAACCAGCTGCTCAACCGGCCAAGCACACAACTCCCTCAAGCAAATGCAGAGACACAAAAACAAACATGGACCCTTGAATATGAAGCTGCCTGTCTCACAAAAATCCCTTTTAGTGTATCAGGACTGCACACAGAGGGTCTTGATACCGACATTGAGGGGAAGTGTGAAAGTTCACTTCCTTGCTTCAACACCAAGGACAATGGGTGGCTGGGTGGGTCTCTCCACCTTTATTTTCTTCCTCCTGTCTTTCATCCTGTGAATTGTACAGCCACCCCATCCGGGAGAAGACAACAAATGGTGGTAAGTGTTCTGAATGGACTGCTCATCTCATCAAAAGCATTCGTAGCAACCGTGAAGGTGCCATATCTAAAGTTTCAAAGCGCAGTATCTCAATGCAAATTGTAGATTTAGAAACATTTTTATGATAAGACAAAAATTAAGAAGCAAAAATTCACAAACCAAAATTCAAATCAGATGTCAATCAGGAAATGAATCTGAACAAATCTTGGAAAATTGATTGAAAAGATTCAAGTCACTGGGATGAATCCGTTTCCATCAATATTTGCTGATGGACTCTAATAGCCGCCAAACTGCCCATAGTCTAAAAAAAAACAAAAAAAAAAAAAACAACCCAAAGTAGGATCAACGACTGCAACAACAGCATGTCTTTAAACAGAAAAATGGAAGGACCTTAAAGAAAATTTGGATATTACCCTTTTTTTTGTAATTTTTTCAGCTATTTTTTTTCCTCATTCAATCTTTTATTCATCAAGGAATGAATCAAAAGTGACAGTAAAGACATGTAATCTTACAAATAATTACTTTAAATATATTCTACTTATAATATTTTCTATTCATCAAAGAATCCTGAAAAACATGCATCGCAGTTTCCACAAAAAATATTTAATAGCATAACTGCTTTCAACACTGATAATAATAAATGTTTGTTAAGAACCAAATCACCATACTACAATAATTTCTAAAGAATTTTTGAAACTGAAGACTGGATAATTGCAGCTGAAAATTCAGTTTTGCCATCACAGGAATAAATTACATTTCATCAAAACAGAAAACAGGTATTTTAAGTTGCAATATTTCCAATATTACTTTTTTTTTACTGTATTTTGGATCAAATAAATGCAGCCTTTCGAATGGTAGTGAAGTTCTGAATCCAGGTTTTTCTTCAGTAACAGAAGATAAAATTTGTACATCAAGTAGTTACTTACGATTCACACGTCTGGCAGCTTGAGTCCTTCAAGTGTGGTTCTCCACCTCTGACTTCTGTGAATAAAGAAAGAAAAAAAAAGGTATTAAAGACCATCTCATTTCTTCTGGTTGTTATGAAGGACTGACACACAAACCTCTTAATTTCATTCAAAATGCTGCGGAATAATGTGACACCTCATTTCTAGTATACATTTTGATTGCTACAATTGAAGTCATCATGAAATGGTGAAATCATCTATTTTCTAAACACATTATTAATCTTGTGAAGGAATCATCCATCCATTTTTTTACCTTATTTTTAACTCATAATCTGGTGATATATGCCAGACTTCTCCATTCACTTAGTATGCTTAAAACCCAACCCTTCTTACAACTGACTGCAAGCTCGCATTTACATCTGCCTCCAGCCAAATCAACAACTGATGGACAGAATCAAGTCCCTGCCCTGCATTTTTTTTCTTGATTACGTTTTTCACTCATCACAATATTGAAGAAAAGTTGTCACTACATCCATTATATCACAAGTTTGCAACTTTAACATTCTGCTAGGAAGTGTGAATACATTACAGCAGGGCCGCATTTCATGTGGGAAAAGATGAATGATTGTGAACACATGAAGAAACTTAATGCTGACAATTTCTGATAGCATTTTCCATGAACTAACTCACATGATCATTAGCAGTTTGTAGGGCAACCTCGAAGTTAGCATCAACCCTGGTAGCAACATTTTGCTTTTGAATTATTGAAAAAAAAAAAAAAAAAAAAAAAAAAACTTTTTTTGTTAATCATGAAAATCTTCACAAATGAACAGATTTTGTTTGAATTTTGAAGCCTAAATACAATTGCAAGAATTAAAAAGATAAATGGCTAAACAAACTACGCCATAGTCACATGACTTCAATTTTTACAGCCTCGGAGCAACTGCTTTTTTCAAGACAAGTTTAAAGGAAAAAAATCAATGTATTTTTGTCAATGAATGAAATGTGCAAATATCTTGAGCTTGTGTTAATCACAGACCTCAGTTCAGGCATTTAATCAAAAAACTCTGATTTCTGGACGATGGTAGCAGAAGTGTTAAAACATCAACTCGTTTCTGGGTTTTAACCTACTAAAATGTTGAATAAAGTACTGCAGGAATGACATCTCTGAAGGAGCAGAATCAAAACATACATCCAAAATTACACAGAAAATAAGTATGACCTAAAATACACTCCATGAAGCTGTTCAACAACACAGTAGGCGTGACCATAAAGAACAGGGGCCACCGAGAGGAAACAAGCTCATACACACCATTCATTGTAACTTACACCGCAAGAAATGTTTTCATACCCGAATTCCAACTTCTTTCACACTGGTCCCAGAGGTAACATGAGGACAGGCAACTTCCTGCTGGCTTAATACATGACAAAGACAGTAAAGGACAAAAAAAAAAAAAAAAAACAAGAAAAACACACCCAACTCTAGCACTGCAATGTGAACATGTGATGTATGACATGTGAACATCTACACGCATCTAGAAAAAAAGTGGTGTCTCAAAATGAAACTACAGCAATTTCCCAGGATTTTTCTCAAGAACCTTTTACAAAATCGACAACAGGGGGGTTGAAACAGTATTAGGCAAGATTGATGAATATTAAATAAGACACAGACAAACGAACAACCCTTGGATAACAGTCTGCTTTTAGTATGAGTGCAGTACAGCTGCCATGGGTTTTCCTCTGTACTTGGAGTAAACTCTGTATGCACCACATGAGTTCCCAAGCCTGACAAGTTTGATATTTTTGAGTGGAATTTATGTTTCACAAGCAACTTTCTTATTTTTGCATGGCTCTAATTCAGTTGAATTCCTAGTGTTCATAAAACACTAAGCTGAAACATACAAAGGTACGTGAAATGGAGCAATAAACAGCACTATATTTGAGGGAGGAAAAAAATAAAATAAAAAATCGAATTATCCCATTCAGTAAAAAGATTCAGACCATATCAGAAAAGCCACTGTTCATTAAACATGTACAAAACTTTTATACAGTACGTGTGACAATAGTTCTGGGCCTCTGCAGAGAGATTAAATAAATACAATCAAACTCTATTCAAACTCCTGAACATGATAGCCAAAATAAGGCTGGAGATCTAGCACTGATTCCTATATTTACGAACACAAGGTAGAAGAGCATACATGCTTACAAGCAATATTTCCCAGGAGAGAAAAGTACTGCTGACCAACATTTAAGTGACAGGAAAAGAAGCACTGATGATTCTAAATGGAGGTTATGGATAAGCCTACATAAAATCTACAAAGTCTACATAAAATCTAAATTGAGACATTTTCTTACATATAGCTGGTTTCACTGCAAATGATTCATCTGTGGACACAATACCAAACACACTCAAATCACATGTACTGTATACGCACACCAAAATCTTTGAGTAAGGCTAAGTGTCCAAGATGAATATGTAAATAAAAAAAAACGCTTTTGCTAGCCTTCAAAACCCTGACAACTGACACTTGCTGTGAAAACAAATTTTGATTTGGCTGAAACAGTCAGTCACTTTCATACATGCAGAGAGAGTTTTGCCAACACAAAATCGGCACCCGTCTAATCTTGGGCCAGTGATTTAATGTTATGTTCCCATGCACACTCAGAGACAAAGGGCAAAGGAGGGTCATGTTCCTTGAAAGCAGCTATGTAACATACTCTTACACACAACTACTAACCTATAGCAGTTTAGCATGATAGTGTTGTTATAAACTGAGGACCATCCACAACATTGAGAGATTGTCTGTTGAGGAAGCTCAGCAAGAACTCTGGTAGAATTCTGGTACCTGAAATATCTGAAATACGGGGAAAATAGGTCTCCTCCTGACAACCCCAGATTAAAGTCACCATGGGGTTACAAAAGGCTCATTTAAGATGCCAACATCTCACCTTGAATACAGAAGACAGCTCTTAGACTAATAATCTTCAGTCAAACAACATTTTCATAGTTGAAGTCATGTATTTTCAATCTCACCGATCATAAGATGGATATGAAGAATAATCAATGTACCTACTAACCGCACTGGCACAGTAATTGGTCTTTCCCACCTATTTTTAATTACGACATAAGCTCAGAAATGATTAAAATCACATTCTATATAAAGATTGCACTGCTAGTGTATAGCAACTAGAGTATTGCAACTGTTTACACCATAAAAAAAAAAAAAAAAAAAATCCTAAAAGAAATACAATTTCAAATTAACTGAAATAAAGTTAAATGGGAAACAATATATTAAATCAAATAATCTTAAAACCAAAAAAGGTAAATAAATCCAAAATAATAATAATAATAATAATAATAATAATAATAATAATAATAATAATTCTAAATAAATACCAATCATAAACAGACTAACAACAAGTTGGTCACAGTCAACAAGCTGAGCAGTTACACCAGAAAGTAATTTCCCACTGAGACTGAAAGCATTTTTGAACATCAACATCAAGTCTGGCAGCATTACTATCATATGCACCTGGTGGTGTATCAGCACATGCTAATACGTTTGCGATACAGAAATCCTTTTGTAACCTAAATAACAAACTTAAAGGTAAAAGGAATTGAGCACAGAAGAAGTCCCATCATCACTTGGAAGTAATATACTATGTAAACACGGACAAAGAAAAATTACTAATGTATAAGTGAAATATTGGGACAAAATTAAAATACAAACGGTTGCTTTCTGTCATGTATGACGAAAAAAGCTAAAAAGTAAATTAAAAAAATCTGCACCTCCAACACCAAAACAGAATAATCACTCCCATTCCATGTAATCTGCACTACGCTAAAGTATTTTGTAGTGCATCATCATCTAACACTCGTAACCTTAAAAAAAATAATAATCATCATTGTTAGTTGTAATTTTTCACCAATTTTAAAAGTTCATATCCATTTCCATACTGTACACAATGTCGGTTGCCTAAATTCAGCTGTATTAGACAACTTTAGGTAAAACAGAAAAAATACTAAATAATTACTAAATAGTAATACTAAATAATAAACAATTAAATTATCAGCCAATTATCGCTTAGACAATAACATGAAAATCTGCATGGCCCAAAAATGTTTTATCAGTGCATCCCTATTTGCAAACATCAAATGCTACCAGGAAAATGCATGAAGGGCAGAGCATGACCTGCACTCTTTTGTATGTTTTCCAACATTTAAGGAGTAAGGTCTCCCAAAAGTAACTTGAGAATGAATTTCCCTGAAATGTACAGGTCTTCTAGGAATATGCCAAGCCAAAGTAATTTGGATGTGCAAGAGCAGCATTAAGTGCTACACAAACAATCACAATCTTGCCACTCCAGCTAGGTTTCTCAATGAGAAAGCTACACTTGGTGTCTGGGTCAAGTACATTTGATACAGTGCTTCTCTCCAGAGAAGAGTTTACACCTCTCTCTACCAAAAACCTAAAGTAACCCAGATGTGATGCCAGGATGTGTGTAAGCCAGTTTGAAGGAATTTCTTCAATATATGGAATCAATTTCAAGACTCAACATGTTTAAGTGTAAATGCTGGTTGTGAAGGTTAAAGAAATATGCAAGAGTTTATAAGAAAACTGGTTTACAACAGGTCAATTTCATGAAAAACTTTAAGTCTGTCCTTGCATAGAGGTTTCCAAAACTGCCTCAATATCAGTTTCACACTCTGTATATCCAACTCAGTTTAGTTCACATTCCTCTTTCACTCAAACAAACTCTTAGCAGGTAGTGCGGGTACAGCAGAGGGATGGGAAAAGGGTTGTCATAACAGTTCCTGTAAGGGTGTGAAATCTGTAGCCTAGGGTTTCTTCATCGGACATCTTCCCACAGTCCCCTGTAAAGAGGAGGAGGGGGGATTGGGGGATCTCTGTGCTCTTATATCAAGTGGATACTCAGGACATGCATGGATGCAGAAAGTATTAAACAGGGCGTCAAATCTTGGCTCGGATAGTTGAGAATTTGATCCACTAAGATCCGATAAGCCATGTGGGGGGTTAGAAAAGCTAGTTATGAGTAGCCTGGCAAGCTTCAGTTTCAAAATTGTTTTAAAATAGACTTTATTAAAGCTTATTAAGAGAGCAAAATTACATTATATTTTAGTATTAGAGCTAGGAAAGTTAACATTAATTTCTGTGATTAATGTGGACAGTTTAACGTGTAAAACACATGTAAATGTTGTTGCTCAGTTCTTGTGGCTAGTGATATACACTACCAGACATATCTAATATCATAAATCATGATCAATAACAGAAAACCAGTTATTTATTATAAAATACTGATACATAAAACTATAATTTCACAGTTTTTAACTTACATATTTGTAAACTGTAATTGTATTAAAATGTAAGTCACTGTGACACATGCAGCATCAGATTTCTAAACAAATTAGTAGCTGTAAGAAGTTAAAAGTGAAAGCAGGGGTGGGAAATCTGACCAAAATCCAAACACTATAGAATAATTTTCAGTCACGATAATGATATAAATATTTTTGCTAGAAATAAAGTTAATACTAAAATGTTACAATTCTCAATACCACAGTAATATTAGTGTAACTTATGTAAGTAAAAAGTTTAAGCTTATTGAGGAAACAAATAAAATACAGATACAAGTGAAAAAACAGTACTTAAAGTTTTTTAAAGGTCTAGCTAACAGAAGAAATACTTCAGAAACAGAGTAAAGTCATTAAATAATTGTTACAATAGTTATTAACATTAAGGAAACAGTTAGGTTGCTATCTTAAGATTGAATTTAAAACATTGTGTTTAAATTCTACTCACAAAGACATGCATTTTGATGGAAAGAAGAACATAACTGTGTAATTGACCATTTAATTGCAATAAATGAAAGGGATAAACTTTTGTGACAGTGTAAAACAGCAACACTAGTTTATGGAGACGATATTTCAAAATGTCTGACAGTTAAATTTCTAGAATTTTATCTTGTCTACCAGCATACTGCCCACACCTATATGACAGATGTTTTCTTTATGGACAGTTTGTGCTGATTCACTTAAACCATAGATTACCAAAAATATTATACATATATTACTGTATTACATATATTACCAGGAAATAACTTTTTCAAGTGTTCATTTTGGACCAACTCAAGTTAACTTTAAACAATTTAGTTTGGCAGGAATTTCATATTAATCAAAAATGGGTCTGGGGCTAATGTTTAGCAATTGTATAACTAACAGAAAAATCATAAATAGTTACTAAATGCAGGTATGTTGAATTACAACAGTAGGCTTTGAGACATTGGACCAAGACTTAGAAGCAACATCTGGAGACCACACAGATCAAAAGCATGTCTTCTACAGAAATAAAAAAAAAAAAAAAAAAAAAAAAAAAAAAAAAGAGAGAAAAGAGTGAAGCAAACTATTTAACTGTAGAGGCGCGCGCACACACACACACACACACACAAAAAAAAAAAAAAAAACCTCTCTTTTTGAAACAAGAAATCAAAACACCTACACAACCAAATTTAAAAAAACTAAGGCAAAGGGTGGACGAAGACAAACTGTACTTATAAGCACTAGTGCTTTTTAATTACACAAGGAAAGGCCAAATATCACAGTGTGAGACATGAAACAAAAAAGAAAAGCAAATTCCCTCACAATAATTTTAAAATCACACAATACCATCTGTCTGACAAGGTGTCACTTGTTCTCAGATCAGAAGCACAGGAGGAGTGTTGGCACGGCTGCACCTGGAAGTGAATCAGGAGGAGTGAGAAGAGAACAGCATTCATAAATCATAGCAGGAAAGCGCTCTCGTTTCCTCTGCCCGTACTGCTGCTCTTCACAGAGGTGTTGGTGCTGTGGTTCAAGTCAGCTGGGACATGTTTTTCTCATAAGACTGTTGGTTGGGGTACCTGATCTGAAATCAGCACAGTAGAGGTGCTTTTATTAGGAGCAGGCTAAACTGGACAGTCTGTGTAATGATATAAAGTCAAGCAATGTGGCCCATGGCACAGCTCCACCGTGAGGCCCACTGCAGAGAGCCACGGCTAGGCTCAGGTTACAGCGCGTTCAGGTTCAGATAGCGACGGGCTGGGCCAGTGAGAATCTACTCCAGTTACAGAGAAAAAATGTGGAACAAAGTGAGAGAGACAAAAGAGGGAGGGAGGAATTCCAAAGATGATACAACTTCTCCCTTGTGGGGAAACTCTAATAATATAATCCATTACAATTCAATGTACATAATTCTACGTAATCCCACAGCATCACACTGCATATCAACAATAGAAACATCAGTCTTTCCTCATGAGGTTTGTTGACCAGATATCTCACTCCATGCCGCAATTATTAATAAATGAACAGAATAACTACATCAAAGGCCAGGGTTTCATTATCTGATTTTTACTCGTTCACATTTGGAGAATCAATGGAAGTTGGTGCGCAATGCCGACGCCATGAACAATCGCTCTGTCCATTGAGTCCACTTATGTTCCCACAGTGATTTCGTTGGCTAAAAGAACTTGACAGGTCCTTAGTGCAGTGCCTGATTAGAAATCTTACAAAATGACCTCTTGGTGTATGTTGTCTGAACTAAATAATTACAAACACTATTGTCTTTAATTACTTTACATAGAATATAAATTGCACTTTAGACTGTGAAATTGAACAGTTCTTTGTGTTTTCTTCTGAATATTTTTTATTTAGTTATAAATGCATAATTATAAATGCTAGAGAAGATTCCCATTAGCATGTCAAGTACTAGTCTTTGGAATTATGAAATGTTTGGAATTCAGACACAACACCACCACAAAACACAAACAAAAACACTTTTACATGTCTTGAAATCACAAATGTTAAAATTCCTTACCATTTTCCATGGGAACCCTGACTCTTAATCTGTGAGTGTGACAGACCTCTGACAGAAGAGGGTGAGATTTTAGAAAAAAACAGTCTAATAGTTTGACACCTCACCCCAAATAAAGTTGTTTCTCGTCAGCTAGCAAGATACTATATTAACCCTGAGCAGAGTCCAGATAAGTTGAGTTATTTTAAAGGCAAAGCTTTCCCTAAAAATTCAAAAAGGGACACCATTCAAGCCATCAAACATTGCAAAAATCTCCTTTGAGGAAGAAAAAAAATAATCTCTAATGGAAAAACCCATGAAAACGTCTGAAACAGTATATTCAAGAGCCAATCTCAGACCTCAAAGGACATCAACATCTAACCAATCACATTTCATTAACTGCCTCTTACTAAAAAAAAGAAAAGGTTGAGTTTATCAAAGCAATATCTACCTCAAGATCAGAGTTAACAGGCCACAGAAGTACATTAAGTAATAGACTGAGTAGATAACATGGACCATTTCCACTGTACCATCTCTTATTTCAAGCCCGAGCCAGACGACAGACTAGAAAGAGCCCATTGAGGGAAAAAAAAAAAAAAAAAATTCTAAACATATGGCTGTACGGCTGGGAGAGGTTTAGATGTTTTTACCACTGTACTGTTATTGTAAGTGCCCCACAGATCTCTAGAAGAAATTATTCATTCATTCTGTCAGGCCTTTGAGGGAGAGACAGAGAGTTAAAGCAAACCTTACAGTCAGAAATGAGACGAAAAGGTTGAATTCGGGAAGATGGGGAGCAGAGAAAGAGCATGTCTCTTATTCTCCATCTAATCTTATCATCTCCCTCCTCTGAGATGATCGCCATCCAGATGGGCCAGCAGTCTCAAAAAGGCATTTGTCTTCATTAGATCTGAGAAAATGAATAAACAGACTCTGCCGTCTGTTTTCCCTGTGCAGACTGTGGGCAAACAGGAACCAGGTGCAGCAAACGCCTGCACTTAATAACATATGATACACCTCGACATCTACACATTTCAAACACAAGGGTTAATGACATGAGTCCAAGTTTTAGCCTTTTTTTTTTTTCTCAAAGTACTATTTGTATTCATGTTAGTTTAATGATTTATTAGGGTTTAATATGATTTTTGGGATGAACAAAAGCAACAAACTCTACTTGCACCCTAACAAAAGTTAGTCCGCCAGTGGGATGATTTTGGATTCCATAAACCAGATCAGTCTGCAGGAACAGCTGTAAGTTCTTTTGTACGCTTTTGTATAGTTACGGTAATAATAAAAAAACTAAAAATAAAAAAAGTCTCCGCTTCCCTACATTCATATTTGATTCATTGGCCAAAGAACAGAAAACACAAATTAAAGATTTATTTTTTCTATAGATACTGTAAAAATATCATTATCATTAGACCTAGTCTACGATAATCATTTAAATTTAAGGATGAAAAATGTCAAGCGAAAATATTTTCCTTACACATTCAATGCATTTGAGTGCATACATCTTAAATTACAAAAACATACATACATACATACATACATACATACATATAAAATAAAAAGGTACACAAATATCCCAAGTTACCAATACATTAATATTATGCCACAACATTTTACAACCTGAATCTCAACTTTTGTCATAAAATTTCTTGAAATGATCTGATTCTGAAAAATATTGACCTTGGTTCTCTCTAGGATATTTCCTGTTTTATGAGATTCTTGTTTCATGAGACATGCAGGGTAGCAGTATTTTGCCAAATATTTTTTATTTTTTTGGATATCAGTTCATTTCTGAATTAAAGGGTTACTCCACCCCAAAATGAAAATTGTCATTAATCACTTACCCCCATGTCGTTCCAAACCCGTAAAAGCTTCGTTTGTCTTCGGAACACAATTTAAGATATTTTAGATGAAAACCGGGAGGCTTGTGACTGTCCCATTGACTGCCAAGTAATTAACACTGTCAAGGCACAGAAAAGTATGAAAGACGTCAAAATAGTCCATCTGCCATCAGTGGTTCAACCGTAATTTTACGAAGCTACAAAAATACTTTTTGTATGCAAAGAAAACAAAAATAACTACTTTATTCAACAATTCGGCTTCTCCGCGTTTCCTCCACATCACCTTAGCATCATTTTGGAGAGTATCCACTGGACGCAAACTGCGTACGCTGTTCTGTATCAGCAACGTCTTTCATACTTTTCTGGGCCTTTACAGTGTTAATTACATGGCAGTCAATGGGACAGTCACAAGCCTCCCGGTTTTCATCCAAAATATCTTAAATTGTGTTCCGAAGACGAACAAAGCTTTTACGGGTTTGGAACGACATGGGGGTAAGTGATTAATGACAATTTTCATTTTGAGGTGGAGTAACCCTTTAATGCCGCTCAAAAATTCAGAAATTGAAAGTCATGCTCATTATAGGTGTATTCAAGTCAGTGTGTATTTTTGACATGAGTAGTGAGTTGACAAGAGTAGTGTTGCCAATTCAACAAATATCTACAAATTTATAGCCATGTGAAAATAAAATTTAAAAAAAATTAAAAAAAAAAACTTCGGAATACAAGCCCACGAAACGTTGTTCGAATGTGTCCATGACTGGCAGCATGCACAAAGAGGTAGTCCCAGTGTACAACTCAGAGCCAGTTACAAAAACGGAAAGCCTGCATTGTCCTTAAATCCTTCAACAGCTAGTCATCAATTCCAAAATCAAGTGGAGACGGAGGGAGTGAAAAGGGGGGAGGTGGTGATGCTATATTACATTTCCACCGGCGTGGGGGAGAGCAATTTCAGTGGCTGAAATTCAAGACAGTGTCTTCTGAGTTTAAAGAATCTTGAGAGTGAGCTAGGCTGAACGAAGCAATAAGCACACAAAAAGAGAGCGAAAGATGAGGGTGCTCTCCGAAATTTGTTCAGATAAATAAGAAAGGTTAAATGGAAGAAAGCTTGTGCAACTCCTAGGCTGATTGCTGGGAAATTGCACTGTCTGCTCCCAACAGCTGATGTAAAGTGACCCTGTATCAGTTTTAAGAACATTGCTGTTCACCCAGAAATTAAAATTGTCTCATTACTCATACTCATGTCATTGAAGTTTTTGTTCTTCAATAAAGGACAAAGAGATTTTCTTTAAAAACTGTACTATTAGGGTTTGCAACCATCTCTTACTTTAGAAAAAGACTCAAAAGCACCATGAAAGAATCATAAAAGTTATCCATTTGACTTGTGCTCTATAATCCAGTTTTGTAAGAGAAAACTGACCCCAAATTTAATGTTGTTCACTGTACATCTTGAAATCATCTCTTGATTCCTACAAGATCAGAGTTGTCCAGCTCATGAAAGAATTGGTCTTCTGATTTAGCTCACAAAGCTGGTCTAAAAGATTCATTCACAAATTGGATTGATCCGATTCTCAAGTTCACTGACACAATTCAGTCACAGCACATAACAGCACACTGTCGGGGAATTTGAAAAACAGTTGAGACCAGGTCAGACTGGAACAAAAGCTTTTCAGTTCTTCAGAATGAACTGGAGGTGAGAAACAGCCCACCTCACTAACTGCCACTGATACAATCAAAACTGTTGGATGTTCTAAATTGTTGCAAAGAGAAACTGTGGGGTCTTAATTTTTTTTTATTTTTAGACAACCATGTACATTTTTTAAACAACTATGTAAATTAAGCTTATGAATGAAAGTAAGCCTTTACAAAAAAATAACTAGCGTGATGCCAGCATTAGCCAAGTCTCTTACATGAAGTGCTAATTGTGTAGGCCGTGTGAAGGATTGTTAACATTACCAGGTTTTGGCCTGGTGTATAAAATCAGACACTCATAAGGTTCCATTTCAGTGAGGATGCTGTTTTAGAAGGTCATTACCTGTTAAGCCCAAAGTAAACTTAAGTTAAGATGCGACCACTAAAGTGTGCATATACTAAACGCAGTCTTTTAAATATACTCATTTTGACAGCATATGCAAACAGAGACAGACAGTCAAGAAACTGAGGCTGTCGCACAAGAAAGTATCATCGTTGTCCAGTGTCTGCACTATGACTGACCAATCGATTTTTGTGTTTGAGGAATCCTTATACAACCCTCACATAGACTTGTCAAGTTGGGGATGCTGTTCTTGAAATATGCTGGTCTTAAACAGTTTGTTGCTCAATTTCTTTTAATTCTTTTTTTGACTGTGAGACAATGACCAGTGTTTCCACCTTATGGACAAACTGAATGAACTTTACACCGTAATGAAATTCACATCACAAGCAGTGTGCATACTCTAGCAAATGGTTAAAAGCCGAAGTACACTGAGCTTAGCGCTCATACAATAATGTGTATTGACACATTGAGCAATGGTGCTTGTGTGCATCTAATGTCTAATGAGAGACATTAGGGGTGGGCGATATGACCAAAATCTTATATCACGATATTAGTAATTTTATTTCAAGGTAACAAATTATATCACAAGTTACAGAGTTAAACAGTTATTTTTGCTTTAAATAAGGTCTTTATGATATCAAAATTTTTGATACCATAGAAATTTCATAATTCTTGTCACTAGTGTCAATATCACAAGAAAAACTAATAGTCTAAATTTAAAAAAAAAAAAAAAAAAAATGCTACAAACTAATCAAATGTACAAAAACACTGAATATTCTCGGTGTAAATTAAATATTTATTTTTATTAAAGTTACAAAAGTGATTTAGTTAAAGGAACAGTTCACCCAAAAATGAAAATTACCCCATAACTTACTCACCCTCAAGCCATCCAAGGTGATATGACTTTCTTCTTTCAGATGAACACAGTCAGAGTTGTTTTGAAATTTATCCTGGCTCTTCCAAGCTTGGTAATGATGGTGGATAGTGGCTATTACTTTGAAGCTCCAAAAATCGCATATCTCCGTCATAAAACTAACCCATACGCCTCCGGGGGGTTAACACATGTCTTCTGAAGCAGATTGATGGGTTTTTGGAACAAAAATATTTCTATTTTTAAAATTATAAACTCAAATCCCTGAATTCCAGCAACGGCCGTATGCACGTTCGCGAGAGTTGAGTTCCGGCTTCTTGGCTGACCTTTGATTCGACGTATGACATATGACATAAGCCGCATTCATAGCGTAAGCTCAGGTCAGAATAAACGAACGAGGATAGAGCAATACTAAATGCCGGTAATGAATTAAAAGTCGAAAATGAGAAGTTAAAGAGGAAAAAAAAAAAAAAAAAAAAAAAAAAAAAAAAAAAAAGGTCAGAGGATTTCACTATAAGAACGTATGCGGCTTACGTCATTCATCGAGTCAGAGGTCAGCCAAGAAGCCGGAACTCGACTCTCTCGCGAACACGCATACGGCCGCTGCTGGAAGCCAGGGATTTGAGTTTATAATTTTAAAAATAGAAATATTTTTGTTCCAAAAACCCATCGATCTGCTTCAGAAGACATGTGTTAACCCCCCGGAGGCGTATGGGTTAGTTTTATGACTGAGATATGCGATTTTTGAGGCTTCAAAATAATAGCCACTATCCACCAGCATTACCAAGCTTGGAAGAGCCAGGATAAATTTTAAAACTACTCCAACTGTGTTCATCTGAAAGAAGAAAGTCATATACACCTAGGATGGCTTGAGGGTGAGTAAATTATGGGGTAATTTTCATTTTTGGGTGAACTCTTCCTTTAAGAGCAGTGATTTTCAGATTTTCTCTTTTGTTGTTTGATTAACATGAATGACGGACAGCAGGAATATTAGACTGAGCTGCCCGGATCCAATATACTGTTAAACGTGTTTTCTTTCGCAGCTGTTTGCTTTCACTTAAGACCTAAATTACTGTGTTTATGAAGACACTTGCAAAAATGGGCATTTTGACACATACAAGTTCAAGGCCTATAAAGTGGCAAAAATACTCTGCGCTCTGAACACCATCTTCACATGCGCGCACCTCTCTGACAGTGCTCAGAAACAGTCTCTCAGACAGTGCGCGCATATGCTGATTGCATTTCAACAGCTTAAAATCACTTGTTTTTAAATCACAATGCTTAAAAACGCATGCAAGCGATAAGTTTTCATGACCACGTAGCACAGCAACGTCATGTCACGTGAGCATGTAACCTGCAATAGAGACGATAGTCGAAAACCCTAAGAGACAATGCCTACAAAGAAAACTTTCAAAAGTGGACAGTAGGCCATTTCACTTGGTTTCGGTTTGCTCTGTGTCGGTCTCAATCTTAAGACACTCATTTCCTGACGAAGCACCTTTCAAAGTCAGACAGTCTCCTCCGAATCTCTCCCTCTCTACAGAAGAACAGGGGTTTCTTTCAGTGCTCTGAGTAAAGGTAGAATGGTCAGACGAGAAGCTTTTTGAGAACCCTCCCCAGATCACTGGACACACACTGGTGCTCATTGTCCAACGTGGTCCTGATTGGGAAAAGAGAACTGTGGGAATAGACACTGCAAACCCTACTGTCTGCAGTCTAGACACTAACCTGATGTCTAATGTACAACTAATACTCACATTCATTCAGCTAAACTCATCTACTGATCTGGTTATATATACCGACTGCTCCAGAGAACAGCTGATCTTTGCATCATTTCCAAACCATCCATCTTCTCCGAAACAAAGGAGAGGAACCATACAATGACAAACAATGAGATGATGTAGACATACACCCAATGCTAAATTAAATTCTTACCCGCAATGTAAATAGACAGTTTGGAGAGTCTCACTGTGACGCTCATGAATTTCTCCACATCCTGTGGTCAAGCCCATCAAATCTCTTCATCCCTGATCTTGGCCCTACAGTGGCCTGTTGGGATTGAACCAGTGCCCAAGCTGGGTTGATGGCCTCCGCTCAGATATTGTCCCCCAACAACAAAAGCACGAGCCTTTGCATCTGAAGAAAAAAGCCTTTTTTGCAAATTTGCAGGACTTTTTTTTAGTTTCTAAAAGTCTGAGAGATTCACTCAAAACATTTTACTTTGTTATCTAGCAATAAGTATCAGCATGCATTATTTATGATAGTGAAGCTAAAAGTATTGGGTAGGCTCTATATTAAAGGTGCTAGGAGTGATTTATGGCAGTGCTTCAGGACCCAAATTTTATTTTGGAAATCCAATTGTTTATTGTACAAACCTCCGAAATGTATATGCTAATATTTTTAGCTTGCACATTTCAATAGTTTAAGGTGCACAGGAATGCACAGGAACCTGCATTTAACCTAGTCTGGGATGCATTTTCTTTTTGTTCATAGTTTATTCAGTCTGTTCATCTATTTGTTTATTTTGGCTAGTTTCTTTAAAGATAATGATTTTAACATTGCTAAAATATCAAGAACATTTGCATTAGTGACAGGGTCACAGCCTTCCAGTTGAGATAGACTGATCAACAAAACATCATACAAAAAAACAGCAATAAAAGGTTAGTAATCATGCACCCCTAGATTGCTGACATATCTTTGGGCAACAGAACTTTGTGTAAAGGCCTAATTCAGTGGCTGCGAATAACTGAGGTTAACAAAACAGCTTAATATCGTCTACAGAATCTTAAGAAGAACAGCATTTTTCATCTCTTTGAGAGGCTGCAAAGTAAGTCACCAGAAGCAAACATCAGGTCAACGATTCATATGATTCAGAATGTTTTAAAAGCTGTTCTGCAAGAAAAAAAAAAAAAAAAGTATGAGGACACAGAGTACTATGCTAGTTCTTCAATACTTCAGAACCTTCTAGTTTCATTACTGATAGATATCGGAGGTCAATGTTCACTATTGATCTACTGCTCCTCACTGACAGCTCAATGTCTCTGAACTAGTGAGAAACACACAGAAATATGACAGATCTCAGCTTTTAATAAACAAACAAAACAACCCTTTATAATTACCTCCACAGACTATCAGATCCCAATTAAACAAGGTCATTGTAATACAGTGAAGCAATCCATCTCATGCACTTCCAATAACAACCTGGACCTACAGCCTCCAGTCTGGAGTCTCAAAAGATAGTCTACAAAAGCAAAATTATATTAAAGGTGAGTGTTCATTAACTTCACAGCAAATCAATTAACATCAAGCAACAAGTTCAACCTTGAACGTCTACTTTAAGGGTTTAATTCAATTGGATCCTGGAGTAATTGACTCTAAAACAAAAACTAAATTATGTATTTAATTCAACCTAAGATTTTACCGACCAAAAAGTAATCGAAGAATGCCTCAAACCGGTGGATGTGCTAATAAAACGTCGGTTCACTTCTTCCTCCAAGAAAATGGTCTGATTACACAGGAGAAGCACACTGGAAAGGTAAAGGTACAGATTCCATGTTGATTACAAAGCTGTGAAGTCCCACAGGAAATCAAGAACACACCAACTGTTGGGGGCCTTGTTGCCATGGAAACCATAGTGTGCATACAGGTGACAGATTGTTCTTATCAAGTCAGAAATAAAAGCAGTCCAGCGGACAACGGGTGTGGGATCATTATTTTTAATTCAGCATCTTTCATTCGGCTTGGTGAAAAACTATGTGGAACAAATCAGCAAGTTCAAATCAGAAGTTCCTTTTCTGAAAGGGTTTTGAGATACAAAACTTCATAGTCAAGCTTTATACATAGTTTAATACATTAACGAAAGGCATTCTGCAGAATTTTAGTATACTGTATGCTATTGTACACTATGTAAAGAAACAAAGAATCAAAAAGGACTCAAAAATGCACATTTTTGGTGGACAATACAAATATTTAAGCTCTGTGTTAACATTATCTTTTTCCCTTACTGAAGCTTTTATGCTGATGTAGCCAAGTTTGTGTGGAAAATATTTAAACAATAATATCATAGCCTAACATATTTCCATTCAATAAAACTGCAATGGGTAAAATGCCAGCCAACATTTCCCACTGAACACCAATTCCCTCAAATCCATGGCGCATTAGGGATGTTAAATGCATTGTGAAACTTCATGCTTAGCAATTATTTCTGTCTGCATACGTTTCCAACATCTTCAGTTCAAGAAAAATAATGGCATAATGTTTGAAAATAATGGCATCCAGTGGAGCATACACAGTGAGTGACCTTACTGCAGCCGTGAGAGATTCTGTAAAGGTGCTGCTGTTAAAAGCAAAATGAACATGAGTCTCATACCAGGCCATGTATAAAGCCTGCGACAGAGTTTCCCCTTCACAGTGACCGCCAGGACTGAAGGATGAGACACTGGCCAGAGCTCGAGAGAAAAAGATCAGCAAAACATAATGGCTCCAGGAACAAAGAGGCGTGTGGGGGAAGTTCAGCCATTAACATGCCAAAAAGCCACTTATGTTCACTTTTAAAAGAACACTAGTAGAGAACTGTCCTTTTTCCCTAAAGAGTGGACAAAAATCTGTTCTGAGACAGTGAGTTCCCTACATAGTTACAATACCAAAATCTCAGCAATACAATAATTTCACAATTCTAGATATCAACAGACCCTTTTCACAAGGGTTCTGAGAAGTGGAAGTAGTCATAGTTGGGCAAACTTCTACAGTGGTGAATGGAAACTACAAACATACATCATTTTTGCATTCCCATTTGCTCCAAAAAGAAAAAAGAAAAAAGCAAAAGAAAAATTAAAAAAAAAAACATTGATAACTGTACAAAAGATGTAAAATAATATTGAGAGATTGATTAAGTTAGTCAGAAGAGAGAAAGATGTCAAAATTGTCATCACTCCCTCAGCTGTTGTATCAGAAACACAGCAGCGTATTTTTTTTTTTAAATTAAATGCCAAGGTAATATAACAAAGTATATTATCATAAATATACATTTCATTTTTAATGAAAACTGAAAACTTAAGCTAGGTTTAGAATGTTCATAACTGTGGAAACATACCACAGTCTGTGAAAAGAGTTCATGTGCTATCGACTTACAAGTTATGTATTAAAATCAGGGCTCTGAATCGGTTCAAGGAACGAAAATGAAAACTGGAAATGAACGAAATTTTGACTGGAACAGAACCGGAAACAGAAACTAAATCAAATTTTATAGTTCCAAACAGAATCGAAAATTTGAAATGGCCATTAACCGGTTAATAACGTTATTTTATCGTTCCATTTAATATTTGAAATTTGCTGTCAACCAATAAGAATTCAAGTAGCTAGACTATGCAAATGTGACGGTGACCCATCCAATGAGTGAAATGCCCGCGCGCTCAGCTGTGAGATCGTCATAGGTAAGTCGCAATGCACCGGCGTTAGAGTTTATCCGAGGACTGATGGATTCAACAGATCTCATGCACCTGCAGCGCTTCTGTGAACGGAGAAAACAGAATAAAACTATAGGTTTACATAAAAAGGAATATATATATGCCTATACACTAAATATATTTCACTTAAATCATTGACAGATTAATGAAACAAAAGAAAAAAATATATGCTGTTAGGCCTACGGTTCATTGTGACGCATTCCAAAGTTCTCGAAAAGGAAAACGAGACGGCAGAAAGTAGTTTTCTTTATTTTGCAAAAGCTTTACAGTTTTACTTATTTTACAGTTTTATTTGTTTTGCAAAAGCTTGACAGTTTTGAATGATGTCGTATCTGTAAACAACCAGCGTTGCTATGGTCGTATCGCGCTGGCGCCTCACGTGCACAAAGACAATATTTTTGCGACTTTGCAGCCTGTTCATTATCAAAATAAAATACAGTTAAAGGAAACTATAAAAAGTTACAGTGCTCCGTTATCCAATCTGTTGCGTTCAGCGTAACCATCGCCTGTGCTGATATAGCCTAGCCGATAGGGGTGGGAATCGCAGGGTACCTCACGATACGATATAATCACGATACATGGCTCACGATAACGATAATATCATGATACAGCGATTCTGCGATAATCGATATATTTCTAGAAAATCCTATAATGATATATCGCGATATCTGTCTAAACAAAATGCCTGTGAAAAGGTTAAGTGCAAGTTTTCTTTCTTTATTCAAGTCCAAACTGTTAGAAAACAGCAAAAGAAAAGTTCTGTAAATCAATTTTAACATGTTGAGTAAATTAATAATTTTATTCTTGGACTTATTAAAAGCTTACACTTTTCTTTTTCTCTGTGTGTAAACAAACACATTTAACTGCTTAACTTATATAGCCTCTCTCTCTCTCTCCCCATGTATATATAAATAAACCTGGTACATTTAAAAATTTACCCGGAGTGCTTTCTCAACCTTTCTACTCCTCTCATCATAAAAACGGAGCCCCGCACGGAAAAATAGTCGTTCACATCGCGTCTTTTGCGCGCTCAGGTTGGTTATTTCAAATGTAGACGCGCGGCAAGCACACACACACTGCACACTTCTGCGCCGCATTACGACTCTGACAGTGTTTTGTCTCGTCCTCCATGCCATAGGTGCAGATTTATGTTTCTGCTGGTCGGTGCCCACTGTTCACACTGCATAACGCGCACTTGTAATATCTGTGAGAGAGGGAGAGCATCCAGTGTTGTTCACATAAAACTGGACGCACCGGCGGCGCTCTCTCTCTCTCATATAGTGAGGGAAATCCACCTGCGATCCGAGCGGAGAGGCTACTCATGAACTGAATATGCGCTCTGCAATAATAACCTGATCGGTGCCTATGGTCCACGCTGATAACTGTTCCAGGTCAGTTTTTTAGTTTTCATCTCCATAAACGTATATATAGCGGTAGAGCTAATACAGTAGCTGAAAATCTGTTTATCATTCGGTTCCTCGTGCTTCCCCATCTTCATAGAGAACGCGCTTCATAGCTGCTCAGAGCGCTCTTGGAAAGAATGTGGAAATGGCGCGGCCGCGATTTCCACGCATTTTTAGACGCTGAGAGCAGGAAAATGTATTTAGAGCACCTTATTGTATTAATTAAAATATCGATATTTGGCGCCAGATATCGATTATCGTATCGCATGGAGAAGGATCACGATATATCGCCATATCGATTTATTGTCCCACCCCTACTAGCCGATGTGAAGGATGATGTTTTACGTCTATGAAAAGTACAAAGCCTATAATAAATAATGTTTTAGCATCCAGATACGGCTTTTGGATTCGTGCCGAATGAGAGAGGTAGGCATCAGTTTCGACCTTTAATTTGTTTTTGGATTGAAGTTTTTATAGCCTATAGCCTTAAGTTTAGAGGATTTGTTGTGGCGAGAAACTAATAACTGTGCTTATAATGTTTGCAAACATTTTTGATTTACCGGCATTTTAGCCTACATCATTTCTGAATGTAATAGCCTAATAAAATGTGACGCGACTTAGCCTGTTTTTTTTTTTTCCTCAAAACGCAATTTTATACAAGTAGCTTTTTTTTTTTTTTTTTTAAACAATGCAGCAAACATTTTTAAATATCTTTAAAAATACTTTGATGTCTTTAAAGCATTATTTTTTTGTTTGTTTGTTTGTTTAGTAGCCTACATTTAGGCAAATCTAGAAAAGATGATGCTGTAAGCGCAGCGGGTTAAGATACCATCTCTTCCTGGTTTTTTTTTTTTTTTTTCTTTTTGTGTAAAGAAAACACTGTTCTTTATTATTATTATTATTATTATTATTATTATTATTATTATTATTATTATTATTATTATTATCATCATCATCATTATTATTATTATTGGCAAAGACCATTTTAAAAGATAACGTTATTAACCGTTATTTTTCTACTCGAACGGTTTCGGAACGGTAATAATACAAAAGAACACAGGAACAGAAACGTTAAAATAATGTTGATTTTAGCATTTACAAATAAATTATTAAAATGAAAACTCGTCTCTGTTAATGTTAGTAAATGGACCTGAGCTAACATGGACTAACAGCACAAACTGTTGTATTTTTATTAACTAACATTAACAAAGATTAATAAATACTGTAACAAATGTATTGCTCATTGTTTGTTGATGCATTAAATAGTTAACAAATGGCACCTTGTTGTAAAGTGTTACCCAAATTTATAATAATTTATAAAATTATATAAAAGAAAATCTGTTTCACTGAATTTAAGCTTAAAATAAAATGCACACATCTACTGTTTGTACAAAACTGACATGTACCAAAGCTCTAGCACTCCAACCGAGCCTGATTTAAAAAGAACAAAGAAAAATAAAATCACTACAGTCAACATTCCAACTCAACAGTATTTTTAGCCATTAAAAGGTGCATTATTTGTAGTGCCAAACAAAATTACGCTCTTACGACGGCTAAAAATGTTGCCCAAGACAGCAGCTCACTAGGCTAAGAAACATCTTCTGCATATACATGAGCGAAAAACAGCAACAGCAGTCTGGCTTACAGCAGAATGAACAACAGCTATCCAGACGGAGAGGACAACAGAGGATTGGCAGGTCAGCAAACAAACAGACACGTGCCCGCACACACATGCCTCTCGCTGGATAAGACGGAGGAAATATTGGCAAACACCAGCACCACACAAACTCTACCTAGGGTGCACAGCCTGCCAAACAGCACCGCACACATGCACATCTTTCCCAAGGCTTCAGGCAGACAAAAGAGGTAGTGGGTGCGCCCGAGGGCAGTGGAAAGACTCTGGAAAAGCTTAGCGGAGCAGCAGGGTTTATTCTACGCTGTTATCTCAGGCTCTGCAGAGAGACATCCTTTGATGTGCTGAGCCACAGACTACAGGCGAGAGGAAACTGGCTGGTTAAGTAAATGTAGGCAGACACCGCGACGCACACACATATACAACAGGACAGGAACACAAAGATGCCAGTTAGCATATATCCCAAGGCCAACTCTCCAGCTAGGCAAACACCAGTTTGATTCATGGTTTAAAAGGACAAAAACCGATGCCACAAATACATCAGAGTGGTTTTGCCTAAGGCTACGAGAAAAAAAAAAAAAAAGGAAGACTGTGTACAGTATATGTCTGTATTTCAACAATTAAGCATCTGTTGCAACTGTATTCAAGAGGATGAATGAGAAAGATTGTTATTGTCTGCATTTAAAGGGTGGCAGAGCAGACAGATGTAATTAAAAGCAAAAATAGCTAAATTCATATGCCTTACTAAGATGTTCCTTGGTTAACCATGGTTTTAAGCAAAATTTGTCGTTTTGTTCACATGGTTGATGTTACAGAGTAACATTTAAGATACATTTAAGACTACTTCACTCTGATACTGGCAGTGCATATTTATCTGCCAGCAATCCACCAAAATAAGATTAATGGTTGAACATTTGAAAACGAAACTAAGCTGTACTATAAATATCAGTATTGCAATTTTGACAGATGCACTATAAATAATTTTATTAAATAGGCTACTTGAGGTTTTATTTTACAGTAAAAAAGTAAAAAACACATGGAGAGCATTTATTTCTTATTTTGTTTAACAATTTAATTTAAAAAAAATTATAATCATATTGAACAAGTAAAAAACAATGCTAGTGTTTTGTTTGGTTTTTTTTAAACTGTGATAAATTTACTAAAAGAGGCTTGAGAGCTGACTCTTGTCAAGAGTAAACTAAGGTGTAAACAATGGTTTCCCAAATTGTTTCTCTCTAAAGGGACGGTTTGTGCTCAAAAGTCATTACAGCAATTTTTCAGCTCTTTTACTATGTAACAAAATCACTCCAATAAATGATTCATTCTTTCCAATTATAGCTATATAAAACACCTTTGTGAAAAAAACCCTGTATAATCACAAAATATTTTATACACTTAAAATAAGAAAATAAAAAAAATCAACCTAATAACAAGGCAAAATACTGCAACAATACAATATTAATTTACATATTAATATATTATCTGCAAGTCAACCTGGGTAGTTTGACCAGATATAGAGCAGATATACGAACATATCTGTTTGAGCAGTGATTCCAATTATTTGACCACTGAAGGCCATGATAAGTGGGTCACACTTTATTTTCAGGTCCAATTCTCGCGATTAACAAACCATTAACTATAACTTTTGCCTTAAACTCCTAATTTCCTGCTTATCAATAGTAAGCAGGTAGTTAAGTTTAGGTATTGGGTAGGATTAGTGATGTAGAATACGGCCATGCAGAATGTGCGCTTTATAAGTACTAATAAACAGCAAATGTGTTAATAATAGGCATGCTAATAAGCAACTAGTTAACAGTGAGAATTGATCCCTATACTAAAGTGTAACCAACAAGTTTAGTGACGCAGGATTATCGCAGTAAAAATAAACCGTAAGGCATGGTTTTCAATGTCAATATTTATAAGGGATGTCTGTGCTTCATCGACAACAGTTGGCCTCGATCAAACAAGGACGACATTGCTGTATTCCCATTTTAAATATGTATTTAGCAAGACATAACTTTTTTCCCATATAAATAAACTGCATAAAATTGAAATGAATTTGAAAAATAAACCACAGAACATGGAGAGAAAGTGAGAGGGAGAATGTAACTGTCTTCCTGTAGGGCTTTGTGGCTCAACTCCCTGTCTCTATAGGATTATCTTCACTAATAGTCCTTAAGTCAGTCTGACTGAGCCACCAGATGCCCGTTACTCTGCATACAGCCACAACATCTCAGACATATGGACTCGACACATGGAGAGAGCTTTAAAAGGCCTTATTCTGTTTGATTCTTTTGCTGAGGTCCACCTTTAAGACTTCTTACACTGTAAGGAAAAACAAGACTGTTGCAATTATCACAATATAGTCATTAAGTGTCAGTTAATACAACGTCACATTTCAAGTCAAGCAAAATTCATTTTAAGGCAGCACAAACACTTCTTTTTATGGTGATGTGTGAAATTACCTGCGTTATGTTTAGCTAATCTTCATAAGCCAATGTAGGTTATGTTATCAGAGTGGGTAAAGTTGCTAATCATTGTACAGGTGTTGTGGCACATCATGTTGTTCATGGCTGTAAAGCAGTGATTTCTTTAAATGATCCATTCAAAAGGTCATAAGAACTCAGGCCTTACCGGTTTGATTCAGTCTAATGATTCCTTCACTGAATCAGTCATCAGTCCAGTTCGAATCAGTCCTTTACGAAATCAACTCACTTACTGAACTGCTGTTTACTGAATGGTTATTCAGTCAGTACAGTAATGTGTAGTTAAACACACACTTTGAATTTTTCTTTTAAAAAAAATATTGAAATACTCAGGAGTTTCATGTTGCGTATGTTGCAACATGAATTACTTCACAAACAAAGCCACCGTATTTCAAGACACGGCTTCTTCAACCATGAACAAGCAAGCCGGACACAAAACTCACACTACACAACAAGCCTTGATCCTTACATACAAACACTACAACTTCTGTTCCAGGTGACAGAGACTGAGGGACAAGTTTCTTCAGCATACTGGTGCAAACCAGACCTGTGGCTACGTGTAATAAAGATTTGTTGGGCCTGTCTTTTCTGTAGAGAGATGCATGCAGTCAGATCTCCAGCACCTGGGAATTCTGATGCACACAGTAAATAATTCAGCGTCAACAGGGTAGAAGGAAGACGTGAATGTGGGCCAGCGAAAAAGCAGACTTGCCATGTCAAGTCCGAGACTGTGAGTGAGGGAGAACGATGGGCAGAGAAGCACCTATAGGGGTGCACATTTTTACGGAAAACTGATTTTTTTTTAATCTGTTTTTTATTCAAGGAAAGCTGGAATCCAAAAAGATGAAGTTCCTCCAAAGCAGTGAAAGGTTGTTTCACATGAGCTCTGAGAACTGTGCTAAAGGCAAGAGGCTCCTTCAAGAATTCTAAATTATGCAAGATTTGGCACATGTGAGTTTATTACCTGAAAGGCACAACAGACTTTGGCTCCGAGGAAAATTTTTGTTTTTCCTGGAAACTTCTCAGAATGACAGAAAACATCCAAAGTTTGACATACAGTTAAAGACCCTAAAGAGTTTACTAGGCAAGTGTGCTGCAGATGGTTGGCTTGATTGAAGCAGAATCGTCCTGTGGTGCCAGTGCAGGATGCTGGGAGGCCAATGACCACGATTCCCCAAGATCCATTCATAAAGCCAGGTGTAACCATGGAAACGGTCCTCCACTAGGGGCCCCCTTCTTCTGAAAGGACTGTCCTGCACCACAGCAGTCAGTGTGAGCGTGTAAAGATTGTGTTGGGCAGGAGATGGGGGTGGGAGTCCTTCCTCAGAGAACCAAAAGACAGTAGTGTGCATAAGAGAACGAAGACAGCTCACTCTTTAAAAAGGCCCTTTTATATGACTCGCATCAATGTTCTATGGAACAAAACATCAGCCACAGTGATGTCCAAGTGTAATTCAGTGTTCATACAAATCACCTGAATTTCAAATGCAGAACACATTATGGCTGCAGACAAAACATGATTGACAGACATTTCACAAGATGATTTTTTTAAGCAATGCCAAAGAAAAATCTTAAGAACCTTTCAGAGAACATTTCTTAAAAAGAACCATTTTAACAATCTAAAGAACCTTTTTTCAGCTATAAACAACCTTTTGGCCAATCGAAAAGGCTCTGTTAAAGGTTCTTCATGGAACCATATAAGTCAAGAGTCTTTACAAAGACGCATCTAATTTTACATCCAAGTTTGTGGCTTTCAAACATGGTTTAGAGTCCAAAACAACATTAAATTTCATAATACATTAGTTTTAACATCCTTTTTTGGTCAGATATACTCAGATATTTGGACATACTTTCCTTGTACATCACCACTTAAAAAAAAATAAATATCAAATAGTGATAAATAAACATGCCAGCCAGGCTGATTAATGGGCCATTATTCTGGCATTTGAGATTATCTGCATCAACTGATCCACTTGGCCAAGTAGGCTTACTTTGTCAGTACCTACTGACAGCTTTATCAATGTAATTTATAGTGAGAAAAAAAAATATATATATTTTTTTAA
The DNA here is from genome assembly GCA_039654775.1 of Spinibarbus caldwelli. NCBI lineage: Eukaryota > Metazoa > Chordata > Actinopteri > Cypriniformes > Cyprinidae > Spinibarbus > Spinibarbus caldwelli. The sequence continues at coordinate 16,943,101 of CM077225.1, forward strand.
TGTTGTGTAAAATAGTTTTCCTCCCCCCATTTCAGCAAATCCTATTTACATACGGGTCAAACAATACGGGTCAACCAATAGAATCATTTCTGCTTTAAAAATTTAATGTTTTCACTGTTTATCAATAAACACGTTCACTTTCTTATTACCCAGTATTTTTATAAAAACTGCACTTTGACACTATTTGTGCCACTTTTTGTTTGGAGGTCAAAACAGCAGTGCTCTAAGGCTCTGATGCAAGTCATGTGAAAGGGCGCTTAAGACAAAGGCAGACTTTTTCTTGAAGTGGACTAGGGGTTCCCACGTGAAGTCCTGATTAATCTTTTGTCATCCAAAGCTGATGTGAAACTGATAAATCTCACATTTGTTGATCATAGTTCACATGAAGTATTGTGAAAGCACTTGGTCCCATGAAATACAGGGCCAAACGAAGCAACTAGGTTTTTTCAAAGTGCTGATGTTCGGGGGAGTTGGTGGGGTGCAGGGCAGCTGTTGGGTCCCAGGGTGAAACCACAAAGACACAGAGGACACAAAGAGCTCAAGACAATGCGGAGGGCTACCCTTTCACAACCTCTCACGGGCCCTATTGAGAACTAAAGCAAAAGACCCTGGTGGAGGTAATCCTTTTATATCACTTTAAGAGAGTGAGTGGCTACAGCAGCATGCACAGACAGACTGAGAAAGAGCCTTTCTGTATTTCCCGAACACTTTCCAGGACACAATCCAAAGTCTTCACAAATCAAAATATACACAAGCAGACATTACCCAGAAACACCACAGTCAAGCTACTTTAATTCAGTAATGCAGCATCTGACAAACGTAAGTTCCACTGAAGAACATCAATTATTAAATCAATGTACTGTAGTAATTTTATCTTGTACAATAATTGATGAGCATGTTTTTATGGTCTACAGCTCAGAGGGAAAGTTCACCCAAAAATGAGAAGTCAATGACACACTCGTCATTTCAGACTTTTCTTCTGCTCAACACAAAAGATAATATATTTTGGCCAGGTTCACACAGCAGCAGAATACGGTTGTCAGTACTGTATGAGTCATTATTACGGTTGCATTCACACACATTGTGGTTATTTACAGGAGTGACAACCGTATTCTAGAACTGAACTCACACCAGTAAATTTTCAGGACTCACAACCGCTGTGTGAATGGAAACGGACTGGACAGCTAGTTGTCGGTTATACAGTGCAAGAGAGCAACTAGCGTGTTGCAGATTTTTATGTGTGGTTTCGATACGTTACACTGATGCAGATGTGTCATCTGAAATTTTAGATCCAGTCTGTCCACCGTAGCCGCACCAGTCATTTTTGTCATCTGTGTGCAGCTCAACCAATGGATACCTTTGGAAGCAACAGAACATAATTTGTCTTCCGGAAAACACGCAAGTATCTTCTGTTACTTCCGAAGGGCAGTACAAAATGGAAAAATAATTATGTTTCTACAAAAGAATAATTTGGACATCTTCATCCTGTTCAAAAATTTTCACCCCCAGGCTCTTAATGCATCGTGTTTCCTTCTGGAACATCAGTGAATGTTTGAACCTTTTTTTGTGTTTGAGTCCCTCAATTGTCCTCAGTGTGAAAAGATGGATCTCAAAATCATAGTAACTGCTGGAAAGGGTTCAAATATGCAAAAGATGCTGGAAAACTGAAGATTCCGCAGGACATGGAGGATTTTTCTGAAGAGTAGTGCTCAGTTTAACTGTTCAGAACAAACAAGGGACTCATGAACAACCATCACAAAACAAAAAAAAACAGTCGTAAATCATCCAGGTAACCACACACAGTATTAAGAACCAAGGGTTCACAAACTTTTGCAGGGGGTTATATTAATAATTTCTGCTATTTTTTGTCTTGTGGACAATATATAAACATCTTTTATGTAAAATATCTTACTCAGGACAGTAAAAAAAAATAACATGCATTTTGTATGATCTCTTATTTTGTTAAAATTACTCACATTTTCACAGATTCTCCAAGGGGTTCACAAACTTTCAAGCAGCACTGTATATGTAATATATCTTCAATTTATACAGAGATCAATACGTGGAAATCAAGTCTGCAGCGAATGGTGTAAACCTAATCACTCAACTTTCACAGTTTGCTTTATGTAACAAAAGCATTTAGTTTAGTTGTAATAACGTGTAGGAAAGAATTGTATCATTTTTAATTCAGATGTAGTAATATGATTGTCACAATATTGAAGGCCTGACTCAGAGGTAGAAATTTTCCAAGTGCACTTGAAGGCAACAGCAATTTCACCACCAATTAAGGCCAAAGAATACTTTGGTTTGTATGCGTACGTGAGGGTCCACGTACAGTGAGCATGAAATTTCGTCACTTGAATAGTTCGCACATCATCCGATTTTTGTAACCATGCATACTTTATACTCCCAGGTTGCACATGCACATTGACTTGGTTTTGTACTATTCAGTTGTTCCAGAAAGTGGCAACACTGGCCCAGGCCATTGTTTCACAGTAGAAAACGAAACTAAAAAGATGGAACAACAACAAAATACCAGAGACTGCAACAACAACAGATGGCAAATTGACAAGCACTTGTGTGAGGGGGTTACGAGAGAGTCGCAAATTTAGTTTAAAAGAGCACAAATATTTTTATCGGTCATAACTTCTGGAGAAATATAGAGCAGACACCGGACAAAGATGAAGCTTTCTAGAGCACGTGTAGTCTGCGTGCATTCGCGAACACCTCAAACGGACTACACGCTAGCGCATGCATAAAAAGATGTATACTTGGGCATTTAGGTGGATCTCTAGAAATTTCCAGGCAGGTGTGTTTGAGCAGGACGGAGCCAAACTCTGTAGAAACACAGCCCTCCAGGAGTAGGATTGGACACCCCTGATTTAGATGCAGCACTAGAAAACCAAAGAGAAACACTGACACAGTTTACCAGACTACAAGGAATACAAAAAGTAAATGTGTGATGCAGCTGGCTGGTTAGATGGATGCTTCAGTGGGTAGAGCTGGTGATCTGGCTATCCAAGATGGAGAGATATGGAAAAATCATTTCCAAGAATTATATAGCTCAACTGAAGTTCAAAACTCTGATCAAAATTAAATAATTAAAAAACTAGACATCCTCAAAAAATCAAAGCAAACCAAAACCCTTTAGATTTCCCCATAACAATGACAGAATTGGAAGTCAAATTACGGGTGCTTGAGCCCAAGAAAGCCTGCGGTGTTGATGGCATCCTGAACGAGATCCTGAAACACACTGAGCAAAAGCTTCAAAGTGGCCATCTGAAACTCTTCAACGATGTTCTGTGTGCAGGGTTCTTCCCTGAGATCTGGAACCAGGGCCTCATCAGCACCATTTACAAGAACGGAGACAAACTAGACCCCAACAACTACCGAGGCATCTGTGTGAACAGTAACCTGGGGAAGGCTTTCTGTAGCATCTTAAACACAAGACTTTTAGACTTCCTTATGAAACACAGTGACTTGAGTAAATGTCAAATTGGATTCCTCCAAAAATATCGAACTTCTGATCACATTTTACGCTACAAACACATTGATAAATATGTACATCAAAACAGAAGTCAAATTTTTGCCTGTTTTGTTGATTTCAAGAAAGCATTTGACTCAATCTGGCAAGAAGGATTATAACTAAAACTTATTGACAGTGGAATGGGGGTAAATTCTATGATTTGATCAAATCCATGTACACATTCAGCCAATGTGCTGTTAAAATTAGAAACCAAAGAACTGAATTTTTTCCCCAGAGTCATGGGGTGAGAAAGGGATGCAGTTTAAGCCCCACTCTCTTCAACATTTATATAAACCAATTCACCAATGTTTTAGAAAATGCTCCCATTCAAGGTCTCTCTCTACATGACACAGAAATTAAGTGTCTTCTTTATGCAGACGACATGGTTCTGTTGCCCTCTAAAGAAGGGCTTCAGGACAGCCTGAATCTACTGGAGGATTACTGTCAGACCTGGGCCCTGACAGTCAACCACCAAAAAACTAAAGTCATGATCTTCCAGAAACGCTCCAGACTAACACACACATTCACACAGAACCATTGAAACCACAAAAAAAAAAAAAAAAAAAAAAAAAAAAAAAAAAAAAAAAATACAACTTACCTCAGCCTAAAACTACTCCAACAGGTAACTTTACTTTGGCTGTGAAGGAGCTCAAAGAGAAAGCTCAAAGGGCTTTCTATGCCATAAAAAGTTCAATTAAAATTTACATTCCAGTCCAAATCTGGCTCAAACTTTTCAAATCAGTAATTGAACCAATTGCATTATATGGCAGTGAGGTGTGGGGTCCATCTATAAAATTTGACTTTGCAAATTGGGAAAAACATCCAACTGAAAGTCTACATCTAGATTTCTGTAAAAGAATACTCAAAGTCCAAAGAAAAACACCAAACAATGGATGCAGGGCAGAATTAGGCCAATACCATCTCCTTCTAAACATCCAAAAAAAGAGCCCTGAAATTCTGGAAACACCTAAAGACAAGCGACCCCAGCACATACCATTATAAAGCCCTTAAACACCAAGAGCTGAAGCTCACAAAGAGTCCCCTCCTTCAGTTGGTGCTGAGACTGACCGAGATCAGCCAGCCTCAGGACTCATACACACACTCTCAACCATTCGGCCAACACAAATCATTAACACAGAGAAACACAAGTATGTCACCCACTGGACAAACACCAAAAACCAACACAAATTAGAATGTTATTCGGCACTAAACCGAGAGTACACCATGGCAAACTACCTGAGCACAGTGACTGATGTGAAACTCAGGAAAACACTGACGATGTACAGACTCAGCGAGCACAGTCTGGCCGTAGAGACGGGCCGGCGCAGACAGATATGGCTCTCCCATGAGGAGAGAATCTACTCCCACTGCAGTCTGATATAGTTCGAACAGAACTGCACTTCCTCACAGAACGCCCAAAATACCAAAACATTAGAGACCACTTTTACCCCAAAATTAATCATATATTTCCCCAATTTAACATTTGTAGCCCAACTGAAAAACTTTGTTTCGTTCTTGGCGAAAAAGCCAAATGTGCAATTATTGCTGCAAAATTCGCAGCATCGTGCCATCACCTGAGGGACAACCACAACCCAGAAACAAACAGACAATAGACGTGCATAATGCTCCAATTCTCAGTCCAGTATTTACTACATGACTTCTGCATTATAAGGGGTTTTTTTTCCTTTACGTATCTGTGAGTGTAAATGACATTTCCATATTAGTTATAAATTACATATAAGTTATAATATACAAATAAATGTTTATAAGTTCTAATGTGAATGTTCATATGTTATAAACCATTTTCTTTGTTGTCAATGCTTTGGCAATGCAAAATGTATTTTTGTCATGCTAATAAAGCTATTTGAATTGAATTGAGAGAGAGAGAGAGAGAGAGAGAGAGAGAGAGAGAGAGAGAGAGAGAGAGAGAGAGAGAGAGAGAGAAAATCATGCCATTGACCCAATTCTATTTGAAACTACACATTTCAGCTTTAAATGCTGGGTGAAATAAGACCATTCATAGATTATCTGAAACGAGCCCTTCCTGGATAAGAGGAATTCATTTTTAGAGGAGATTGCTACAGAACAAGACAAATTTGATTTCCTGTAGCCATCGACTATTAGATGCTTTGTAAGGCTAGACCAACAGCACTAGTCATCTTTGTCGTTTGAATGAAGAATGAAATCAGTCAAGTGACTAGTCACATGATTGGCCTGGTGTGACACACCTGCACATACAGGAAAGAAAAATGAAGAACTAAACGGTGAAAGTGAAAAATAAATCCCTCCATACCCTCCATGTGATAGTGTCGATGCTCAAGAGGCTTCTGGCACAGCAACAGGTGGAATAAAACAGACAATGCATATATCTTCATTATGAGAAAATCACATTCCCAACAGCAGGTGAGCCCATGGGGGTTGTTTGTTTCCTCAACAAATGAAGCCTAATTTTCTTGAAAAGAGATTGCGGCAACTCTACAGACATGCAAAACCTGAAAATCACTAAGGTGGCATAAAATTCTTAGTCTCCAAAAGGCCTGATAGAAACACTGAACAAAAACTTGAGAAAGTAAAGTGAGCTCATTACAGCAAACCAAATAAACACTCCAGAATTCATCAGAAGAGGGACACGGAGGCTGTGTTCACAAGTGTGATTCACAGAACAACACAGGAATTCACCACCCATAAAGCAAGGGCACACACCCAAGATATTTATATTAAAAAAAAATAAAAAATAAAAAAATAAAAAACAGATACAGAGCAAAAAAAATCTCTCCAAATGTCACAAGTGTTTGATGAGACATCTGTGGAGAAATTAAGCCTTTCAGTGTTTTGTTTTGATTTTCAACTTTGTTTTGGCTACAGCTGCGGGAACATTAGAGTCAGGAAAGAAAAATGATCGGTCACAATCTGTTATATTATACTAACACCGATTTATCACACTGTGAATTTCACAATGCTTTAGACAAAACAAAAAATATCAAGTGTTTGACAGGACAAGTGTTTTGTGTGCAGAGCTCTCAAATTCACTATTCTACAACTTTAAACTAGGCATGGGGCAGGGTGGTTGAGTAGTAGTCCATCAACCAACCAGACAATTAGTGAGGTGAACTAGAACATAAGTAAAAAGAGCTTGTCAGTGCAGCGGGTAACCCAGTAAAAGTATAATCATCCAGCTGTGGGTGTGCTAATAGTGTTAGCCTAAGCTAAGCATCCAATTGCTAGCCAGCTAAACTACAAGAAAACTACCAAAAACTTTGTAAGAATGGCACATAGGATTTATTGACCAAAAAGCGATGAATTTGGCTTCTAAAGAAAGTGTTTTAATGGGTTAGCAGCAGTAATTTCAGCACCTGAAAATAAATTTTCAGTTTCAGCAGTAATAGTTCTGGAATGCCGATGTTACGGTGATGTTTAATTAGCACATCTCCACTGACGCATTTCAACTGTTTTAGCATCTATTTAGTGCACACAATGTAGAAAGCTAACAGGTAACCACTTCAACAGTGTGGACGCACTTCACCTTGGCCAAAAATTAAATGAAAACTTTGATTTGAAACTAAATGAAAACTAATTTCATTTCCATGCAGGTTATGGCTATTTATTAGGGGTGTCAACGTTAATGCATGCGATTAATCTAAAAATCTTAATGCGTTAATATTTTTTTAACGCAAATTAATCGTTTGATAAGGTTTGACCCCAACTTCCCGCTGTCATCGCAGCGCGGAAGGTTATCTATAGTGTGTGATGAGGGTACAGTGAACCAGTGTTGCCAGGGTCGTCGGCACTAGTGGGCTATTTTGAAAACAGAGCCGTGGGTTGCGCTTTTTTGGGCTACTTTTATAATGTACCACAGCCGCCCAAGGTGTATATAGACAAATAAAAATTAAAATAGATCCTGTTACTAATGTGTATTATACTTGGAATGTATCCCTGGCAACTTAAGAAAGGAGAGGCGATTGTAAACATCACAAACAACGTGAGTTTCAGCCAGAGCATACAAGTTAAGGCTTTTACACAGCAGAAATAAACATGACAACAGCCACTATAGATTATATAAAGTAATAAACACACGATTACGACAGGATATGGTTTGTATGTGATTTTCTTGAGATGAATGTGTACATCTGAAATACTAATTTGTGCAGCGATATAAAAGGCTATAAATAGCATATTTTAACAACAATAAACGACCAAATTTCACATGTGATCGCAAAAGGAAGTTATTACAAACACTCGATGGTGGTTTGAAGTGAGTTCTGCGTAAAAGTGTACTATTAATCTCATAAATTATCTCAATGTAGCATGATGCTAATGTTAGCTCTAATGCAGCTGCAGAACAGATCCATCTTCTTCATAATGCATTTTGTCATAATACTTTATGTAAGGTCGCAAGAAAATGTTTTATTGTATTTATTTAGAAATACTTTTGATAATAGTTGGCTAAATGTATACTGGGATTGAAGCGATGTGGCTTGGTAAACGTTTTATTGCCAGTATAAAGGCTGATAATGGCTGAATAATAACAAATGAATAATGATAAAAGAATAATAAGGATTATGTCTCATACCTGGCGGAGGTGTGAAAGGTTCCGTTTCCTTAAACTAGCTTGTCATGCATTTCTTTATTTCAACACATTTACAGGTAAATCCTAGTATTTAAAATTTGTGATTAATCATGATTAATCACAGTCCAGCACTACTATTTATCCAACTTATCTGATGACTAAAATTGTTTTTTTAGAGACACATTGGCACCAAGCACATGGAAATAACACTGCATAATTAAACATGCCCTCCTTGACAAGTTGTTCAGAAAACCCACCAACTAAAATATGGTTTTGCACTTCGCTACCCAAAACATTAGCAGTTATTTCAGCACTACTGAACTAATTTAATGATGAGAAGGAATGAGAAGGATGTCATGTAGTACAAGTTTTAAATTTAGGCATAGGTGTTTGAGAATTGTTTCCACCGTACTCAATATAAAACTATGAGAGCCATACAACACATACATCCCTGTAGTAATTACTCCTGAAAGAATCACCATCCTTTCTGCTTGTGTCTGATTGCTGTGAGAGCACATGAAAAGGCAGCAGCAACTCACACCTCCGTTACAGCAGAAGAGATGACAGTCATGTGTCTGCGGCCTTTTCTTTTCCCTCAGCACACAAGCTGAAGAGACATAACCATATCAAGAAATCAGTACTGTGTATAAGGTATTGTGTGCACCTAAAAATGAACAAAAAATATATTTTGAGAAATATCTAATTTTTGTGTCCTAACAATAAAAGTCAATGGTCATAAGTTCTTATATCTTCATTTTTATATCTAATATCAAATATCTTTTGTGTTCCTCAGTAGGACAAAAATCATAGAGGTTTGAAATGACATAAGGGATGAACTATCTCTTTAAGGTTATGAGCAGACTAGATCAGTGCAGGCAAGATGTAATAAAAGAGAATTTGCAATCATAGTGAATCATGACGCTCACCCGAAAAACAGCTCAACAATACCAATTAAATCTAACTAGATACAATCCACCTAAACTTTTTCACACCTCCTTGCGTGCGTTTCTAAACAAAAGAGTATCTTGGGATATCTGAATAAAAGGCAAGAAGAGATCTACAACCTTTATTTTTGATCTTCTGCACTGATTTTAGTGAAACACTTTGCAATAAGCTTAACATTAGTTAAGTACATTAGTTAACATGAACTAACAATGAAAATTATGTCTACAGCACTTATTTTTACTAAAACATGAATAAAATTAAAAGAATAAATACTTTAAAAAATGTATTGCTCATTGTTAATGCACTAACGAGTCTTAATGTGTTACCCTTTTTGTGAAAATCCACTGCAAAATAGACTTAAATATGCTAAAATGTGTTAAATAACACATAAAGGCCAGTTCACACCAAGAACAATAAATGACATTATCATCCATTTGTGTGGATGCTAATTTAGTTATAGTTAGCGTTCTTAGTGTGAATGGGCCTCAAAACTGAGCTGTCAGTAGTGCACTTTTATTTGTAGCTAAAATGTAACCAGCTAAAATCTACAGATATATGTAATAAACTAATTAAATGTGGCCCAATTAAGCAGAAATAAACAAAGCTATCTGAAGAGTTCTATGCATGCCACCTGCAACCTAACAACAAGCTTCAGTATTTGTTGTACGCACTTGCCTTTAGCCAAAATCCATGTCTAAGTGAACTAAAAGAGCTGATTATCAGCAGAAGACTTCCCAGTAGTCGAAGACTTGGGTAAGCCCTTTACATAGTTTACTCAATCTCAAATTCATGTAGCTCTTCTAAGTAGAGCTTTTAATTGAGCAACAGAATCCATCATATTCCATCACAGACGAAACAGAACATGAGTGAAATTCTAGAAAACTTGCCTTTAGTGAGGAGTCCAGAGAATAGAAAGGGAGTTTGCAGTGAAAGGCTGCCGATTGCTGCAACCCTTTTAACCACTACTATCTTTAATCAAAGCCACACAGCAGACCTGCTCTTATTTTAGCTGAGTGCCATTAAGAAGTGGCTGGCCTGAAAAATATTCTGTTCAAAGAGCCACTCATCAGTTGACCCGGTTCCTTTCTCTCATCTCCCAGTCCGGTCATGCCTTCTGTATGCGCTCTTTGTGTCTTATCAAAACATTAAGGCCATTCAGCAAGTCTCAAAGATCCATACAGGAGACTAAAACCTTGAAAGCCTTCACAGGATAAAGGCCAAAGTGTAAAAGAGCTCAAAACATCAGCTGAGACAGAGCACACTACACCCTTCCGAGAGGGATGCCGAATCCCTGCAGGAGGGCGACTCTGGGCTCTCAGCGGTGGAAATGGATGTTGTGGAAAGGGTGTGAGAGGATAAAAGATCTCACACACTATCCTCTGTATTTCCTGCTCTTTTTCCTCTCCCTCCAATTTCATCAAACCCTTTGCACTGTATCCCAGAGTGACCCACAAAATTCAAAACGACCTCAAAAACCAAATCAAGCAATCCCAAAGGGGTCTGTGCACCTCTGTCCTGATGCTTTAACATTCAAACAGGTGATGAAACTATTCAAACTAGAGGTGTAATGCTTGGAGAAATGTTTTTAAACTTGCAAACTGACCTCCATCTGTTCGCTAGAGAAACCTCCTTCTTTTTCCAAGTAAAGCTTTTATTTGACAACAGACATTACATAAACACATGGAGCAATAGATGGCATTACAAACCCTGTGAAACAAGTTACATAATATTACAGATGATGCTGAAACTTTCTCAGGCTCGCTATGTGCAAGTCCCTAAACTTCAGTACAAGCCCAAGTCTCATATTTATAAATGAAATCAATATAAAACTGCTGTGTGATTATGAAAATAGAGAAAATAGAGCTAGAGAAGTTTTGTATAGGCATGTGTTCATATAGCCTCCATTTGTTCAATTCCCTATATAAAAAGTGCTGTTATTATCATTACGTGGATGTTGGGGTTGAAAAAAAGAGAAAAAAAAAAAAGAAGCTTTTACGAAGAAAGCATGCTTTGACAAACTTGCATCGGTTGTAGTCGGTGCTAACATGTGCTTGTCTCGCGCCGTGCACGCGTTGCACGTAAATCTGTACAAATTAATCATTTCTCACTCACAACGTGCCAGCCTGGCTAATATTTCCAGAAAAGTCCTATTAAAGAGCGAAAAGTCTGTGCAGATATTGGCGGGCGCTTCACATGGATTTAAAGCCCTTATGGGACGCGGCGGCGGCGGCGGCTTTGCTGAAAGCCTGAACGTCGATTGTTAGCGAGCTAAGCTAACGTGCTAGGCTAAGCGCTATCAGATGTTCCTGCTGCCCTTGATGACACGGGCACACAACAGAGCACTTTATAAAATAAACCACAGTACAGTGGACAATCAGACAAACATATTCATAAAACGAGTTCGCATTTCGATTGTCCAGCTGTTGGTGTGCTAACAGTGTTAGCCTAAGCTAAACCTCCCGTCGCTAACCGGCTAAACAACAGCAAAACAAGCGAAAACACAAGGAATACTCATAATAACGATGGCACGAGGATTTAGTAATCGTTATCAATCTAAAACACCAACCGATATATGAATACATGTAATACGAATATATGTAAACACACCGGTGTAGTAAAACATCCAGTGTATTTAGAGGGCAACAACAGCGTTTTTGAGTACTGTAAAGTTACAAGAGAAATTGGTTTTATTTACAAGATCTGAAGTATAAGCCAAATCAATATGAGAGCAAAATATAAATACAGCGAAAGTGGACAAAAACAACAACAGATGCTTAAGCATTTTTTGCATTTGATTTGTTTTAAGCAGCTACAAAACTCTACCTATATCTGTGTCCTATATCTTGGAATCGGATTAATGTAGTTTAACAACAACAACAACAGCTTCAGAAGAGTGCATGCGAGTGCTTTCTCTTATCAATGAAACACTGCCGTTTTAAATGACATGAAACCTGCTTTACTGCACATCAGACAGGCAGATTAAATATAAGCATATCATAAGCAGCTGCACATATATTAAATATTATGCATACGAGAAAGGCCATGCAGTCAGCTTCATCTGTCCATTACCTGTATGAGGTCGAGTGGGGAAGCTGATCACATGGCCCGTTACTCCTACAAAATCACCTTAGCATGCTCAAGTTTACATTTCTGTTTAAACAAGACGTTTTATTAGACAAATGCATGTATTTACCCTGGAAACTGATGGAAAGGCGAAGGAAAATTAGGCTCCTGTGTGCACAGGGACAGTTAGTTCCCCCTGGTATCCTATCCAGAGTCCAATTACGGTCACCGGTCTCCCCTCTTCTCCTCTCCGGTTCGCCCGAAAGAAAAATGAAACGATCCTTTGAAAACGAGTTGAAGTTTTACGAGCACAAACCAAACATTTTCATCCGATGAAATAAAGTAGGAGCGTTACGCGCACCCTTCGAACCCACGCACCAGGGACAGCTTTATTTATTTATCTTCTGCAAAAACTAAAATCTCCCTGAAATCATATGTGACCGATTTGAAGAACGCCAGGGATACACGGCACACGACTCCGATGCTTCTCCGTTAAAGCGCGATCGCCTTTATCCCACCGATTCCTGTACGACTCCCCGTCCACGGATGATGGCGTCACTGTGTCGTCCGGGAACGTCACCGTCGCTCGCGTTCCTTGTCGCTTAAATACGACGTAATTACGTTGCCATGTCTGCGGACTGTTAAGGGCCAAAAAGTTTAATTTGAGATTCCCCGTGTCATTGCCCCGTTTTAGTTTTTATTATTTCATACGTTTTATTTAATTATAAATATATTTCTTGATTTTTAATTCAACAAAGATTGCTATCATCACTGTAATGATAAGACTTAACATGAGATGATTTAATATTTTTCTTCTTTTTACTTTGTTGCTTCAATGCTTCACTGTTAATCTTTCAGAAACTGACTGAAGTGCAAAAAAATGTAATTCTGAGAAGCATGGAACAGATGCTGTTACACTTTATTTTACTTTACTGTACTTACTCTATTCATTTATTGTATTTTATTGTATTGTGTTGTAATTTTTACCCTTGTAACTTTATTTATTTTTTATACTTTTAACGTCATCCTTTTTGTGAGTAATACATTTATTATTATTAATAATAATAATTATTATTATTATTAATTAATGTTGTTTTTATGTAAAAAAGTTATTTATAGTACTATATAGCTATAGTAAACGTACTGATATTGTACTAAACAGAATGCTACAAGCTTACAAAAACCCTATAATCTGAAAGCAAACTAAATATAAGTTAAACTGTTCTAAATAGATAATAAAGCAACCAGTAATATATAATCATTAATGCATCAGTACTAACAACTCATTCAAAACCCAAAATGTATCTGCACATATTACTCTGATCAACTGGGTTTTAAAACCAAACAGACCAGACAAGACTTGGAGAAGAAAAAATCTAATGAGTTCCATCTGGCGTTGTTTTCCAGCACCGTTATACTGAACTGCAACGGTTCTGCTGCGCCACATGACAGCGGCTGCTCTTGCCTAAAGCTGTGTTTTGTTCCAAGCCCCACTCAAAGGTAAACAATGTTCTTTCATATTCCCATCGTATTCCAGATCTTTGGCATTAGAAAATGCACATAGTAGAAGCTGTAACCCAGGTGATTATAAAATATCTTAACATAGAAAACAGTTATTTTAAACTGTAATAATATTACACTTTCACATTTCACAATATTACTGTTTACTGTATTTTTGATCAAATAAATGCAGTATTAATGAGCATAAAACACTTCTTTTCAAAAACATTAAAAAATACCATACCACTGATAGTGTATATGTAAAGACAACAACACACATGCACTCACACAAGAGCAATGATAGTTCCTCTTTTAATATAAAAATACATACAGTACATAGCGGGAAATGTGTTGGTGTTTTCTAAAGAATTATTAAGTTTCGTTATAAACTGTAAACACAAACTTGCAATGCTGCAAATTAAAAAAAAAGAAAACAACTAATGCAATAATATTTACAAAGCTTAAAAGGTTAATGTTTTTATAATTTAAATGGAATGATGAAATGCTTCTTATTTTGAAGTTCTGTGGCAGTCCTTGTATTTAGATAAAGACAAGAATGATTACTGCATTATAAAAAAACAACAACATTGTTTATGATTTTGTTGTACTCCATCAAAAAGTGGTCAAAATCAAAATTTCAGAAGTACACAGAAAACCACATCGGCTTCCAAAAGAGTTGTTGTATCCTGTTCAGTGCAACAGACAGAAAAATATTTATCTGCTTATTTTCATTTGTTCTTTTTTCATCCAAACAGCAATGGTCTTTACACAGCAGTGTTTAATATGTTTTTATATAAATTATAAAAAGTATCTGAAGTATCTGAATTACATGTACCTAAGTATACTACAACATGTGCAACATTGGATATGAGGACACATGAGGACGCTGCTGAAAACAGCATCAGGTCCACAGCCGGTACCTGTAAAACAAATGAGGGAAAAACTGATTAATTCAAGTATGTGCCAAACTATGCTTTCATTCTTTCTTGTGTTTTTTGTTTTTTTGTTTTTTTACTATTGACTACATTTTAAAGCAGTGAAATCAATGAATTATTCTTATGAATTTAGTAAATGTAAGTAAACATTCCTTACATTCACCAGAAACCCTTATAAATTCCAACATAACTGAACAATAAACACTAATGGATCTCCGTCTCCTAATTTTATGCAAAAACACACAAAATAACACTTCATTTCAACATTTTACAACATTTGCTTGTCTGTATTAAAGCGTGTTTGGAAAATATTTGCAAGATTTTCTTGTTGTTAATTGTGTCCAGTTTACTAAATTTCTTAAAGATGAATGATATTGATATGAAATTGGTAATAATTATAGTTCTTGAAACTGATCAGTGTACGTTTTCCATTCTCAAATATTATTATTGAAATTTAACAAAAATATTACTATTTAAAATATAATTTGTTAGTCAAATATCAATTTCTTTTACTGAATAATAGATGTATACTACCAGTCAAAAGTTTTTGAACTGTAAGATTTTTAATGTTTTTTAAAGAAGTGTCTTCTGCTCACCAAGGCTTCATTTATTCAAAAGTACAGCAAAAACAGTAACATTTTGAAATGTTTTTACTATTTAAAATAACTGTTTTCTAGTTGAATATATTTTAAAATGTAATTTATTCCTGTGATTTCAAAGCTGAATTTTCAGCATCATTACTCCAGTCACATGATCCTTCAGAAACCATTGTAATATTCTGATTTGCTGCTCAAAACATTTATTAATATTATTATTATTATTATTATTATGTTGAAAACAGCTGAGTAGATTTTTTCAGGTTTGTTTGATGAATAGAAAGTTCAGAAGAACAGCATTTATCTGAAATAGAAATCTGACAATAAAAAAATCTGCATCACAAAATGAACAAAAAATGGCATTTTGACCAAATATAAATCTTTAACATTACATTACAGAGTGTACACTGACATATTCCAATAATGTGCACTGTTATATTCCAATAATTGCTACAAAGAATTTATGCTTCCAGATCAGATTAGTTTCAATTCAGCATAAAAAGAGTTGTGCCCTTACTCCTGTGCTGATGTGGCCTGAGATATTCTCCCGTTTATTTTTATATAAACATTAATTTGTCATCCCTGACATCACCTAGCCATTGTGAAGCCTGCTCCCCCATAGCGCCTGATACCAATCTGATCCTGGGAAAAACACAGTCTGCATGACGTAAGCTTACATTCCTGGCTTGTGGACTCTGACCCTCTGGTGTTCCCAGGGAGAGCGAGACAGAGAGCACGCAAGAGAGGAAAAAAGAGGCCTTCCTCATCTCTGGCCTGGTCTGAGTCGCGCTTCCACACATGCCTGCTGTAATGACTACCAGATGGCACTGCTGGCAGCGCGGACCCGGGGGTCAGAAGTCAGCAGTCACGACTATTCTGTTCTTCATACGCAGCCTCATCAAAACAAACTTGACAGAATGACATAGTATGTGTTTGTGTCTGCGTTAGTAAGCAAGTGGATGTCAGTGGGTGTTTGTGTAAGAGCTGTTCGCCACTCTGTGCTGATTATGTGGAGGTCAACAGACAATGCTGCAGTTTATTATTCTATTAGACTGCCACTTCAAAACTATTTGACAGTCTAGTCACTTGACAAGGGTCAATGCATTGCAAAAAGTGTATTCATGTCTTGAATCAATGTGGTTTGAGTAGCCAAAAAACGAGGAGTGTGATTTTTCTTCAAAACGTGGAAGGGATCGTCGGTGCCAATAGCCTTGTGGGTAGCATGCCAACATATAGCGCCATCCCAAGTTCGAGTCGTCCCGGCTTGCGGACCTTTCCCGATCCCGTCCCCATCTCTCTCTCCCAGTTCGCTTCCTGTCTAAATACTATCCTGTCACTCACAATAAAGGCAAAAATGCCAAAAAACAAATCTTAAAAAAATAAATAAATAAATAATTGTAGGGATGAACATGAAATGGCTCAATGTGATTTAATTAATTATATTAAATATTCATTATCTATATATATATATATATATACACACACACACACACACACAACCATTCAAAAGTTTGATTTTTTTTCTTTTTTTTTCTTTTTTTTAGAATGAACATATTTGAACTTTCTATCTTTCTATTCATTAAAGAACCCTGAAAAAAATGCAGCTTTTTATTATTTATATTTTTCATTGATAATAATAATAAGTGTTTCTTGAGCACCAAATCAGCTTGTTAGAATGATTTTATGATCATGTGACATTGAAGATTCAGCTTTGCCATCACAGGAATAAATTACATTTTAAAATATATTCAAATAGAAAGCAGTTATTTAACAATATTACTGTTTTTACTGTATTTTGATTAAATAAATGCAGCCTTTGTTATCATAAGTGACTTCTAAGTGAATCTTATCAACCTCAAACCATATTATTATTATTATTATTATTATTACTATTATCATTATCATCATCATCATTATATTCTCATTGATTGAGTTACAAAAACAGTGCCTGAGACCCTATCACAACTTAAGTGGACTAAAAAGAGTTCTCTGAGTTCACTTTAATGTCCAGACACATTTTTATTTTATTTATTTAAATTTTTTTACACTCTGTTCACTTTTTGATGACTGAAAGAAATTTAAAAAAGTAATAACTATTTCTATTGGCAGCATGGCTGCTTTTGTAATTTTTGCACATCCGATTTCAATATGATTGTATGTCTTTTTGTTCTTTTATTCCTGGATATCTTAAATGTTTATCATGTTATCATTCAAATTGCTTGACAAGAAAAAAATCTGCATGACAAAATGAACAAAAAATGGCATTTTGACCAAATTGTGCAGCCATTATAAGCAGGAAAAAAGTATACATAGGGAACGCTGATGTGTACAGTAGCTGTTGACTATAATCTGAGGGGCATTCCACGGGAAATTAAAGTAAGAGGTAATCTTATGTCATTTCACAGTTCCAGGAAATGATACCTTACACATTACATTACAGGGTGTGACACATACGAACACATATCTTCGTGCCTTGTCTTGCACCACTGCTCAGTGAGTCATGTGTGTGTGTTCCCTGTACAAATCAGCACAGTTTTACCATGTCCGGTGCTGCAGACCCCATTATTTTCCAAATGTTTAACCCTCCAGAACCCCCAAGAGGAACAGTAAAGTTTCATGTTACTGATGTGAACTCAACGGTTGCTCTGTGTATTTACTGTACACTTTTGAAATGTTAGTACAACTATTTATGTGTACGACTCTTTTCCATTACTTGGAAACCATCTGAAATGATCTGAATTCAGCCTGAAGTGCAGTGAAATATGATGTGTGAATGCAAATAATCAAGAAATGCACAACATCTGTTACAAATCTGTCCCGAAAATTAAATATTTGCAAGCTAGTACAATGACTTTCCTGTTACTAACCGCTAGACAGCTGTCCAAGCCAATACTGTACTGTGAATACGCTCCGACTTTGTTCTAGAAATTGTGTAGCCTACCCAGGTTTGGACTACATCTTGCATTAAGGAGGGAATAATAAGTCTAGTGTACTTACTGAAAAGCTATTCATTATATTTGGCCAGTGTCCACTTTCTTGCCTCCATCTGCAAGCAAATGATGAAAAGACACAAATATTTTATGTTAAAAGAATTCAACAAAATATGTTCCACATCTTTTTATCTTATTTTATAGAAATAGATCATACATGTACACAGTGCTTTACACACTTTCACAGCACTGTTTACAGTGCAAACAACTTCAAACCTACAAATACAGAATACAAATACAGTTTGTATGAAGGATGTTTTGAACCTTAATGTTGAAGTTCTGGAGAAAAAAAGGTGGTTTACGTGTGAATAAGTTTTAAAAAGCTGCCTAATGAGCAATTTCCATGAACCTGAGGAAGTTTCTTTGAGCATTTGAATGTTTTTAGTACAACGGCTCCCTCTGCTGTTCAAAGCACAAAATGTACTGAATGAAGTAAAACTGAAGCACGTTCACCTGCAAATTAATGTCACAGCCTAATGTTGCTTTCTGAGCAAAACATAATGGGAGCATATGTAAAATTATTTAAGTCTAAATTAAAGATTTATGTATTTGAATTGGATATAAAGTGTTTGTCCATTTGGATTACACAGTTTTAACATAAACTAACATATTTTAACTTCATGCATAGTATTAATAAACTACATGCACAATAACCAGGTTTATATATTTATCATCAATAAATGTTTGTTCCACAGCTAGCCATGTTTTAGCCATCTTCATACGTTTAACCTGGAAAAAAAAAATTGTTTTCACAATGAACAGATTTATGTTGTTTGTAAGCAATTTGAGTTCAGAAATCTGTTTCTTACTTGTGTCATTTATGTATAACTGGCAAATATGCATCAGATTAAGTTTATTAGTTTGTTTACATAAACATTATGTAATCCAAATGGATGGATATGCAATTTACATATAAATCTTAAATTTAAACGTAAATTGTTTTTTTTGTTTGTTTGTTTTTTGTTTTTGTTTTTTGAGTTCAGCATATTTGGATTAATCACTATAAATGTGCAATATCTGAGACACGCCAAGGCCCAGATATGAACCATGACTCAGAGGCAGAAGATTACTAATAGACATTTTAGTGGTTACCTTTTTCCATCCAATTTTCTAGGTCTTCCATTTCAAGCTCCATCACTGATGGGATATCATCCTCAAACATGGGCCTGGCAGCAAAAAAGGGCCAACATATGTGTTTATATTACTATTATTCATTCATAAAAAGCAAATGTTTAGCAGATGCATTAAAAAGAAGAAAAAAGAAAAAAAACATGCTGTGAGTAATTATTCAAAGCACAACTGTAAAAACTGTTTATGTGGGCAGTGTATTACGAGGTGGAAGTTATTTTTGTCTGCTGTGGCAAACTTTTATCTTTAAAGAGGAACCATCTAACAATGAGCAGCATTTGTGAAACATCATTTTTTGCATTACCAATATATGTGAACAGTCTGAACTGCCAAAGCACAACAGCCACTAAAAAGATGTATTATTGTGAATAATACATGTTGTTTTAAAGAAATAGTTCACCCAGAAATTAAAATTCACTCAACCTCAGGCCATTAAAAGAGTAGAAGAGTTTGTTTATTCATCAGAATTGGAGAGATTTAGCATTACATCACTTTCTCACCATTGGATCCCCTGAAGTGAATGGGTGCCGTCAGAATGAGAGTTCAAACAGCTGATATAAGCATTAAAATAATACACAATCTACACCACTCTATTCCATCAATTAACATATTGTGAAGAAAAAAAGCTGTGTTTGTAAGAAACAAATCCATCATTAAGACATTTTTAACTTCTGTCTAAAATGCAAGTCCTCTATTCATGATATTGCTTTCCACAGTGAAAAAGTCATCTCGTCTGAATCAAGAGAAAAATCTGCACGGGTCAAGCACCATTTACAAGCCAAAACAGTTCTAAACAAATATTTTCATTGGAGTAAGTGTTATTACAGATTATGGACTGGTATGCCTTAATGATGGATTACAAGCAGCTTTTCACTTCACAGGATGTTAATTAATTGACTAGATTTGTGAGGATTACTTGTGGATTATTGTGATGCTTTTATCAGCTGTTTGGACTCAACATTCTGACGGCACCCATTCACTGCACTGATGATCAAATGATGTAATGCTATATTTTTCCAATTTATTGCCGATGAAGAAACAAACTCATCTACATCTTGGATGGCCTGAGTAAATGGATGGGGTGAATAAATTTCCAGCAAGTTTTGTTTTGGCAAACTATTAATTTAATACAGTACAAGGCTTGTGGATGTTGAAACATGACTTTTTCATTTTTTACTAAATAAATTGCTAATAAAAATGCAAATTGAAATATGAAAGCACAACTAAATTATTACTGAAATTTATCAAAATTTAATTGCAAAATTTTTAAAAATGAGGATATGGTCTTTAATTAATTAACATCCAAAAACTCGTATTGCAATCATGCAATGCTTAATTTGATCATTATTATTATTATTTATTTATTTATTTATTTATTTATTTATTTTTTTGTACAATACTTTTTTCTGAATGCATGTTGTCTGATAACATCCATTGTGGGTTGTATGTGTCTTCCACATGTGATAAATGCACACGCACTTTGCACATCCGGGTTAGCCACATAATCGCTAAAAGGAACTAAGCAACATCTTAACTAAACTTCTAAAATGCAGCCAGCACATGTCACTCATTATACACAATTATAGTAACACAACATGCTTTTAAAAACTTGTACCTACATTGGCACCTTTTCATGGTCTTCATGATCCAGATAAGGATCTTCTTTTCTGTCTTCTGAAAAAAGGATGAGAAAACATGATAAACATTTCATTTATAAGACTTCAGTTTGAGTTGCCTTCTAAGGAACTAACTGTAAACTGTAAACAATGTAAGCAGAAAGTGAAGAAACACTTTTTTAGTCTCAGAGTGATGGATGACAAAAACTGTTGTTGCAAAAATTTTAATTTTTAAGTGTTTGTCTTTTTTATTTGTGAAATGAATCTAGAGTTTATAAATGCTGCCCAGTAGGTTTAAACATAGAGTTACTACTGTGTGTCCATTCTGATGTTTTTCCTAACATAACGTTATCACATTCACTTTCAGGTTTTATACATGTCTGGAAGTGTAAATATTTGTGTATTAATGTGTAAACACCTACTAACTGACATATTTGGCTGGTTATTTTGAGCCTGTAAGTCTAATAGTTTGAATGCAACATACCAGCAACTGTTATTCTCCACCTGCGGTATATCATGACTACACATACGACAACAGCAATGATGACAAGTGTGAGAACTAGAGGTATGATGATCATGACTGGGTTGAGATCCTCTGTGTCTGCGTCTGTATTTGCCTCAGTAGTCGGCATTATTTCCTCATTTGTAACTGTTTGGTCAGTGTTTGAGTCACTGTTTGGTGGGGAGTCTAAATCCAAGGTAGCTGCAATTGCAAAAGATTTAAGGAAACAATGCATTTCCTGAACTAGAAAGTCACAGTAAAAGTTGATCAGATAAAGTTTAAAATGCTTGGCTTGATGGCAATACATACCCTGGCGTCTCTCATCTCCAGAACCTGCATCATCCCCATTATTCTCTTTAAAGCGATAAAAAAAGTAAACAAGCATTTATAATTAAAACACTGTATACATTTTTATCTCTGTATGTTAGTTATATGGCTTGTAACGTGTCTACACTATCATTTTTGCTACATAGTCAGGATTATTTATTTTCATAATTTTAATTTTTTTTTTTTAAATTTAATTTTTTACAGATATTACTGTTCATAAAGTTAAAGTTTTAACCTAACTTACTTATAATACATACTGCTTTAGAACAATATGTGAAAAGATCATTACCCATAAATCTGAACTGCAACTGCAATTGTCTTGCACTAAAATCAATTTTATTATAAGACAATTATATTATATCTAGGGCTGGGTGATATACCTAAAATTAGATTTCTCAATATCTTTTCAAATTGTGATGATAGTTGATATATATTGATATGTTTGCATTTTCTCTAGAATAATTAAAAAAGGTATATATATATATATATATATATATATATATATATATATATCTTTTGCCCCAATTTAAAAAAAATAAAATAAATAATAATAATAATTAAATTTTTTAATTCTGAGCACATTCAAAATGTTTTGTTCAAAAACACTTAAAAAATGTAGACCTAGTAACTACTTACTTCGTTTTAGTGAATTAACATATTCATGTATATGAAAAAGAGTGCAAAATGGGTATAAAAAAGTGCATTCTGTCAGCTTCATTAAAGCAATGTAATTCACAAACTTGGTTTTACACGTTTTTAGCTAAAAAGTCTAACAATGGTTTCTGGTTTAGGAGATGACGCTATGTTCCCACTCGCATTAAAAATTCTTTCAGATGTGGAGCTAGTTGCTGGAATACATAAGTACTTCTTGGCTAGTTTACAGTGAAATTACGTATTGGTACAGACTTGGTACATTACACTTAATTTTCAACAATAATCTGTAATTTTATATAGATTATTCTGTTATCACGATAATATCACTAATATTTGATATATTGCCCAGCTCTAATTATATCTACTAATTTGTAACCATCAATTCTTACCTGAGTTTTCTTCTTCACCTTCTGCTTTGGAAGTTACTAATACTGTTAAATGTATAAACAGATCAGATGAGTGGAGGTGAGCTCACATATGCTATTACACTGTTTCTTTAAATCGACAAAAAACATTATAGACAGTTGTGGCAGACTTAATGTACAAATTCAGGACTAAAGCCACTGTCTGACGTCTACATCAAATAAAAATTAGGCGTGCTAAAGCAGACACTCACGTGAGTCTTGATGGGCATTCTCCTGCTCTGTTTCTTCATTGTCTTCACATTGAACTGCAATGACATGCAACTAAATTACTTTACACATTTAAGAACTGACTTTCAAGAACCTTCATCTAGATTTTTATACTGAGGTTTAGTTGAGGCCTGTTTCAGTTCAGAAGAAAGATGTTATCTGAGAATCCAAATGTGAGAGATTAGAAACATTCCTTGCCCTTTTTTCATAATAAAGAATAATACTTTTACAGGGTTTATTAATATAGGTTTGTTTAATGTTTATTGAACAGTTTAAATGAATGATTCATTTAATATTTACACTGTTAATTATACATACATATATAAAGAATAGTATACATTGTTAATTCATGTTTGTTCATTATACGTTATTTAATGTTAATGCTGATTTGTTTAAAATATGTTAGTATATGTAGAAATTCACATTAACCGAGATTAATAAATGCTGTAATATTGTTGTTTATTTCATGTTAGCTATTGAATTAACTAATGTTAACATGTAGAACCTCACTGTGAAATGCTACCAAAATCATCTTACTTTACAAGTATACTATTAATTCTATGTATTTAAAGTGTTAAAGTGACTGTAAGTCTGTAAAGTGTAATTTTCATAACATAATAATGAATATCAAAATTCATATTCAGCTATAAGAGAAGTATGAGGTAAAAGGAGGAAACTAATAATCACCCACGAGGAAATTATTGGCGTAAACCAAGAGAAAGAAACATTCGTCCTGAATCAACATTATCTTTGTTTGTCAACAGAGATGAACTGTTTTGTGTTTTGCATGAAACCAAAAGCAACAAAATGAGTCAAAGAACTAGTTATAATGTAATATGACCATCCTGTCTTCAACTTTATCATTGTCCATTGTGGTCAAAAGATATGACAAGTCATTTGAATGTGTTTTAAATGTACACATTAATTCCACACGACTCCGCAACTGTTGTGTTGCCTAGGGGCCAATTACAGTGTAAAATGATTTCTAAGGACCATGACGAAGAGAGCAGACAAGACAGAGGAGAGTTTCTTTAGATGAATGGGGAAAACGGGAAAGAGAGAGATAGGATTCTACATAAAGAAAAAAATGATCTACTACCGTGAGCACCTACCAAGTCCAGTCCAGCTAGCTGTCAATGCCAAAAGCAGGAATAGTACAAGATTCATTTCCCAGAGTCCTCAGTGGAAGCGATGGCCACACTATGGGTAGACAGAGACACAGACTCATTGTATAGAGACTGGTGGCTAACACGCCTTCATGACATCCTGCTTCCTCTTTCAGACCTGATTCACATACCTACGAAAAAAAAAAAAAAAAAAAAAAACACCACCCTCTCGTTCTCTCCCTCGGATGTGATGCAATCAAGCAGTGAGCTTGTTACCACAAGCTGTTTCTCAGTTAGCTGTGAAAACACATTCCTGCATATATGGTATGTGACCTAAGCAAAAACCAGAGGAAAAAAAAGAGAAGTGCAAAAAGAGCTGAGTAAACAGAGGCAGCTTTAAACTCAAAGTCTTTAAACAGGCTGAATTAGGAAGAGAATGTAAAGTGTTTGAGTGTATACACTGCTACAGCTGTCTCTGTCAAAACAGTTATGTACTTTCAGCACTTAAAAATGTTAATACAAAAATAACTTTGTCACTATATGTGGAGTATGAATGTAGATTTTTGCATTAAGAAGCTAATCTGACCAAATACCTTATCATATTATGAAACAAAATGTTAAAATAATTTATCTACCTTTCCCAAGGGTAGTATAAATATATAGAAGAGAAATATTTGATGTGTTTGATAAACTATTAACTAACATAAAAATGTGTCTATTTACTTTTTTTTTTTTTAATTAAAGTTTACTGCAAGAAAATAACAAAAATCACAAAAATGACAGTATTAAAAACCTTGTGAAGTAAACCCAGAAGGTGCTCTTTGGTTGGGTTTGAAACAACTATTACAAAAAAGAAGAATCCAAGGCACTTCTTCTGCAGGTCCAAAAAGTTAAAAAGCCTTTATTCACATTCTGGCCATCTCAATAAACATTAAAAATGCCTAAAGCTCTGCACACTGATGCATTTCGGCCTTCAGCCTTTGTGTCGACACACTCTGAGGAAGGCTGAAGGCCGAAATGCATCATTTTTTTTATAACAGATGTCCCACATTTTGTTAACAGTATTGCAAATATAGCAAAATTAATTAAATAACCCAGTATGCAAATGTACATATATTACATTTCCATTCATGAAATATACTGTCATATGAGGTAAAAACTATTAGCAACAGGAACAAAACATGTAGGCCTATGTTTATGTATGTGTGATACATTTTTGGTTATATATGTCATGTATATATCCATCCTTAAAGAAACTAAAAAAAAAAACATAAAAACATAAAAAACATATATAAACAAACAGATTTTTTTTTATATGTTGTTTTAATTAAGCTTCTTATATAAATAAAATATATATTGTGTACATGTACAAATTCTACAATGGGGATTTTATATATCTTCTATATATGTTATATATGTCTTCTTCTACTCAGAGAATGCATGTATGTAAAAAATTATATATTGCCTTACAGGTAACATATATGGACATACATATATTTGTAAATATACACACCTTCTGTAAAAAATAACTTCATTCGTTTTGTGCTATATCAGAGGGGGCGGTATAACATCAGTAAAACCGTGCAAACGTAGAGAATCTAATTCTTTAAATACTTTGGGGAAATTCTATTTGTTCTACTTATACTACTCTTACTGGTAGAAGTTCATTATCCTAAATCTAAACGAATTTAGATAGACTAAATGCTAATAAATTTGTAAATTAACTAAATAAAGAATATTTTCAGTACTACGCCAAACCACAGCATAATTTTTGCGAATCTACCGCGTCCTTTGATCAGAGAAGAGAAGAAATGAGCCGGCGCGCATGCGCTCTAGCAGCACGCATGCGCAGTGAGATCCCTCACATCTCGCGCCAAACTCAAGCTCGACTGGAAGTGCCAAACATGGTGAGAACGTTATTTCTGTTTTTAAGAATTCTATTACTTCTATGACTGTTTAGAGAATGTCGCTTGTATAAATTAACCACACTAAGGTTTGCAGAACAGATTGAATAATTCTAGATTGTGTAATAACACCCTTTGAGTGACGCCTTTGATCTCTGAACGAATTTGTCAAAAATATTTTTATTACAGACAAAATAGAGAATATGTTACTACGAATGTTAACGTGGCTGTTGGACAAAATTTTATAACATTATTAATTAATGTACTCTTAAAATGTAACTAGTTCAAAAGACACTATTGCAAATAAGATGACAACTGAGCATTCAGATCACTAGAATGTTCTTAACACAAACAATTTCATTTTAAATTCATTTATTAAATGATGACATTACATCGTCTCTCATTACACCTGTAAACCCCTGCCCTCAGACCTTAATTCCATACATATAGATTAAAATATATTCAACTATCAGTACGCTTCTTTAAAATAAACATTGCTCCTGTGTTCTGACAACAACATGAGGTTCATTTAAGAAAATTGTGTGTTTGCAAACTTTTATTAACACACTTAATATGTTCATGGAAACCAATAAAATCAGACAACATCAAAGTCAGTCATCCTGAAAGCTCTCTTAAAATATTTATATTTTGGTACAAGCAGTCTAATTATCATCCAAGAGACAAAAAATGTAAAAATAAATATGATAATAAACAAAAGTTGAAATAAATAAATGTGGCAATATTTAAATAAGTAAATATAAATAAACAAAGAATAAAAAATAAAGAAAATAATAAAGGGTGAAAAGTAATACAAAAATAAATTCAGGACTAAATTTGATTAAAAATTAATTGCATTTATTTTACCAAATCATCATTTATTTTCTATTTATTTATTTTATTATTACATTAATTAATATATTTTTGGAGGTTCAATCCTCCATAGATTTGAGCTAAATCATTTTAATACCAGTCCACTGAAACAAACAATCTGAAAGAGTCTAGCCAGACTTTTTCCTCAAATGTATGATACTGAAGGGGTTAATAAAATGTAAAACCTGCACACCTATTCAATAAAGACATCTGAAAGAGTTTTATGTTATTTATTTAATACAGAAAAATGCAGAACTGTATTCACTTTATTAATACAAAGGGTTTATCTTTTATACTCCACAGTCTAAAAAGAAAGGACTTAGCTTGGAAGAGAAAAGAAGTCGTATGATGGAAATATTTTTTGAAACTGTAAGTATGCATGATTTCACATTCTTGTTTGTATATGAATCCATTAAGCTTATGTGTGATTGTGTCCATGTCTGACACAGTTCTCTAGTAGTTTGATTAATTAAGGTTAATTAAGCTTATTTTTCCCCTTCCAGAAAGATGTGTTTCAGCTGAAAGACATTGAAAAAATCGCTCCCAAATCCAAAGGAATCAGTAAGTGTTATCATCCTGTAATGATTTTTATTTTATGTTCTTGACACTGATAAGTCCATGTCACAGACAGAGGGAGCTCTAATTGACCCTGCACATTTTTTATAGAACGTATGTAATGGTGATCATCAGAAAACTGATCCTTGCCTGTTTGATTTGGATTGAAAGTAGAGGATTTCCAGACGAAGCGCCAATATGACTAACCTAGTTGTACAAATAGCCAGGAAAGCAGGCCAGTTGACCTGAAATTCAGAAAAGTTCTGCCCTAGAGGTTTAAAGGTATTTAATAACGATGCTGAAATGTTTGGATAAAATAATAATATTAATAATAATAAAATAAACTGGCATAACGTTTAAAAAACATAAATGGTTGTGTGTATCAGCACATACATCTCAGAGGCCTTTTAAGACCAGCATCCAGGGTTAAAAACAAAAAAACAAAAAGCGTATAAGCAGTGGGGCATAGACAAGAAACAGTTTTTAAATGGATATCAATGGAGGAGAGGCTTCTGTGTGCTGAATAAACTACGTTTTAAGTAAATGGCTTATTTGCAACAACCTGTCCACTAATCTCCAGTGTATTTGCCATTTAATAGCTATTTAGGAGGTAAGCTATGTTTGGAGTTCAAAAAAAAAAAAAAAGTGATAGATAATATTCCATTTATGACTTATTCATTTCTGTGGTATCCACAAACAGCAATTGTCTGTCTTAAAACCTCTTATTTTTTTCTTCACGAAACATTTTTTCATTTTTATTTTATACAGTCATATGATTTCGACAAAGCATCATCTATTTTATCCGTGTTGTCTCGAGACAGTATTTTGCAATATCAATGTAGAAAACACCACAGACAACCAAATTCTTATTTTTGCAAGGCGTAAAAATGCACGTACAAGATCAGTGAGTCTCAAATTTTAAGTGGCACTGCAAACTGGCCTGAAAGGGCATGTGACTTTTCTTGCACATTGAGTTTTGAAGATACTGACAGAACTCTTACTAGAGAATTTGTTTAATCTTTTTTTTTCAGCTCCCATGTCAGTGAAAGAGGTGTTGCAGAGTCTGGTGGATGATAACATGGTGGACACTGAGAGGGTGGGCACCTCCAACTATTACTGGGCGTTTCCCAGTAAAGCCCTGCACGCCCGTAAATGCAGATTAGAGGAACTGGAGAGACAAGTGAGGGCATCTCTTTCTGGTATCTGACACTGCATTTCTAATAGTTGACATGTAAAATAAAAACTGTTTGATTTATGGTCAAAAAAGGCAGCTGTGGTTACCAGAAATTAACCTTAAAAAATATGGTGATAATGTTTTAGGTTTTATGGGACGACATATTGATATCTACATATGCTACAACTTACTTAACTATTTATTTTAATGAAATAGTTCACCCAAAAATGAAAATTTTCTGAAATATATCACCGTCAGGCTATCCAATATGTAGATATGTTTGTTTCTTCATCGGAACAGATTTAAAAAAAAATTTAGCCCTACATCACTTGCTTACCAATGGATCCTTTGCAGTGAATGGGTGCCGTCAGAATGAGAGTTCAAACATCTGATAAAAGCATCACAATAATCCACAAGTAACTGACATGACTCCAGTGCAAAAATTAACATCTTGTGAAGTAAAAAGATGCATGCTTGTATTAAACGTCCATCATTAAGATGTTTTTTTTTTTTGTTTTTTTTACTTCAAACTGTTGCTTCAGGGTGAAAAACAAGTCCTCTTTTCATAATGATGCTTTTTCCTTTGGCACCCATGATAAAGAAATAAATGCATCTACATCTTCTTTTATTTTTGGGTGAAGTATTCTGTTATGATATGTAATGTTGATTTAACCATTTACTTGAACAGCCAAAATCTGCTTACCTTAAAATGCAATAAAAATCTATAATAATAGAGGAGTTGAAGAGAACCGAAATGCAACACATAACACCCTAATGTACATTACTGATAACAAAAACAAGAAGGTTAAAAATACAAATATATATATATATATATATATATATAAGCATATGTAATGTGTCATACAGGGAAATCTGAATGCCTTAATGTTTTTAACCGTAAATTATATTGAAATTATATTGAATAATGAAAATAATTCAATGTTATGCCATAATAACATCACATTAAATTACATTTAATGTAATGTTAAACCATTTACAGTTTTTTCACCATATTAACGTAACTTACAGTTAACAACCTAGCAGGTTTTTACAAGCATTAAAAATATATATATATATAGTAAATGCTTTAATATCATTCCATTGATGTAGATCTTGATTGAATCTTTCTGTTCTGATGAAGAAACTTTGCATAAATCTATTGATTTCTTTTTGTTCTGTGTAGCATGAGGATGGGAATCAGCGTAAAAAAGCCCTTCAGCAAGCAGTTGACAAAGCCAAAGTGGGACGTGAAGTTAATGTGTGTGTTCACCTCTGTCTCTCTGAACATTACTGTAAAGCTGTAATGTCTGTGGGCTCTGTCTGATCATTCCTTTTGTGTGTATTTAGGAGGAGAGAGAGAATCTCTTGAAGGAGCTCACGGCATTGAAACATCAGAGAGATCAGCTAAAGGCTGAACTGGAGAAGTACAAAGAATGTGATCCAGAGGTGGTGGAAGAGATACGTGAGTAAACCACACAGATTTGTATGCATAGTTTTACTAACTGAGTACAAAATAAAAAATAAATTAAATTATTAAAATAAAAAAATAACCTAATAAAAAGCACATCAAAATTACTAAAAATTAAACTGAAATGAAATCTGAATGAAAGCTGAAAACAAAAAAATATATATTAGTGTAACTGTAAGCAGTTCACATTTTACCATCCAGATGGAGTTTGCACAAAAATATTGATTCTTAGTACCTTATGCTTACATGCAGTTTAAAATAGCTGGTTTGTTTCAAAGTGTTTTTTAAGCTGTATGCTGACCCCCAGAGATGCTAAAACCAACATCAGAACATGACTTTTTTTTTTTTTTTCTTCTCTTCAAGTTTACATATAGGGTTGGATGGTTGAGTTTTTCTACCGGTTAATCAATTGGTGAGGTTGGCTAGTGAGTTTTTTTTTTTTTCCTTATTTGTAGTTTTAAAAAAGGTAGTGCCTGTGCACAGATGGACACAAGCTCCCATTCTCTGTCTTCATGAGCTTACTGTCTGTTTTAACAGTTCTGTCTAATAAATTAATAGAAACAGCAGTGAAGCACAGTAAGTAAACAGTAAATTAAAAGTATAGCTTTTCACTTTCTGTTATTGGTATTTTTTTGTATACCACCAGCATTCAGTAAATACACTTTTATATAATTTTAGTCTTTGAATATCTTATAAATATTTAATTCCATGAACTTTGCAAAACATTAGTGAATTAAGTGGTTAGATCATCTGAAGTGTATAGGCTAGACAGTTTCAGTTGGTCTTACAAAAATATGATTGCCAGTCTAAAAAAAAAAAAATGATTTTGATGACCAAATTACCTAGTACATTGTTGGTTACTGTCTACTTCCATTTATTCATGTTTTTATCAATTTCTTAGTGCTTATTTTGCCTTGTCTTAAAAGAAGAAATTCTGATGTTTCTTAATGTTATCAATCTTACAGTAATTTCACAATTATATCCCTGTGACACTCATAATTTCTAAAAAAACAAAGAAA
Organism: Spinibarbus caldwelli; assembly: GCA_039654775.1. NCBI lineage: Eukaryota > Metazoa > Chordata > Actinopteri > Cypriniformes > Cyprinidae > Spinibarbus > Spinibarbus caldwelli. Next base: position 16,974,178 of record CM077225.1, read on the forward strand.
CAAACAACATCAGCCCGGACTGGTTAGTTCTCCTAAAAGCATAATCTGTGCTTCTCTACCATCTATCACTGGGTTGTAGCTGAGGCTGTACTGCACAAATTAATAATAAGAACCCAGCAGGATGTCACTGCTGCATTAAGTTTGTTTTTCATTGCAAAGATCCTCTGTTTGCATTTTTTCTGCTTTGATTTTTTTGTAAAGCGATCATCTGCATTATTCTGACACCTGGGAGCGAGTATCACACAATAAAGAATCAGCAACTCTGTTCAGATAATTCTGCATAATAAGGGAAACATTGCTCACATCAAGTCTGAAGCTTTAGTGATTATTTTGAAATATACTTTTGAAGGCAGTGAATTTGTACAGAAGTGGAGTTTTGATGACTGTAGTGACAGTGCTTTAAAGGAGATGATTTAACCTCTTAAGACCCTGCGGCCTCATATGAGGACATTATATTTTAGTGAATTTCTCTGAGACTGTACATGCCACAGTTTTAAGTCTGGATGTCTTGTACAGAGCACATTCAGGGCTTTTCAGAGATACCAAATGATTGGATGTTTCACTATGACCACTCCCTCTCCTTGGTCTTCAAAAATGTCTGAAATTAATTTAGTGACACTATTATGGAAATATGATAATATTTTGTAATTATCATTTAAATGTCTAATTTTTAAATTGTGTGTCATAAATCAACATCTCAGGAAAATGCTATGGGGTTTCAAATCAAAATATGACTTTCTGTTACGAAGCAGGACGTTGATTTCATACATGTCCTCATATGAGGACAACTGGGACTAAAAGCATGTTTATTTACGCATTTTGGGAGACATAAATGAATAGGGAAAGAAATTATATTTCAATATTCTATGAAATATTATATATAATTATGAAAGTCTTGTCAATTATTACTCCCATTACTACACTTCTTTTTTCATTACGTTGCCCCAAAAACACATTAATATGCAAATTAGATTTAGTTTATAGATACATTGTATATAATGAGAGAACCATTTATGGCCATTTTACACACATTTTGCAGAAAGATAAGTCGTATATCAAATCATTCTGTTATAACATAGTTGAGAATCATCTTTATACAAAGTTTGGTAATAAAAAAAAAAAAAATCTTGAAAACTAAAAATGTATGATTTAAAAAAAATAAATTGTTTTTGCCAATGCATGTTCATTCATGTCTTTTTATTTTTTTAAAGAAATTGAGTCCCGATGTCCTCAAACGAGGACATAGCATTACTTATGAATGAAATATCATTTTTTAATTTTTTTTTATTTTTTACATTATTTTTAATGCTCTAAACAATGTAAAGACATGAAAAAAACTTATTTTTTCCTAAAACTTTTCTCTCGGGTCTTAAGAGGTTAAGAGACTAAACTTCACAGGGAGAGAAATTAAAAATGCTCTCCAACTCCTCAGTTATTTTAGAATTGCATTTCTCATTTAAATGCACCACCACTTGTGTTCCTGTGGCTCAGTGGTAGAGCATTGCGTTAGCAGCACAAAAGGTCGTGGGTTCAATTCCCAGGGAACACATACTGATAAAATAATATATAACCTGAATGCTCTGTAAGTCGCTTTGGATAAAAGCGTCTGCTAAATGCATAAATGTAATGTAAATGTAAAATGTAACAATTGTAAGCTCCCTAGTCAACTGTACTAAATAGCGTTTTTGTTGTACAGCATGTTGTATTCAGCACCTGGCAAAAATCACCTGGTTTTGTCACAACCACAAGGTTCCTGTGAGTACCTAAAATGGTCTTCAAAGATAAAAAAAAATCTTAATGTCTAAAAAATGTTTTTTTCTTAGTTTTAAGGTCATAGTCTTAAGGTTAAGTTACATTACAAAAGTCCTAACTATCATTTTAAGAGGCCTTAAATTTGGGGAGAGAAAAACAGAAATTGGAATATGACCTAATGTGATTTTTAAACTTCAAATGGCTGTGACCGAATTATATCTGACACATTTCAAAGTAAAAACAAAGTTGCATGTTCTACAGACTGTGCATATTTTATCTCTCTCATCTACTTCATTTTTGATGACCTTAAAATAGTAAAGCATAGGCATTTCAAAGTAAGAGTCACTGTGTATTTCAGGCTTGTTTATAATAAAAAGTTCCACATTATGCATATAATTTATGTATTTATTTTGGGATATTATTGGTATTTTAGTTATAAAGAAAGCTGTATCTGGAATATTTGTGACCCTGGACCGCAATACCAGTCATAAGGGTCAATTTTTCGGAATTGAGATTTATACATCATCTGAAAGCTGAATAAATAAGCTTTCCATTGATGTATGGTTTGTTAGGATAGGACAATATTTGGTCGAGAGACAACTATATGAATATCTGGAATCTGAGGGTGCAAAAAAAAATCAAAATACTGAGAAAATTGCCTTTAAAGTTGTCCAAATGAAGTTCTTAGCAATGCATATTACTAATCAAAAATTAAGTTTTAATTTATTGACGGTAGGAAATTTACAAAATATCTTGATGGAACATGATCTTTACTTAATATCTTAATGATTTTTGGCATAATCGATAATTTTGACCCATACAATGTATTTTTGGCTATTGCTACAAATATACCCCAGCGAATTAAGACTGGATTTGTGGTCCAGGGTCACATTTTTATTCATTGTAAACTCCTGTGGCTTCTGTGTGGGCTGACGAAGAATACATTCAATATACAGATTTACTATCAGCACAAGAATCTATTTATTACCTTTCTTTGAACAGATTATTAGTGTATCAGCTAAATCTTTTATAAGTCAGTGCCTAATTTGTATGTATTTATGTATTAGAACATAAACCAATTTCAGTACACAGGTATATACTGTAGTATGTGTTTTGAATATTGCTGATAAGCATGAAGTCCTTGATTAAACAAGCTGTGGCATGGATTTAACAAGTCAAAGAATCTGCGATACGTGACTTATTATTGTATGACTTTATTCTGTATGGACATATGGTTTTAATTATGGTATTAAATTTCAGGTCTTAAAAATTCTTACAGATGATTTGAAAAACTGTAGATAAACTGTAACAAACAGGTAAAGTTCTACACAAATGTTCAGTGCCTTGTTATAATATTCCTGACCTATCGCACATTTCCAGACAAATTGAATCTGAATGTTCAGTGATCCTCTCCAGACAGTCCCGCGATCAGCCGTGAATAATCATCTCTCTCAGGCGCTGGTGGAGATAATGACTCGCGTCTCTTGAGAGAAAATAAAATTTGTAACCTCTCTTTACATCATCCACCTCGTTCATCACCCCATCCCTGCAGCTCCGTCTCTCTAACAACCCCTCCAGTTTGTGAAAATGTCAGTAGTCCCTGTTGAAATACTTGATGCTTTTTCTGTGTCTCGGGATTTATGTCATATCTATATTTTAATCACTTTTAGAATTGGCTTGCAGACGGTCTGAACTATTGCGTCTCCCTGAGGTACTATGTTCTGACACATGTTTAATATCTGAAATATGTTTTACAGAAAAGCACAGAGCACTATTCTCACACAATTCTGAGTCAACAGACAAAATATCTGTATATATTCGGCGCAGGGATCATGATCCCCATTTAGAATTTGTGCACTGGTGCTAGTAACATTGAAAAGAGATTTCTCTTGTGTCTTGGGGCCAGTTTTACTAACAGCTTGCACCAGCCCAAACTGTCTTTTGGCGTTAAAATAGTACTGTCGGGATTTATTTAAGACGTGCAGTGATGAATTAGCGTTGAAAAGGCGTGGACAGTTATTTTTGCGCCTGACCTGATTGATTATGCATTTGTAGGAGTTTTCCTTTCAGATGCTAAATTTATGGGAGGAGAGTATTCAAATGAATCACGCAACGAGATTTACTAACGTTTGCGCTCGATAAATTACTGGTATTTGCGCCGTTATTTAACGGCCAAAAAATTCATCTCTTAACTATTTTGCGCTTGAAATGGCTGCAATTATTGTTGCTAGGAGAGGCACAGCAGAGAACAAAGAGTGCATGTTAGAAGGGAGAGGGTTTTTTCCACACGTATTAATTTATTTGGAATGCCAGAAGAACACATCCGAACACATAGTTTGACAGACCATGTTATATTTAGTTTGCTTCAGGAAATAAAAGACGACTTGGAACCCTCAACTAGGAGTCACGCAATACCAGATCTGTCTCACTTCTTGCAACCCTTAATTTTTTGGCCTCCAGTTCTTTTCAGTGTACTGTGACTTCTTTATTTCTTTATTCTTTATTTGTGACCACGCTAATTTGCGCTGCACTTGATATATTGCATTGGTTGTCATTTAGCAGACACTTTTATCCAAAGCGACTTACAAATGAGGAAAACAGAAGCAATCAATTGTAGTATTAAAACAATTAAAACCGATCCAAAACTAAAAGCAAATGCATACAACAAAATGTCAAAACTTAACATTTAAATGAAAAAAAAAAAGCTAAAAACAATTCAAAATATTAAAGAACAAAAGGTATGAGTATAAGAATGATTCTAACATAACACTAAGCCAAACACCAGAAAAACAACTACATACGCGTATGTACAACCACACACACACATACATATATACAGGTGAATATAAATTATAAATTTATATTCACCTGTATATTAAAAATAAATAAATTAGAATGTCGTGGAAAAGTTCATTTATTTCAGTAATTCAACCCAAAATGTGAAACTCGTGTATTAAATAAATTCAGTGCACACAGACTGAAGTAGTTTAAGTCTTTGCTTCTTTAATTGTGATGATTTTGGCTCACATTTAACAAAAACCCACCAATTCAGTACAATGACTGTTGATATGTAACGTTAACAAATTAGAAATATAAGATGGTGATTTACCTAAGAAAGCCTTTATGATGAATAAATACATATGTAACTTTCTCCTTTGATGTAAAGATAACCAATCTAAAGAGTCATACAGAATACAGTGATGCGCCCGTGACTCTGCACCTGTGATAAAACGTAATGCCGCATGATAAACAGAATCTAATTTTCTAAGTAAAGAAGTAGTTGCATGCATATATAGACGATCACCATAATCAATTATGGATAAAAATGTACTCTCTACCAATTTCTTACGGGCCTTGTAAGGGAAACAGTTTTTGAGACGATAAAAGAAGCCTAATTTTGGTCTAAGCTTTTTCAACAACTTATCAATATGTATATCAAAAGCTAATCTTTCATCCATCCAAACACACATGCAAGTAGTAGGAAAGAGGAGAAATAAAAAGCGATACTTTACATATTTACATATATGTAAATGAGATATTGCATCTGTGTTCTTTAATTTGCGCAATTGTTAGTAAATCACCCGCAGAAATTTCCACACCCATCGGCGCTGTTTTGGAATTGCGCTCTCGTGCTAATTTGCCCTGTTTAGTAAAGTGGCCCTTGGTGTGTTAGTAATGGCTAATGCAGCTGTACACTTTAAAGGTTGGTCTTTATTAATTTAGTCATAGCTTATCTCAGCTTGCTTTTTGTTGTGTTGTTATAGAGGATGTTCGAGAAGTGCACACATGACAAATAAATTAGGGCGTGTTTTGTAACACCTTGGGCGTGGGACGTTATCTTCCAGTAAATTACATACATCTTATTTGACAGTTCGATGGAATTCTTGATTCTAATGCAGAATTTAGGGGTCAAGTATTAATGAATAATTATTGTAGTCAAGGGCAACACTGTATAACTGACCACTTGTGCAGGAAACAGATACTGTATAGCTATATACACTACCATCTAGGGATGGCTCGATACCATGATTTTGGCTTCGGTACGATACCAGAATGTAATACCTCAGTATTGATACTAAATCTATACCATAGGTGACAAATAACCAGCCTCAAAAGATAAGTAATTAGATTTTTATTAAAATAATAATAACAATAATAAATATCTTAATACCTTTGTATCAAACTGTAACAAAAAAACATACAACATAGGTTACATTATGATGTTGGAGAAAAAAAAATATAACTTAAGTAATACAATGAAAATATATTCAAATCTTATCTTTTCAGTGCAAACACATAGTGCAAACAAAACGTCTCAAAATGTAACAAAAAACGTACCGGGAACATGTTACATTTGACTGAGTTTGAAGAAAAAAAATTCAACTGAAGTAACGCAATTAATGCACCAAATGTTGCTTTATTGTAAAGTGTTATTCTAACAATCAAAGTAATATTCAAAATCACGTTATTATTTCTCTCTCAAATATAAATCTCGCTCTCTGCTTCATATTAGCGGTCGACAGCGCGGCAGAAACATTCCCTTCATATCACTGATACTAAAATTAATATAGCAAAACTCTTGCTTAATTCAAATTCAATTAATATTCGATCGTATGAAATGCAAGTGCATATATTACGTAACCAAAACTTCACTGGTTGTAGCGTGTCACACATGCACATTTGAGCTTACTGTATCATATCTGTATGTGCGTTGATCAGTTGTAAATAAAAGTTCAAATTTAAATCTGAATTTATGAATGATGCACTCACCTATTGATCTCTTAATTCTCTGATAAGATCAGGATGAGCAAGCGACAAATGCTTTAAAAGGTTTGATGTGTTGCCTCCTGTGGCAACACATGATTTATAGCAATGCTTGCATACAGGTGCAGTAAGGTCAGTTTGTTCACGTTTATCATGTGTTTTGTATGCAAAGTAATGCCATATTTCACTTCTACTGTTTTCTTTATTTATTAATTTCGGGTTCATTGATAGTTTCATCTGTTTGATCCATCGCGTTGTTCTGTTGTCACATTTACCGGTTGCGCAACAATTTGGGAAGCACTGCCACCTACACATGCACTTCGCAACAGCAGCGTATGAAATACCCAATTGAGCAAAATTATGATATTGTACCGTTTGAAATATAAAATATACCGGTATTTTTCCATTACCAGTATACTGCGCATCCCTACTACCATCCAAAAGTCTAGGGTCGGTTAGATTTTTAAAATGTCTTTGAAAGAATTCTTTTAAACCCATACTGAATATAGTAACAGTATACAGTAAGAGCAATAATATTGTGAAATGGTATTGCCATTTAAAGTTGCTGTTTTCTGTTTTAAATATATTTTAAAATGTGATTTATTCCTGTGATAGCAAAGCTGAATTTTCAGCAGTCATTACTCCAGTCTTCACTTCACTGAATGTTCAGTCAGTCATTATCACAAAATAAACTCCTTCAGGGTGTTGATCACCCTGTCAAGGTTTAAATTAGGCCTTACATTTTGTATTAATCATAACAGTATTGGAAAAGAGACTTCACAGTCCTGTGTATTCAAGGGAAACCTAATTTATCTTGAAGGTTATATTTTTTTATGCTTTAGTGAGTGAGGGCTCAACGCCAGTTATTACAGCGTTGCTGGTATCCATGGGAAGGTGAGTCAGTACCAGAGCGCTGCTGATATCGTTCCATGAGCGGTACACTTAACCCTGATTACTTCTGGGGTCTTGAACATGGCAGTGCTGTCATCACCCTTTGTGGATGTGCTAATAAAAGCAAATTTATCAGTGCCCTTCACTGAATAAGAAGCATTATATTCAGATTATAAATCCTAAACTACAGTAGTCAACATTTGAAGTGGATCAGAAAAGTTCATCAAAGTTGTTCTAAGATAAGAACGGGTATTGTTTTCATTTTAGGACAACTTTGATGAAAGGTTTTGATCCACTTCAAATGTTGACTACTATACTTTTAGTAGAAAATGCATTTCCATTGGCATATGATGAGGTCGCTTTGATGATAAATAAATCAATCAAATAGACTTGGTGCACAGTATGTTTTTCATTCATTAAAACAATTCATCATTCATTAAGTTGAAAAACTGACTATGCTTTGTATGGTTTTGATTCACTAAAATGAACTAGCTCATAAGAGTCATTAGTTTGATAATTTGACTGATCTGGTTGTGGTGTATTGTTTTGATTTATTAAAATAACCCGGCTCATAAGACTTATTAGTTTGGGAATAGGTCTGGACTGATTGCACTCTGTTTTGGATTTACTACAATAAATTGGCTCTTAACAGTCAACACTGGTTGCTGTAAGTTTTACTGTAAATATTCAATAGCATCGATGCAGTTCAGCTGAATAATAGTGCAGGAAACACTGTCAGAGGCTTTTCACACTGTGCTTAACTCTGGGTTATCGTCATACTTAACCCTGCTTTTAACCCCGGGTAGAGGAACATTTCACACTTGTTTAGAAGCTAGATTAGCACTGCTTTTTAACTGGGGTTATGAAACGCTGTGGTGTTATCCCTGCATTATGGTGCCAAACTTGTGCAGTGTGAAACAATGCAGTATTACAGCTAGATGCTTAGCAACAAGCTCTCAGTCGTGTGCCTCTAATTCAAATGCTATGGATAGTCACAGAAACACTGTGTGTTGTATAAAGTCAACAGTTTCAGCATTTGAGAGAAAAAATGGAACGTGGTACTCAGGATTCTCTTTACCTGGGGTTTCAAGTGTGAAAAGCCCTTCAGAGTATTATATTCTGCCCACATTGCAGAAGTATATACTTTTTTAGAACTTTAAATGGATGGGTAGATTATGGTATTATGTTTTTCAAGAATGGAACTGGTTCTTATTGTTGGTCCCAAACCAAGTGTTTTTGTCTGTGGAAAAGGTTCATTCTTTCCCTAGAGTTGTGACTTTGGAGAGCCCATTATTTGAGCACTGCCCAAAACTATTTCCATTCACCACCTGACCTGTTCTATTGCCCTGGAGCTCTGCAGTGTCATGCATCTGCTCCTGTCAAGTCAGTATGCACAGAGAACACGAGTCATTAAGATTACTGATTGATCTGCCTTTTCCCAGATTGGATTTGATCCAAAGCCTTGGAATGACTTTTGAGCATTTGTTAATCTAGCTCTGAAATTGAAGTGGTCTGGGCAGCACATTCAGTATGATGGATTATATATCAGAGTGGGTCTGCTAACTGTTTTAGAAGAAAATCTCTGGACTCTATGGAAGAGAGACTAGCTAGCGTGACGTACAACCATCTGTAGGCTTTGAGTGGTTCAGTTTTACAGATACATAGGATCTGCAACATTGAGTCCAAGTCGAGATGTTGTCAGTGTGCCAGTTTCATCAACAATATATATATAAATTTATTTATTTTGTTGATCATTAAGATGAGACAAAAAAGCATGTTGAGATGTTAGAGTAAACCATGTTACAGAAAATATGGCAATAGCTATGTTTCCATCCAAAGATGCAAATTTAGCTTGTGTGCAAAACTGGAATATAGCATAAAACTTTTGCGAATAAAGCACTGTTTCCATCCAACGAGTAAAGAGAACAAAATCGTCACTTCCTGATAAACTGGCACTAAATATCACTAAGAAAAGTAGGAGAAGCCACTGAATATAATCATTTTCATGTATCGGACATCTGTACGCTGGTTAGTCAATTTATCCCGTCCAATCGTGCAAAGTCACGTGACTTTTTTTGATGTGCATAGTGGAATTTATTCGGTAAATGTGTTTCCATCATAGTTTATGCACATTTTTCCTTATCGGATAAAAGGTTTATCCTACTCAATTGTGCACATACGTTTTTTTTATGCGCATTTTTAGAATTTATGCACATCTTGGCGTTTCCAGCATTTTTTTTTTTTTTTTTTTGTGATATTCCAAAATGCGCATAAAAATAGGTGGATGGAAACATAGCTAATGTTTTTTGAAAAAGAAAAAATCTAGAAAGAATATGATTGATCTTAGTCATAATACACAAGCTGAAGCTAAAGAGCAAATGAACACCTGCTGAGCAGGGCATTTAACTTAAATGAGATTGTTCAAGCATATACACAAAGTAAGCGTAATATCACAACTTCTGCACAAAATGACACAAATGCACAGGTGAACTTGAAGTTACACTCTTGTCAGAATGTTCAAATCACATTGTGAATAAATTATTTCCGAAACAACATGCTACAAAATGGAACGCAACGGCACTATATGTCAGCTTACTGCCCACAAGACTATCGGCGCCAACATATTTTAATTTTTAAAGATTTACTCAACTATTTTCATCAACTAAAATTGGATGAAGTTATTTCAGAGTTGTCACCTGTTATTTTTATTAAAGTATATATGTAATATTTGAATATGTGGTTAAATTTTCACTTAACTAATGTTATTTTCATCAAATAAAATTAGATGTAATTTTTCGTAAACATTTTGCGTGAAATGGACTGAAATGAATAAATGACATGATGAAATATTGACTAAATTTAAAGGATATTTTCATCAACTGATTAAAACAAACAAACAAAAAAAAAAAACTAAAAATGAACACTGAACTTCACAGTGTTAACCTGACATGTAAGGCTTTGCTAAAATATTCATCCTTTTTCTAGGTAAGGCCAACATTACAGCAAAAGAGGCCGTGTCTAGGTGGACGGGTAAGTCGTTTGCATGCCTCACACCTCAACATATTCCAAACCAGTTATTTTCTTTGATCGTGTCATGTGATACATCCACAAAAGATTCTGAAATGTAGGCCACAGACAATCCTGACAAACCAGTTTTGTCAGATCAGTCTAATATCAGTCCAACCTGATTTTAGATCCGCACTGTACATTATTTAATATTCTAGAACATATAGTTGTCCTGGGCTTTCATTTGTCCAATCAAATAAAAAGACAACTATCTTGTCAGTCTGTAAATGAAATGCTTGCTGTTTGCAAATGTTGGTGTGATGCAGCTGTTTCGTTGACTTTGATACCGTGCCCCAGTTCCAAGTTCCAGTCTTGTTTGTGGCGGAGTAAAATTAACTTACATGTTTTTATAACTCTTGACTCAGGGAGCGCAGTGCAAACCCTTGGTTATTCTCAGGCATGATTTTTTTGGAATGCAGCAGACACAGACATGCACACCACTTAACTTCTGGAAGAAATTCCTTTATGCGCTCTGCAGACGTTACTACAAAAGTGGTCTCAGATGAGCAGTGTATGAAAACTTTTGGTGCAGGCATGTTTGGGAATACAGCAGACATGCTAAATGGGAAGGGTTTAATGGTCTGTTCACATTTAACAGATCAGATTTCAACCAAGAGTCAAACACAACGTACACTCTACACTAGGCAAGCGCGAACACATGTAGGTTTCACTATATTACTGAGTGATCTCATAGATGGAATGGTTTGTATAAGCAGATGATGATTTACTGTACCTTACTCGTAAACCAAACCCTTACATAAGCCTGATAATATCAGTAGATTTAATGCAATGTATGAATAGTGAGAGCAATTTGCCTTTGCCTTCACGCTAATTTTCAACAAGTTAACCTATATTTGTAAGCACATTTTCAAAATTTTGAGCCAGACCTATATACACACCTCATGGTGTCATGCCATGCCACAGTAAGCTGTGAGCTGTGACCTGCAGAAATAATACTGAGTATAACGATACAAATTGTTCAACATATTTTCATTTCTGTCAAAATTAATATGGGATCTTATTGAAAGAGATGTAAAATCTGTGTAGTAAAAGCAATGCCTCTTCTATTTATTATACTTAACTGTGTTTCTGTCTGCACAATTACAAAAGGCATTTCTGAGTTGAATAATTTTCATAATTCATCTGAATTCATTTTTGCATCATATATGTGTGTCATGTTTCACATTTATTCTTTTCCAGATAATGTTTTTGCAATCAAATCCTGGGCAAAGAAGAAGTTCGGCTTCGAGAACAGCAGCTTGGATAAAACTTTCGGCATACCAGAGGACTTTGATTATATTAACTGACCAAAAATGGATCTTATGATTGTTTGATCTGTTCAACTCTGCACAATCAATAAGCTTTATTCTCTTACATCAGTTGGATTTCCGTTTTGTTATCAGTTCTGCACGTTCGAGACACAGCTGTGACTTACTTACATTTTGAAGAGTGTGGTGTACATTCTCAGCAGTGCCCCGCCCTTGAAATTTTAACCTTGTCTAGTCCAAGGAAAACTTTAAGATTGATTTGTCCGCATAAAAGGGTAAACGTTCCCGGTGTGTAAGTGGAGAAGGTGTTGTGTTAACCCTTGACTGCTCACAGATGCGCACTACAACCAAACTGACTGTTTGGACACCTGTTGATAGAGAAACTAAGCCTCACAGATGCTCCTGGGATGATAAATTGAGGTGCACATCAAAGGTCGATTTAAGGAAATTAATCAGAGGTTAGAGTTTGTTTTAAAGAAGGTAAAATTGTTTATGGAAAAAAATTCTGTGACAAGGACACATTTGTTTCTGTATAAAGTTGGAATGTGTTATGGAGATGAAGTCATTTCAGATGTTCAGGTCACTTCAGATGCTTTAATTGTTTTTTTGGCATTTCATTAGCAGGCATTTTACACAGTGCACATATTGTTTATCTTGTTTACATGAAAAATTGTCAATTGCTTTGTGTAATATGATTTAATAAATGTACAGTTATCAAGCACATTGTTTGTAATTAAGCATTTTGTCCTGCAAAATAATACTAATTTAACTGTAGTGTCCTATAGATTTGCAGCATCATTAACTGCACTTAAACTCATGAAAACATCCCTTTAATTCATTTTTGTAGATAGTGTTAGTTTCTAAGTTTGTTGAAAATAACGCTTTTGTCTGTTGCAACAGTAATGTTGAATATGAGTAGTTTCTGAATAAGTTTAATTATTTAAAATAAGTTTTACTGAGTACGTTTAGTGAACAATTTGTACAAGGTGCATAAAGAGCCTTTAGTGTTTAAGTGTAGATGTTAGCAAATGAGCTGTTTGCTTGTTTCTGTGCTTTTCTTGACGAATGCTTAAAAAATACATGTACATGAGTTTGTGAAAAAAAAAAGTTTAGTTTTTTAAATATTTTTATTTGTTGTTTATCGTTTGATATTTTAAAGGTTCATCATTTAAAACAAGTTTTAATAACAATAAAGTACATTTTAATTATAGAAATCTTAATTTTGTCTGTAAAAAATAAAACGGCAAACCACCTGTTTTTCTGTACACTTCTTGTGAGGGATTCTTCTAAAATACTGAGCTGAGATGTGTAGTTTTTAATTATTTTGTTCATAGATTTCTCCTTTGATAAAAAGATAGGATATTTTAGAGGTTCATCTCCTTCCATTTATTTGTGTGTAGCCTATTATGGAAATCTGTCACAGTGTTTTGATCTAAAAAGTACGAGTGTATTATCTCTCCCCATTTACACCACTGTCAACGCGACAAAACTTAACGCTTGCGGTAGAGTTTGAGAGTTGCGTCGCTTGCATGCAGATGGCTTGTCTGGCTCTAGTGGGCGCACACTCACACAGATCCTGCTGAGAGAGAGAGAAGACAGGGAGCTCAGCACAGCCAGCATGGCGAGCCAAAGGGACTTCACACACAGAAAAACATGGATTAATGTCCTTCTGCGACTCCTACAGCTGTTACTGCCGTACATTCACCACGGAGGAGCTCAGTTTCAAGGTGCGGGGGACCGATTCCTCTTATTTATTTAGTCCACGAATGCAACGCGACTGCGAAAATGTCGGAGGAACTGCCGAGGGCTGATTTGACAAGTATTCAAGTGCACTCGTGCTAAAAGGGCACAACAATCATTGAATTTACCCGAAATCTGACCTATTTCTCGCGGGTCTGTGTATCTGCATAAGGATTTACGTTTTGATTCAATCTGAAGAAAGACGGCTTACGTTTTTTGGCGAAGTTATAGGTTTTGTTCGATTTCCTGTGTCATTGCAATATGCTACAAAGCTCATATAGCTGTTATATTCAATGCAGTCTTTGGGAACTAAGCGTCTGTCCGATGGTCGCAGCATTAACGCACATTTAAATGCGTTTCCAGCTGCGTGTATTTGGGTTGTTGACATGGTGTGAGCTCTGGACCAAAATAGCTTGTCCGTTTAATTTCACGCCTTTGTCATCCACGCCAACTCATCTGCTGCTTGCTGTTCAACTACTGCAAATATATTAGTTAACGCATACGAGATCAGCCGAGCACTAGTGTCATTTTCGGATTCCCTGTAGTTTTGTTTAGAGACAGGGATTGCTCTGCTGTTTGTTGTTGATCTGCTCGCATGATTTTCTTCATGTTTATGTCATTCTTTCCTCTTGAAGCTCTGACTCGGATGTCCAGCGTGGTTGAAGTTTGGCAGGCTGAGGACGCAGACTTCTTCATGCCATCGCAGGTAAGTGAGCTTGTAAAAACATGAGCTGGACGTTTTTATTACAGTTCAGCTTCGCTTCATTGCGAGCACGTGCGAGACGTGCTGCAGTGTGCTATTGTTACGTTTGCAAAGGTGGCGAAAATCAAAATAAGGTATTTCTTTAATTTGAATCTTTGAGTATCATTTAGTATGGGTTGGTTTATGCAGTTCTTATATGAGCAGGGGATTGTTTATTTAGCTTGATGAAATGTGTTTCCATGTGGAGGCGGGAAGAGGACGCATCTTTCTGTAGGACACTGGGATCCTGAATGGACCTCTATAGAATAATTACATTTTTACATGGTCTCATCACACCTTTTAGCCGATTACCTCATTACATGTTTTGACGTTTGTATAGTTGCTTACAATTAATAAATACATTAAAAATTATCAAACCAAAAAGTGGGTTAATCAATATATATTTCAAGGCATTTGTTGTAAGGATTGAAATACAATTTTCAAAGCATTTTTAGGAAATCTGTTTTGTGATTGTTTGGAGATGCTCGTTTTGGTAAACAGGAATTCTTATAAGTAAAGTTCACTCTAATGAAAACTGTCATATTTACACACCCTCATGTTGTTTCAAACCTGTTTGAATGTGGAACACAAAAGAAGATATTTTGAAGGTTATTTGTAACCACACAGTTTTGGTGACCATTGACTTCCATTGTAATGACAACCAATAATGAAAATCGGTCCGTTCCAAACCAGTCTTCTGTTGAATATAATAAGAGATGTTAGGCAGAAAGAAATCAGTCAACATTCACTTGCATGGTATGTTAAAAAGATGCAGTAAAAAAAATTAATTGTGGCTTGAGACCCAGTCCCTAACATTCTGTTTAACTTAGTCTTTTCATTTTTGGGTGAACTATCTCTTTAAGTTGAGTCAGTGGCTGATATCTTTGCTGTTGCATTGCCATGACCTTTGTTTGACCTTATGGAATGTTATATCTAACGTTTTGTCTGTTAATGAGTCTAATTGCAAGCCATATGTGAGATTGAGACAGATTTATTATAGTTAACGAAAACCAAATCTCATATATATAAATGTGAGCCAAAATCATCACAATTAAAAGATCCAAAGACTTAAACTACTTCAGTCTGTGTGCATTGAATTTATTTGATACACAAGTTTCACAATTTGAGTTGAATTACTGAAATAAATGAACTTTTCCACGACATTCTAATATATTAAGATGTACCTGTATTTATATATAAATATATTACTTGTTTTTCATGAATGTTTTTATACAACAATATAAAGAGCAATGCATATCATTTTAGATTTAGTCCCACACTTATTCACTTTTATTTGTTCCCCAGTAATGTTTTTTTCCCCACTAATTTTAGATTTTATACAATTGTGCACTCATGATTTTTCTAGAGTAACTTTTGCTACTGAATTATCCACTAACAGTTTATAATAGTATTTTTGTCATAGATTATAATTATATATGCATTCATTTGATGTTTTTCTTTACAATAAAGTTGTCTATATTTAGTAGATTGTGTGTAACACAAAGTCATGATCAGGTCAACACACATTGAGAATTCAGCACTGATTAAAAAAAAAACTGCACTGGTATCGGATCGGTATCGGCAGATGCTCAGAATTTTTGGTATCTGTATTGGTTCTGAAAAAGTGGTATCGAGCCACCCCTAGAAATAACCTAAAACTGAAATAACTCTAAAAACTATATAGACATAATAAAAAAACTAAAAATATAAAAATAAAAAAATATTTCATATGTATAAAATCTGTGATGGTGCATAAATGGTACTAAAATAACACTAGTTTGTGGTCCGCTCTTTAATTGTGGTTATGTTTGCTGTGGTGATGCTAGAATAGTCAAGCCAGTTGTACATAAGATACATTAAAGCACCGCACTTTCCTGGCCTGAGACTTGGACATCGCTGCAGAAAGTTATTATAAAGTAAGAGCTTTGTTGCCAAGTATGATCTCATGCACAAGGAATCTGTCTTTTCTATGCTACCAGTCCTCAAGGGTTGTGACAATATAATAGTGAGACACAGAATAATAAAATAGCATTTAAATGTTAAAAAAAAAAGAATAGCACATAATATCATTTACAGAAGAGTTGCTATGCTATGCAGAGAAGGCAGTGTGTATATAATATGATTAAATATTAAATGAATGAACATATTGTTCATAGATCATGATGCCATTTAAAACCAACACCTGGCACAGTTAAAAAGCAGTGCTTTTTTTTTGGTAGTGGATGTTTTTGTTGATCATGATCAGGCTCATGAGACTTATTAAAGTTTCATAAAGATTTTTTTTTCATGTTTCCTTTGGGGCAGGAAGCTAATGCTGCACAAACATGCACAGAAACTGTTGCTGCTTCAGAAGTTGACAGACAATTAGCCACTTTTGTGGTTAACGGTTTCGTAAGAGACCTGTCTTACGGCTTGAGAATGGCCACAATCAAAGGGATGGAAAATTCCATTTATAGTTCTCCATTTGTTTAAAGGGGCTTCGTTTGTTGGGTCACAGTAATGGAGGTGGTAAAATCTTATTACATCAATCTGTACTAGTATTTATATGTCGTAAGCGTGTTTTAGGCCAGATGGAAATGTCATACTGAAACTGAACCATTGCTTGACGCATTTAAAAAAAGAAGAAATGTAGCATGGGAATTGACTATCACTCCTTTTTTTTTAATCCAGTTTCCAAGGCAACATCTCTCATTTACATTTAGATTAACTTGATGCACTAAAATAACTAATAAATGTAAAATATTGAAATTAAAATGTTAAACACATGAAAATTACTAAAACTTTAGAACTTTTTTTTTTTTTTTTTTTTTTTTTAAATTGTGGTTATGTTTGCTGTGGTGGTGATAAAATAGTCAATACAGTTGTATGTGAAATGCAGCATGGGAACTGAGTAAAATACACCATCAGATCTGAGTATTTCATTTTATTTTTTTTTTCTAGTCCGCATCAGGAGAATATTTAAATGACCTTGCTATTGAATGTGCTGCTGTGGTTCATTATATAAGTGCAAAGCTACAGTACAGTGAAGTCATAAGAAAGTGGGTTACACTTTTTTTTTTTGTGTGTGTGCAGTATAACTGAATCATTCTAAAGTTCAGTTATAGGGCAACTTTATTTCCCATAGGCTTTGTATCAGCTGATGTCCATGTTATTAATAGTATATAAAATAATATTATTTTTCTAAAATATTGTTGGGCTGTTTTTGTTAGATTTTATGTGCTTTATTTTAGTTTAAAAATAAGTTGTATTTAGATTTAATAATGCCATGGTGTTTTTTTGTTTTTGTTTTTTTCCCCAGCATGACCTTTTGTTACTGATGTGTTAAATGAGATAGTTATGGCTTGCTCATTCATGAAAAATCTGGACTTATAAAATTTGAGGTCAAATGCACAAACCACTTTCAAGTAAAAAAAAAAAAAAAAAAAAAACATCAGTTGGACAACCCACTAAAAGCAGACCCATAAATAGACTTTGATTCATTTGTAGTCAATACAGATGTCAGGAGTGATTGAGTAGACCTGCAGCATTCCATTTAAAGAGAACCTCCCTCACCCGATGATGGATGGGTGCTGCATTTACTCAATGCATTCTTGTAAGTACTACACTGAAAATCTGCAGATTCACAGCATGTTTTCTAGTTTGAGGAAGACTTTAATTGAAACCCCTTGTCAGTCGGTCTGCATATTCATCCAATCAGTGTAAAATGTGTACTTAACAGTCATCTGACACCAGGCAGCCAGAGCGCATAGACACTCGTCAGGTAATCCAGGGCTCGACAGTGTGAGCATTTCACTCGCATTTGCGACTAAAAATAGATGTGTGCGAACTGGAAAATGTATTTAGGAGTATGAGTGCGAATACAATACAAAATACAAAACAGCTCAACTTATACAGTAGCCTATAACAAATGTATTAATTTCTTCAGTTTATTTATGGAAAAATAGCGATACAGCCTCATATGATTACTGAACTTTAAAAAGGCAACGGTTTAATTTAAATGAGCACAGATGAGAAGAGAGGCGGAGCGAGTGAAGGAGACACACTGAATGAAACATTCGCCACTAGAGGGCGCTGACGCTGCCGTTACCCCGCATGACAACCGCATTTACTTACAGGTGTGAGTGTCGAAATGTCTCGTTCACACAGCAGCAGACAGTTGTGTTTAGAATACTGTCTGTATGAACATGCAACGGGAGTCAAGCCCGTATTTCTTACCAGTAACCATAGCAACAGTGACCGAAGTAAAATCAAAGATGGCGCCGTCCATAAAACTGAAAGTCTTATCACTTTCTGACACGACAAGAGTCCAATCGAGCCGCGAGTTCATTCGTCAAATCTTCATTAACCGACAGCAGCTTTTAAATTTTCATTTTCAGAAATTATATATTGTGATTTAAAAAAAAACATATACCATGACAAAAGCTTCAATGACTGTTGTGAAAATTTGATACTGTCACATACAGTGCCCTCCACTAATATTGGCACCTTTGGTAAATATGAGCAAAGGCGGCTGTGAAAATAAATCTGCATTATTTATCCTTTTGATCTTTCATAAAAAAAAAAAAAATCACAAAATTCTAAACTTTCATTGAAGTAAAACAATTGAAAGTGGGGAGAAAATCTCATGATGAAATAAATGTTTTTCTCCAATGCATGTTGGCCACAATTATTGGCACCCCTGGAAATTATTAAGAGTGAAATATCTCTGAAGTATTTTCCTATTCATATTTGCATTTTGTAGCACACCAGGGTGACTAGGAGCATGAAATTGTCCAGCCACGACTTCCTGTTCCACAGGATTATAAATATGAGGAACACAAAGCCAAATTCCCTTAATCATCCATCACAATGAGTAAAACCAAAGAATATTGTTCTGATGTGCAGAACAAGATAGTTGAGCATTACAAAATAGAAAGTGGCTGTAAGAAAAGAGCTAAAGCATTGAAAATCCCCATTTCCACCATCAGGGCAATAATTAAGAATTTTCAATTAACTAAAGATGTTACAAATCTGCCTGGAAGAGGACGTGCGTCTATCATCCTAATGCACGGTGAGAAGGAGAGTTTGAGTGGCCAAAGACTCTCCAAGGATCACAGCTGAACTGCAGAGATTAGTTGGGGTCAGAAAGCCTAAAAAAAAAAAAAAAAAAAATCAAACAGCCCCTACATCAGCACATGTTGTTCAGGAGAGTTTCAAGAAAAATTCTCCTCACTCATCCAAAAACAAACTCCAG
Organism: Spinibarbus caldwelli; assembly: GCA_039654775.1. Lineage (NCBI taxonomy): Eukaryota > Metazoa > Chordata > Actinopteri > Cypriniformes > Cyprinidae > Spinibarbus > Spinibarbus caldwelli. Next base: position 16,993,634 of record CM077225.1, read on the forward strand.
CATATTCAGTTATCAGACACGACTGGAACTTCAAATGGCACTGGCTTCTATGGTCAGATGAAACTAAAAAAAGAGCTTTTTGGCAGCAAACCCACCAGATGAGTTTAGTACAAACAAGGATAAAAAGTACCCCATGCCCACGGTTAAATATACTGCTTGATCTTTAGTGTTGTGGGCCTGTTTTTCTGCCGGAGGTCCTGGACATCTTGTTCAGATGCATGGCATCATGGATTCTATCAAATACCAACAGATAAAAAATCAAAACCTGACTGCCTCTGTTAGAAATCTTATAATGGGCCGTGGTTTGATCAGGACAATAATCCAAAACAAACATCAAAATCAACACAAAAATGGGTCACTGAGCACAAAATGAAGCTTCTGCCATGGCTGTCTCCGTTCTCTGACCTGAACCTTATAGAAGATGAGTGGGGTGAACTGAAGAGAAGTACTAACATGAAGCTGTGAATCTGAAGGATCTGGAGAGATTCTGTATGAAGAAATGGTCTCTAAACCCTTATCAGGTGTTCTCCAAACTCTTCAGGCATTATAGGAGAAAACTCAGAGTTGTTTTCTTGAGAAAAGCATGTTGCAATAATTGGGTGCCAATAATTGTGACCAACATGACCTAGAGAAAGCATTTATTTCACAATGAGATTTCCTCCCCACTTTCCATTGTTTTACATCTATGAAAGTTTAGAATTTTGTGAATTTTTTGAATGAAAGATCAAAAGGATAAACAATGCAGATTTATTTTCACAGCCGCCTTTGCTCATATTTACCAAGGGTGCCAATATTAGTGGAGGGCACTGTACCTAATGTACATACAGTTTAATAGGACTATAACTAATTACATAATTAGCATATTAAATAGAGTCTGAAGCAAAATTATTTTAAAAACTGTATTTTCTGTATTCTGATGAATTAAATAATTGTGCTCGTAAATGTCCCTTTATATCCCCTTATTAAGCTAAAACGCCTAATTTGAAACATTTGCATTGCGCCCCTAAATTTTTTTAATGCGCTCCTAAATTTTTCAACTTAGGAGCACATGCGCTCCTTGGGAAATAGGTAAGCGTCAAGCCCTGTAATCGTGGTTTTCAAGGGTCTCAGTGAGATGGCTATTTCAGTATATTGCCTATAATGTGCGACAGGCAGTTTATGGAATAGTATGGTTATATCTGTAGAAACAGCACAGTGTTCCCTTTCACTACTGTTGTATTAAAAACAAGGTCAGGTCAGAACTACTTGGACTCTGAGTTTACAGGTTTCTGTTTTGAGTTTTGTTTTTTTAGGTAACACTTTAACGTGCAGTGCTAAATGAAGGAATGTGATGCCTACATTTATTTTACTTATGTCTGCTGATGTTTGGAGTCAGAACAATTCCTTTTAATGTTCCTGAAAAGTATGTCATTTGTGAAATATTGTTGTAATATTTTAAAATGTAATGAGATTTTGGCAGCCGTTACTCCAGACTACAGTGTCATATGATTTTTCAGAAATCATTCTAATATGCTGATTTGCTGCTTAAGAATGTTTCTTATTATTATGAGTGTTGAATCAATGCTTCTTTCTTTCTTTCTTTCTTTCTTTCTTTCTTTCTTTCTTTCTTTCTTTCTTTCTTTCTTTCTTTCTTTCTTTCTTTCTTTCTTTCTTTCTTTCTTTCTTTCTTTCTTTCTTTCTTTCTTTCTTTCTTTCTTTCTTTCTTTCTTTCTTTCTTTCTTTCTTTCTTTCTTTCTTTCTTTCTTTCTTTCTTTCTTTCTTTGGAAACCATGATTGATCCGTTTGATGCATCCTTGCTGGATAAAACGTATAAATATTGCTTAATTTATGTTATTCTAAACCTCCTAACTCTAGCTATGGAATATGCTATTACCAACTAAATCTTTTTTTTTTTTTTTTCTCCCCCAGGCAGAGGAGCAGCACAGTGAGAATGTTCCTCGAGAGGAGAGGTGAGAATTTCTCTTAAAACCACAATCCCTTTGAGACTTTCCTGGAATATTTGCAGTTTTTATTTAGTAACATTTATTCAGGTGTGGTTTGTAAATCCACAATCTGTTCGATATAAAATAGTTTACTAAATTAAGTCCAAAACAGTTTTACCTTTTTACTGTCAGATATCATTTTCGATGGTCTATTGTGTACATCCTCTAAACGTTTATCTGAAGGCAGGGCTGGTTTGTTTCAACAGTGCATGGAAAACTAAACCTCGAGAGGACACCAGCTTTCTGTTTACTCTACATTTGCATTCATTTGACTGGCATGACCTAAGATCAATACACATTGTTTTATTGACTATATTTCAATAGTGAGATACGAATAAGAGTGTAGCTTAGACCTCATTGGCATTTTGTTTATATGGAAAAATACATATTTTAGCACAAGCCTGCAAGGCAGCACATGGTTTACAGGTGTGTTTCAGAAGAAAAAGAGCAGTATGCGACACGAGATAAGAGATAGAGGAGGTGCAGATGCAAAAAACAAATTGTCACATTACTGAAAGCTCAAGGGATTTCAATTGCAAGTTTTATTGCTGAGGTTTGCCTTATACACAAAGGTAGCAGTTTCTATGCAAGTATGGAAGTTGAAAGTTTGACCCCCCTAAAGAAGGCTTGATCCCCCCTGATGGACGTCAAAACTAGATACTACATTGTCACTTTTACAGAAATTGATACAAAATAGAAAAGTTGTAGCAACTGGTGAAAGTTCAGAGTTCCAGATATCCAGACCTTAAATTGTAATAATGATTGGCAAAACATATCCCTAAAATTTAACAGAACATTTATCATTTTGATGGCGGATTGTAATCCAGAAGGGATTATGTGTTTATGAAACACATGTGAATGAAATTAAATTATATTCCAGTTTTAAATGTGGTTCTGATTACAGATAGCCAACGTGGGATTACAGAAGTTTTTGTATTTTAAATAGAACCAGTTTGAAGGAAGATTAATTTGCTTTTTGGATTAAAAGAATTTCTTAATATGAAATTTGAATGGTATGAGAATTAGATATTAGACTGTACAGAAATTGAAATCTACACGCTAATACTATACTCATAGTCACGCAATGCTGGTGTTGTTAACATTAATAATTTGAGAACAAAGTATAATAATAATACTTTGCACAGTTAGATGTGATATGAGCTAACTGATCTTTAGATTTAATCACTGTTGGTAGCGCGATTTATTGTAATGCTTTTTTCCTCAGTTGGGCAGAACAAACGTGGCAGACTTGTTATTAACTTGTTAAGATGGCAAATTACGGTGAAAATTCTGATTTGGGTCATATATTTCAAGACATAGGCAGTAAATATCCACATCGGTGCAGTGACTGACAACTACACACTCACCTCAAAACATTAGATTCATCCGCGCTGGAGCTGTGCCGGAACACCGGATCACAACCCCGCGCACTAAAGATAATTCCGCAAGAAACTGCAATTCCATGTTTTCAAACATAGAGGGTGACAAAGAGGTAAAAGTTACGGACTGCAGCTTTAATGTTAAAATACCAACTTGTTTCGGCCTAAAGTCCTTCGTCAGGGTATACAATCTAATATTATCCACCACTCTTAAAAATGCTTCATACAAAGTTCAGTACTTCATACTAAGCAATAGCATGTCAGATAATTCTAGGAGGCAATAGTAGCAAATTATTCATGTGACAACGTCATGTCATGTGACACCGAATTTTTGAAGCAAATCTAGGTATGTATTTGGTAAATATTTCCATTGTAGTTCATGCACATAAATTATCCACCTCAAATGAGCATATACATTTTGCTCAGTATGTATTTTAGAAATTGTATTTGCGTCTTGATGTTTCTATGCAAAAAAATTTTAATGCAGTACTCCATTTACATAAAAAATGGATGGAAATCTGGCTAGCGTTGATTCATGTTTCATTCACTTACTTGGCAGTTGACTGTCACTAAAAGCAGTTCGAGCAGATGAGTTATTCATATATTGGTTGTTTGAATTCTGTAGGAGAAGAATGTGTTGACTTCATTAATTAGTAAATGTATACAAAAATGAGTTGTAGACTCTGAACAAAGCCAGTTGAGAGTTATTGTCACCATAAACTGTGAAATATTTGTGTGCTTGATCATATTCCAAAAAGCATCTGTGACTTTTTTTGCATGCAAATTTCCTTCACACTCTCTTAGTAGCTGGAACTTTTTTACTTTCTCTTCATTTTCCCCTCTTCATTGTCTCTTTGCCACTTCCTCTCATACGACCCCTCACCAACTCTGTAGATCTCTGCTATCTGCCCGTAGCATATGTTCCATAATTCACATTGTCTTTTTGTTGTTTTGACATGACTCAGTGTAACAGAATGCTCTGTGGTTAAGTCTGAAACAGAGACTATCACCAAGCACAATTACTGCTTTTAACACAGCAGCATCAACAAGACCCACTTCCTGTATCAACAGCAAGAGCAGTTACATGGAGGTTGAGTTAATATAAAAACATTCAGTGCAGAAAATAATGGCATCTTAATAAATTTTTGTGCCAGACTCAATTCTACATTATTTATTTATTTATTTATTTATTTATTTATTTGTTTGTTTGCTTTATTTGCTCCATTTGATATGGAAACATTGCACTTTTAAATAAAGCTGAAGGTGACTGTGGACTTTAAAACAAGGAAGCAGAGATGACACCTTCACCCTGATTGGTCCAATGTGAGTTTTTGAATTAGCGGAAATGACCAAATTTGGGAAAAAATCTGTCAAGCAACCTGTCATACAATAGACATGGATAGTTATGTAGTAATATTTTGTTATGGCTAATAATAATATATTATATAATATTAATAATATTTATTATATATTTTTTATATTTAATATGTATTTATTTAGGTTTGGATCACCAATTTCAACTTTCTTTGCAGGTATAGGGAAAATGTATGGAATTATGAGTATTTAATAGTGGTCGACCGATATTGTTTTTTTGACTGCCGATATCTTGGAAAGCAGGGTGGCCGATATATAGCCGATATAATTTTATTTATTTTAATTAATATTTAAGAAATTTGAAATCATTTGAAAATGGATTAAAAAATAAATGTGTAAAATAAACATACAGGTGCATCTCAATGAATTAGAATGTCGTGGAAAAGTTCATTTATTTCAGTAATTCAACTCAAATTGTGAAACTCGTGTATTAAATAAATTCAGTGCACACAGACTGAAGTAGTTTAAGTCTTTGGTTCTTTTAATTGTGATGATTTTGGCTCACATTTAACAAAAACCCACCAATTCACTATCTCAACAAATTAGAATACTTCATAAGACCAATACAAAAAAAACATTTTTAATGAATTGTTGGCCTTCTGGAAAGTATGTTCATTTACTGTATATGTACTCAATACTTGGTAGGGGCTCCTTTTGCTTTAATTACTGCCTCAAATCGGCGTGGCATGGAGGTGATCAGTTTGTGGCACTGCTGAGGTGGTATGGAAGCCCAGGCTACTTTGACAGTGGCCTTCAACTCATCTGGATTTTTTGGTCTCTTGTTTCTCATTTTCCTCTTGACAATACCCCATAGATTCTCTGTGGGGTTCAGGTCTGGTGAGTTTGCTGGCCAGTCAAGCACACCAACACCATGGTCATTTAACCAACTTTTGGTGCTTTTAGCAGTGTGAGCAGGTGCCAAATCCTGCTGGAAAATGAAATCAGCATCTTTAAAAAGCTGCTCAGCAGAAGGAAGCATGAAGTGCTCCAAAATTTCTTGGTAAACGGGTGCAGTGACTTTGGTTTTCAAAAAACACAATGGACCAACACCAGCAGATGACATTGCACCCCAAATCTTCACAGACTGTGGAAACTTAACACTGGACTTCAAGCAACTTAGGCTATGAGCTTCTCCACCCTTCCTCCAGACTCTAGGACCTTGTTTTCCATATGAAATAAAAAACTTGCTCTCATCTGAAAAGAGGACTTTGGAACACTGGGCAACAGTCCTGTTCTTCTCCTTAGCCCAGGTAAGATGCCTCTGACGTTGTCTGTGGTTCAGGAGTGGCTTAACAAGAGGAATACGACAACTGTAGCCAAATTCCTTGACACGTCTGTGTGTGGTGGCTCTTGATGCCTTGACCCTAGCCTCAGTCCATTCCTTGTGAAGTTCACCCAAATTCTTGAATCGATTTTGCTTGACAATCCTCATAAGGCTGCGGTTCTCTCGGTTGGTTGTGCATATTTTTCTTCCACACTTTTTCCTTCCACTCAACTTTCTGTTAACATGCTTGGATACAGCACTCTGTGAACAACCAGCTTCTTTGGCAATGAATGTTTGTGGCTTACCCTCCTTGTGAAGGGTGTCAATGATTGTCTTCTGGACAACTGTCAGATCAGCAGTCTTCCCCATGATTGTGTAGCCTAGTGAACCAAACTGAGAGACCATTTTGAAGGCTCAGGAAACCATTGCAGGTGTTTTGAGTTGATTAGCTGATTGGCATGTCACCATATTCTAATTTTCTAAGATAGTGAATTGATGGGTTTTTGTTAAATATGAGCCAAAATCATCACAATTAAAAGAACCAAAGACTTAAACTACTTCAGTCTGTGTGGATTGAATTTATTTAATACACGAGTTTCACAATTTGAGTTGAATTACTGAAATAAATTAACTTTTCCACGACATTCTAATTTGAGATACACCTGTACTTTAGATGACAAAGTATTTTTCACAAATAAATACATATTTAATAAAAATATAATTAAAAAGGAAGTATAACACTGTAAGGGCACTCAGTATTCTGGGAAGTATGTGTGCATTGGGAATCATATTGTTCAAATAAAGCCAAGGTAACAGTCATTTTACATGCAGCACACAGTGAAAATGACATGAATATGACAGTGGGCAAATGCATAAAGCGCAGCATAATTTGAAATCACGAGTTTAAAGTTTGTTCGTGCATTGATCCTGTCCGCATTCAATTCACACGGACCGACCGTCACGCAAACCACACGTGATCATGCAGGATACAAATGCACACTTCACAAACGTTCATTAGTCATTCAAAGATTTGTTTAAATTATATAAATGCATATTTGCTGAATGCTGATGGCAAACGAGAAAGTATTATAATGTTTGCCTTTCTGTTACTAATAATATAAAAGCAATCGTTATAATACTTTTTGTATACATTTAATTCCTTTGTTTAACAATTCTATCTGAGTATTAGACAGACTTCTATCCGTATTAGAACTGTTAACGACAGCGAACTAGTGGAGGGAGGATGTGAGCACTGTGTGCTCAGGCACAGAACAACAGCGCCGTCAAAATAAAAGTCCTGCCTCAAACACATCGCCCAAACAGAAAAACTTATCGGCCGATGCGATACTTGAAAAATGCCAAATATCGGCCGATATATCGGTCGACCACTAGTATTTAAACATTTCATTTGTTCAACAGAATTGCAAATACTACACACTTATTGGTAGCTTTATCAAGATTATCCGGTTAGCCAATATATTTCATAAACACAGTGAACTGGGGATGTCAAACTTTGTAAATAATATTTTAACTCTGCAGACTTTCAGATGTTTCCTGTGTTCAGTTCCTGGAGAGCAATGCTCATGCTATACACGTATGCAGCATGCTTTTGGTGAATTCATGGAAGCACTATATAGCTGTCTTTTGCAGGAGAGCGGAACAGCGCCATTGTGGGTTGTCTTGGGCTCCCGAATAGAGAAATGAAAGCCTGAATCGTTTGACCATACTGCTTGTGGATTACAAAAAAGTGCCGTAGACGTAAAAAGTCTGTTTCTAAATCTTTTACATTGATCTGTCCAAAACCAAAAAAATGTACACCCTAAACACAGAGGTCATGTGGAGGCTATCTTGTAATGTATAACTCTCTGGAAATTGGCTCATGGGGTTTTAACGTCAGCAGGCATTGAGCTTGTCAGGGCTTTGGACTTATGATAGCAGTAATGCAGTGTTAAGCAACAGAATGTGCATAGATGGGACAGAGAACTAGGGTGCATCCAGGATACAAGGGCCTGAGAAATTATTACATAATCATTGCACCAATAGCAGTACATGGATTGCTTGCATTGTAATGAACACCTGGAATGGACCATATTCATTATTTTTTGTATTATTATTCTTATTCTTCTTTTTTAAGTAAAACTTCTAAATGCATGCGTTTGTGGTCCACTGTTGGTGTAGTGTGTAATGCTATTACTAATACTGCTGATGTTCAGAGTTTGCTCTTTGAACTTTGACCTTGTGTTTGTGCGTCTATTGTCAGGGTGGCTGTGATGGCATCTGTCTGTGTATTGGAGATTATTGACTGTCTTACAGCATGCAGAGCAAAGAGAATGTGTTATGCAGTTGTCTGAGGTTTGTAGAGGACACGTGGATTTGATGACGCTATAGATTTTGTAAATTATTCATGGATGGTTTTATCTCCTAATAAAACACATTATTTCATATTATGAAGTCATTTTTGGGGGGGGGGGGGGGGGGGATACATACCAAGCACTTGACTACATGGTTATAAAGCATAGGATTTGCAACGTATTTTCAGAGGTCTCTCTTTATGGCAGAAAAAGTGAGTCATTCATTTTTTTTTTTTTTTTTTTTTTTTTCAACCTTAACAGGTCAGAACACCTAAATCTGTTGTCATTATCAAAATAAAGAGAAGGAAATAAAATAAACTTAGCTAGATTAGATAAAAACTGCTTTATGTAAGCTTTATGTAAGGATTTGAGTGTTTTTATTTTTGTCATCTATATGTTTTGATTACATATAGGCCTAAATCGGTTAAAACATTATATATTATTTAATATTTCAGATGTACCTGATTACTCCTAAAATAGAGACAAATATAAATAATATTTCATTATTTTAAATTATTTTAGAACACATTGTTAGCTTAATTTTACTACTTTTTAATATCCAGAATCTCAGTTGTAGGTTTCATTTAAGTCTGTCCTTTCACATCTGATAAATGAGCCATTTAGTATGTGTAAAACACATTTTGTGTAAAGGCAGTTTCTGTACAAAAAATAGTCCAGGAAATAATGATAGGGATGCGGAAATCTGAGACTACCAGTAATGGAGTCCATTTACAGATTACAGATTAACACAAAAATGTTGACAATTTTGTCAGAGAATTTCAGGAAGCAATATTTTGCAGGTCATCTAAACATTTAATCTGGGTTTTTGGATTTGAGTGAACAGATCCACATCACAATTTGTAGTATTCTAAGTATACGTTCACACTGAAGTATAGACGTTAGATGGTTTGTTTTCATTCAAGTGTAATATAACTGTAAGATCTACTCTTGCTTAATTGTAGATTCTTCTTGATTGCGTTTACACTGTTTGTTCACTATTTGAAAACTTAGAACATTTTAGCACTTCTTCTTGCAGTGCTTTCAGGATGTTTCACCATGTTTATCACAAGTAAAGGCCAGCTCATTTGAGAACATTTGTTCTTTATTGCATAAACCTTTCATAGTTGGGGGAAGTGATGTCACAATGCACTGTACTGCAGTGACTGCTCCTCATGGCCTGTATTGTTAATTTTTAAATGTAGTGAAAGGGTTTTATGAGAACTCTCAGCCAATGAATCTATAAAGAAAGTAAGTAGTCATAAATTAAGTGATATGCATTTAAAAAACAACAATAAAAATAAGAATCAAAAGATTGTCATATTTGTGCCTAACCTCAGTTGGTTACTCATGTACATCCCGAGTTTTAGGAGCCTAATGAGAAACTTAGAAGAACTTGATTTGAAATATGTCCAGGAATATTTTTATACTAGTGTCATATCATGCCTACCTACAGTAGTTCCTCCGCTTTGATGGCCGCAATAACAAACACCTACACCTAAGAGAACAATTGTATAGCTCAAATAATATGCAACAGAATAACTAATGTGAGTGACAAATTATAAGCTTTACGTTTCTGCATTTAAAGTTGGCATGAAATAAAAATTCCCCTTATCTATTTTCTAAATGCATGCTATATGTCTTATTGTGATTTATTGTGACATAACATTTAATCCCTGCATATATTTATTTTTATTTCTTGACTTTGTGATGGTTAATGTCATAAAATGACAGACTCTGGGCTCACTTTTTTGAGTCCACATCACAAAATCAAACAACAAACAACTGACGCGTAGACATCTCTGAACTACATTTTTTTTACCCCAAAAATCTTCTACACTTGGATGTGTGTCACAATATGGAGGAAGTCTTTTTACTTCAAAATTGTAAGTTTAATTCAATATGTTACTTGCCATTTCTTTGAATTTATTAATGAAATTTAATAACGATCTGAGTGAAAATTGTTTCCAAGAATATCCTACACCAATATTTTGGTTTCAGTGAACATTTGTTCAAAGGCTGTCAATTGTCTGTCTGAGACTGACACTGAGTGTACCTCAGAACTCTCATCTGTAAATGTGGCATAATTGCTTCCTGAAGTGGCAATTTAAAGATAGCCATAGTGTATAGTATGTTCTACAGTTCTCTCTCTTTCTCTCTCTCTCTCTGGTCGCTAGTGCTAATTTTCACACTTCCTGCTGCGCTACGCCCTCTCATCTCTTCTCCTGCCCTCTGCCAACACCACAAATAGCTTCAGCACTGGCATCAACTACATTCCATTAAGCCCAAAACATTCGACAATGTTCCTTCTATAGATCTTGCACACTAATATTTAGGGCAGTGTACTTGCGTTATTGTGAATGAGTGTTTTCATGCATGATTGTCATGTTGAAGCCAATTAATGGCAACACGTTTATTGCTTGTGTGTTTATTGCTTCTGTCTTGTGACCCACTGTTGTGTAGTAACCAGTAACTGTGATCACCTGTCACAAAGCCATGCTAAATCTAAATAAGATCTATTGAAAACAGAGCTGATAATGTTCATTTTGTTCATGTAATCGTCTTTGGGTTTTGTCGTCCGTTTTTTGATTGGTAGAATGCTGTGTTATTATCTTTGCTGAATTTTGGTTAAAATGTATTGCTTCCTTTCAAAATGTGACTCTGACAAACTACTAGGTCAGAGTACATCAAAAATGGTGACAATGTCAATAAATTTAATTGATGGATATAATATAAATTTAATGATGAATGGTTTTGCTTGTGTCTTAAAGAACCAACAAACATAAGAATGATTAAATACAAAGCCAAGATTTATTTTGAAGATATTTTTATGGTGAGATGGGTCAAAGATTAACCTTAATACCAATATAATGTTAACAAAAATAGGTTACAGCAATTATTATGATTATTGTTGTGTAAAATAATTACAAATAATTTAATGTGTATATAATGCATAGTAATCTTAACTAAATAATATATAAAGAAATATATGGTTTAATATATTTCTTAATCTTGATGTATTTTTTTTTTTTTTTACTTTTAGTTCATTTTTAAACTTAATTTCTGATCACAATTCAATAATATAAGTACATACAATACTATACAATATTATAATATAACTGTGCAAGTCTGTAATGCATAGTAATATTGGTCACACTTTATTTTAAGGTCCAATTCTTGCTATTAACAAACCATTAACTACTGTATGCCTTTTGCCTCAAACTCCTGATTTGCTGATTATTAATAGTTAGTAAGGTAGTTGTTAAATTTAGGTATTGGTTTGGGATGTATAATATGGTCATGAAGGATATGTGCTTTATAAGTAATAGACAGACAAAATGTTAATAATAGGCATGCTCATAAGCAACTAGGGCTGGGCGATAATTCGATAACGATAATTATCGCGATATAATTTTCCTCAATAAAACGATATGAAGAGTTCGATAAATGTTCGATATAATGTTTATGCACCAAAAGCGGAACGAAACAGTGCGACTCATTTGAATCGCGCCACACAGACCGTTTATCCACTCGGATCAAAGTTCAAACTGCCGTCTGCTGTGCGGCGCGAGCTCACTAGAGCAGATGCGTTTACTCGGTCACGCGAGCACTAAACCGCGCTGTGAGATCCAGTGTGAAGCGCTTGCATTCAGCAATGAACACAAATGTCTCTGTGATTTAAACTAGTTTAAAGACAAACAGGAGAAACTCTGTGTGCAACGAGACAGTCAGAAGGCTTTTCAATCTACACATCGCCATCATTTACCATGAATTTACTGTAGTAACACTCACTGCACCATGGTATTGTGGCAGAAATGTGGGATATTCACATTGAATTTTATTGCAAGAGTAATGGTATATATTTATAGCGTATGTATTTGTGATTAAGCTATAGCATGTGTGCATTTATACTGAATGTTTTTAGACTACTGTTTTTCATACAAATAGGCTAACTTACCTAAAAAACATATTTATATTTTTACCATGCTATTGAGGTGCTATATTTGTGGTTTTAACTGTTTATCATGATTTAAATATATGCCACTATGGGAGAACAATGCTTAATTTAAATAAATAAAAAATAAATAAAACACTTGGTCAGAATTCTGGTCAGAATTTCACGTTTCTGATTTTAAAAATGAATAAAAATTTACCAAAAATTTGCATCATAACTCAAGCTACTATCAAATGTGCATTTCTAAGAGACAAAAAAGTGATATTATTATTATTATTATTATTATTATTATTATTGTTGTTGTTATTATCAGGCAACCCAAACCTGTTCCTTGATTTGAAACAATATCACTCATTAGAACATGCAGAAACTAAGAGATACATTTTTCTATTTGGATATTTATTTTAAGGAAAATTAATGGTCTGGTTTCTACAACTTTCACTTTGGAGCAAAATTCTGGCTTTAAACTTGAAAGAAATAAAGATTTGACATTTATCGTGATAATTATCGATATCGACTGATATGAAAAAAATTATCGTGATAGCTAGATTAGATAAATTGATAATGCGACGTGATAATATTTTTGGCCATATCGCCCAGCCCTATAAGCAACTATTTAATAATGAGAATTGGTCCTTATACTAAATTGTTACCGTAATATTTTTCTTTCTGTAATGTGTAATGCAGGATATATATGCATAGAACAGTATGCAGGATATATATTCATAGAACAGTGTTATTCTTGCTGCTTAAAGGGATATTTCACACCAAAATGAAAATTCATTTACTCACTCTCAAGTTGTTCCAAACCTGTGAATTTTTTTTCTTCTTCTGATGAACACAGAACAAGATATTTTGACCATGAAAAAATAATATAGGGACCATCAACTGTTAGAATACCCATGTTCTTGAAAATATCTTCTTTTGTGTTTAGCAAATGAAAGAAATTCATACAGGTTTGTATGAATAATGAATTGGGTAACATTTACATTGATTTGAGTATTTGAAATCCTACCTCATGTGTTTTTTTGTTTTTTTTTGTTTTTGTTTTTTTGCATACACTTTGAATGTGGTGAGTGTGTTGGCTCCTCCCCTGCTCATCATCAGACTCCAAAAACAGAACATAATATGAACACTGATGTACAGTACAAATGGCTTAAACATTGAAACACGAAGGTGAACTCAGATCAGCTAGTAAGTGTCATTTCTACACTCCTAACCCCTGCATTATTCAAATTACCTACAACTTCCTGTTTCAGCACACACAGGAAATTAACACTACACCCTATTTCAAACAGCAGTATTTTTTTCCTTTTGTGATGGGAAGTGATGCTACTGCCAGCAAAGTGATGCGTAGTGTGAGAAATGTCAGTTGTTAGCTTTAAAGAAAGGTTGTAAACCTGATTTTTTTTTTTTTGCACTGTAAATTAACAAGTACTAAGATGTGGTAACATTTCATACATTTCTTTCTTTCTGACAATCATTACAGTTCAAATGTTTAAGTACATTTTACAAAAATATTACACAGCACAACTCTTTTCAACAGTGATAATAATAAATGTTTCTTGCTCACCATGTTAAAATAATTAGAATGATTTCTATAGGATCATGTGACACCGAAGAGTGGAGTAATGGTTAGCTTTGAATAAATTACATTTTAAAATATATTACAATAGAAAACATGCATTTTAAATTCTTATAATATTTTACAGTATTACTGTTTTACTGTATTTTTGACTAAATAAATGCAGCCTTGGTAAGCAAAAGACTTTCAAAACATTTAAAACATTGTACACAAACATTTGAGCGTGTATGTGTTGTTGTCATATGAACAATCAGTCAGTAACTACACAGACTGAAGCATTGAAAGCTTAAATGCAACAAAGTTATAAACTATTTGTTTGATTCACTGAAAAAAAATAAGTTCGTACTTAATTGGTTGCACTCAGTGTCTCATTCATATTTTGCGAGAACAGTTAATGAATTATTTGGAACCCATTATAATAACCGGTTCTCAGTTCCCCACCATAACAGAGTGGCATGACCAACAGCGAAGTGCATTTAATTTACACAGAACTAAAAAAAAATGAGCTCATCTGAAACCCTTAAGCTTTAGTTTCTGTTTCAGCATAGACAGGATGTACCCAAAGGTGCCTTGATTTTTAACTTGATAGTTGATAATCTGTTCATGCAGTGCAGTGATTCAATGTTCTTCAGACACCCTTGGTCTGATTTACCTCTAGGCATGCTATACATTAAGGGTACAACATTGTGCCCAATGGGCCTCAGAGAATGTCGAACACACTTAATTGAGCATTTTTTGACAGAATAATAGGATGTTCTGAACTTCTATAGCTGTACTCACTACCCACCGACAGCCATTTGATAACGTGGCCGGCTGTTGAACTTTTGGACCCGGTATCAGATCTACCCCGTGTCTTTTTATAAACTCGCTCAGTGATAGCTGACCGAGGGACTTGAATTCTGTGTAGTCCAGAATTTAGATTGGGGTGACTGCCACGAAGTTTAACAACTTGAATCTCTTGTTTTACCAGTGTGATAATGGCCAGACAGCGTATATGAGGTCCAGAAACCTGTAACCATTTTATTTTTTATTAATTTTTTGTTTTCTTTTTGAAAGTCAGTCCACATTTGATGCTCTTCCAGGTTCTCTATGTTCAATCAACTTTGATCATTTCCCTTTTATGGAGAGCATTGAAAGCTGTTCAAAGCTATAAACATGTTCTCTGAGGCTTAGAAGTATTATAGAAGAAATCTGTTGGTTTGTTTCATATGTTCTTTCCTGGAACTGATACAGAAGTGATTCATACTTCGAGGTCTCCTCTTTCTGTTGGTAATCAGTTATGAAGGCCACTGATATGTGTCATGTCAGAGGTCCTAGCTGTTGAAAGCCTGGACAAGCCACTGACAGTGTGGAGAGAGGAAGGATTCCCCCCATGACTCAACTGATGGTCTCTTCTACTCCCTGGAACCCCCTTGAGCTTCAGTTTTTCACCATTAATAGCATATTCAGTAAAAAATTTTACATTAATTTACATTTCATCCAAGATGTACATACAAGAAGGCGTAACTTTCTCGCTCTATGTTGTTGCTTCCGCCGGTGCCATGTCGTGGAGCGGTGCTGTGTGTTTGGATGCGAGTAAAGAGGGCATAAGAAATCTGTGGCTGAGTTTTATTTACAACACTGTCCCAGAGCAGTACAACACAAATATTGGAGTTTGTGCTGCGCACTTCACGGAGGATTGTTTTCTGAACATGGGAGAGTACAAGGCCGGTTGTGTGTAACCGGTCCTATTCACCCCGCTCCGAGCGAGATTCGAACCGCGGTCTAAACGCGGGAGACGGGCGCTAAGAGTCACTAGATCAGGGGAGTGAGGTTTACTGGCTTGCTGGACACCACGGCTGTTACATGTAGAAAGACTTTTACTCAAAAGTGGGGCAGTTCCAACCTTACAAGGACAGTCTGGCGCTTCTGACTCAAAGCCTGTAAGTAACGTTACGTTTTATTATTTAAAAAATCTGCTACTTACTATTCAAACGTGAGTGTAAGTAGTGCTTGTTTCTGTTTCTCCGATCACAAATGCAGACATGGTGTTATCTTTACGCGGCGCGATGCAATGCGTAAAAAGACAGTATAAGTCATTATAATCAGTAATTATGTCCCCACTGGATGCAAAAAATGCCTCGTTTAATGTTTTTGTGTCGTCGTGGGGACGCAGCATCATATTATGGTAAGGGGCGTAACATTTCCATCACATGCTTGAGGTATTCGGCCAATCACAACACACTGGATCGATGGCCAATCAGAGCACACCTCGCTGTTCCACACCAATGAGCTTTGTAAAAATCGACCCGTTTCAGAAAGGCGGGGCTTAGAGGAGATAAAATAATGTAAAATATGTGGAAAATAATGCGTTTTTTTTTTTTTTTTTTTTTTTTTTTTTTTTTTTTACTTTAAACCACGTAAACACATTGCATTACACCAAATACACATAAGAATGTTCTTTTTAGCACCATCATATAACCCCTTTAAGTGTGAGGTCATGAATGTGTGTATGACAGTTGGAAGCAGAAGAGATGGTGTGTAGTTTTGGGTGGAATATCCCCCTTATAAAACAATTAAGTGTTAATAGGGGTGTTGGCATTTTATTAATGGAAAAAGTGAGTTGTCGCATACATTTCAGCTGGTTGTAATGTAATGAACTGACATTGTGTGTACAGTTGTCGCATTGTGCCGGAAAAACCTGATGGTGTGTGCACACCAAAAGTGAAGTGAATATTTACATTGTGTTATCGCTCTATACATTGCGTAATACTCTCCTCCAATTTCTGATACAACCGGACATGTGAATAAGCTTTTCGCTGATTGGCTTGCGCGACAATGCGTCATAAATTTTCTGCTCGTGTTGAAATTTTTCAACTTGCACAGAAGATGCGATTTAGGCGTATATAGTGTGTTTGAGGTAATCACATCGCCTAATTTGCATTGCCCAGCACGAATTTGCATCTATTCGCATCTTTGCATTGACTTTGTATGTAATCTATTCGCATGAATTTAATTCAAATTTAATAATTTGAGAATTTTAAGAATAATTTAAATTTGGTGTGCATGAGGCTGTCTACACTGGATGCGACAAGCAACCGTTGCAAATCATTTGAACTTTGTGTCAGTACGTCATAAATAGAATGAGGTATTAGTTTACTGACGGCGATGTGTCAGTGTAAACTTGATAATAATGGGTTCGTGTCACGTCTGGTGTAGTCGTGTCACGTCTGGTGTAGACACGGTGTGAGACTTATTTGTATAGTCAATTTGAGACTTATTTCAAGTATGAGACATCTGTGTCAATGTCCTGTTTTCAACCCTGCATATGCATACACATGGAGCATTTAACTGCAATACCAATTCACAGAATCTTTTGATTCTTTTTTATTTTAATTGGTTTTGATTTAAATTTAGATGAATTTGGGTAATTCATCTTTTCAAAGGATTCATTAAAAGAACCAACTCAGAGTCATTCATTTCAGGAATTGGACTACACTGCTCGTGTGTATGTTTTTGATTCATTAAAGAATCAGCTCATTCGAGTCACTTGTTTGTGAATCACACTACGCTGGATTTTATGTTGTTATTGTGTGCAGCTCCATTTAGTTTTTAATGCAGATTTAATTCAGGATTTTGCATCATGAGATCTTCAGTTAACTCAAATGGAGTTTAAAGTGCTTCATTGCATAGTATTACACAGTACAGTAGTCATATGTTTTGATTTGTTCATGTGTATACACTATTCAGCACATCATACAAAGATTTCCTCCTTCAACCAGTGAGGAGCAAAACCTCTCTGATAGTTTTGATTCTCTTGCTCAGTTTTGTTAAATCACTTTTTCATGTAAAAAGCATCAATCTGCCTGACATTCACATGCATTTCTCTCTTTTCTCCTCAGCTCCTCGTTTTATGTGCAGGAGAGTGGGAGACAGCTCCTGTTTCAGCCGCCCACACTGGATTTCGGACCACAGTAAGTGTTTTAATTTATACATTGTACCCTCAATATCAGCAAACACAATAACCAGCATGTTATGTTAGGTGTGTATTTATGATCTTATATCTCTATAATAGGCTTATAAAATATAATTTCGGTAACACTTTATTTTAGGGTCTCTTAACTAGTTGCTTATTAGCATGCATATTACTAGAATATTAGCCATTTATTAGTACTAATTAAGCACATATTAATGCCTTATTCTGCATGACCGTATTGTAAATCCCTAATCCTACCAAATGCCTAAACTTAACTACCTTACTAACTATTAATAAGCAGCAAATTAGGAATTTGAGGGAAAAGTCGTAGTTAATAGTGAATAAGTGTTACCATAATTTCTTTTCAAACCATACTAATATATTTAAAAGAAGTCACATGATAGTGTTTCTCAAATAAGTAAACATTTCCCCTTGATAAAAATTAGTGTGCAGTTTTTTTTTTTTTTTTTTTTTAATTTATTTATTTTTTCTTTAGGCCAAACATGTTCATGGATGGCTTTTTATGTCAATATTGTTTGTTTATTAGTACTGACTCAACAAATTTGAATTTTGACCAAAATGTGCATTTGTAAGTTCAATTTTTTTTGTGTACATGTGTAGCAGCATTGCTGTAAATTGCTTTCTTTACAGCATCTGCATGAATTACGCATGTGAACGTGATGAATGTAGCAATAAACGGCATATAATCTTTATATGAGATTTACTCTGTGAGTGGAGTGAAGTAGAGTAACAGACGTGAAAGGGTGGCAAGGGGTTCAAACCATGTTGTGTTACTTTGTTACAGAAAAATGTGTTTTGCACATTTTTTTTTTTTTTTCATTTATATTCACCCAGACCTGACTCTTAGTTAAAGGCATATTTTGAGTTTGTACAGATTTATATAATACAAAGATTTACAAAGAATTTTAAACTATGTTTATTGTGAAGTGTGGAAATATTGGCTATAACTGAAAAGAATTTTAGAAAGGGTAATACTTTCAAATCAAAAAACCATTTGATGGTCACATGGTTTATAGCACTTAGACTTCCATTGTAAGTGCATTGCTGTAAACATGTAGAATTTTTTATATTTATAAACTGAAGTTTAGTCAGTAGAGGTTATTTTATTTCATGCCACAGATGTTGTTTATGAAGCCTAAATGGTATTTTAAGGTCTGTTCTGTTTTAAAAGTGTAGTTGGCTTCCTCTGCAGACAGGATGACCAAAAATGGCTGAGTTTCTTTTCTTCTGATGAAAGAAAGAACAGTGGCAGAGTTTGGAGTCGGCTGCACTGCTTTCAGTTTGACCTTAAGAAATAACGAGTTGGAAAGTTGTGATGTCTGTTCCAATGCTGATAGTCCCAGCTGGAGGGAGCATTACTGGTGGATGTGACCTTTTATTTGGACACTGAGCCAGATGATTTCCTTGGTGTGATTTAGAGCTGCAGCAGCTAATTGATCAAATTGATAATTATTAATGAAAAGACTGTTTTATTTAAAAACTAAAAATGCTTATTTTAGGTTTTGTCTTTTTTAGTAAAGTCACTTCGCAGGAATGTAAATGTTATTTCTAAAGCTTCAAAGGGGGTCACGGACATGTCATTTCATGCGGTCATTGCTGCATCAAGTGCTTTGGCAGAGTGCTGGTGCTTTTCAATGCTCTTGAGAGGTATTTCACCATGGCATAAATGTAGTCAAAGTAAACAGACACCTTAAATCTAAAAGTGCAGGTCATGCTACATGTGTAAAGAAGAAAAACTAACATTTTTAAATGCAAAGAGTTTAATTTGACCTATCACTTTTCGCCGGGAAATAATTTACATTTTACTGTTATATTTTTATTATCCAAACATTTCAGTTTTGCAGAAGGCTTGTCCTAACATGAAGTGTGTGTTTAAATGTTCGTGTTGTTGTTAAACTTGAAATACTTGGAGCATGTGCATACATGTCAATCATAAGTAGTGAAACAGAGAAGGGGTGTGTGATCATTATAATATGAGATGTCAAATTTAGGGTTTAAATAAGCTATAATTATTTGAAATCCTATGTGTAGCGCTAGTAGTTATTCATTATATAACCAGTAACAAACCATTCCATTTGATATAATATAATATATCATGTTATATGATGTGATATGCTGCAATACATATAGTGGTCGACCGATAAAGATATTTTTTTTTAATGGCCAATGATCCAGTTATTAGATATTCAAAGCTTTGTTTAAATGATATAAATGCATGTTTGCTGAATATTGATAACGTATATAAAAGCTATAATACTTTTTTGTACACATTTATTATTAGAACTTTTAAACAGAGACAGTAAACTAGCTGTGTGTGCTCAAGCGCTGTCAAGATAAAAGTCCACTTCAAACTGAAAAACTTATCGTCTGATGCTGATAATTAAGAAATCCCAAATATCTGATATATATTAAATATTTATGAAAGGGCTTTGAAAACAGGACAGCTTTATATGTTTAAATCTTTGTTGACAGACGATCCATTTGATTCATGATTCTTTGGTTTTCAAGTGTAATACAAACATTGTGACTAGAGATGGAAGGTCTATCTTTAAAAAAAGTGTACTTCAATATTTTGAAATATGAAAGTTACTCAGGGATACCTCAAGGCTACATACGCAAATAGAGAAAAGAGCAATATTAGCCTAAATGCAATTAAAAGCAATTAAAGCCTAAATGGCTTTAATGTCTTCTGAAAGGCAGAAAAGTGTTAGAAATGTTGCTGTTTTATATTTTACACATTATAATATAAAAATGACTAAATATTATATAAAATATATGCATATTATATTTATAATAACTTATTGTCCCATATAAATATTGAATATTATATTATAAAACATTTACACAAAATTAAAGCCTAAAGATCAGCCACTGTTGCCAAACCAAATAATTGCTATATTTTTTTTTTCTTTTTAAAAGTTTAATAGTTTTATTGATTTATTTTTTTTTTCTAACAAGTATTTTGAAACCAGCTGCTCCAGATACACAGTGTGTATTGGTGTATTGCATAATGATTCTTTGCACATGTATGCACAGGTAGGTAATAGTCTACACCTTGTTTTTCCTGATACATGTTCCTGCAGTGATGCAACACTAACTGGTGCTTAACCTTCCTGCAGGAGAGAGAGAGAGAGAAACAAAGAGGCGTCTGGCAGCTAATTTCATCAGCGCTTCTGCACCACCATCCACATGTTATTATCTGTCTTAAACACACTCACACACACACACCCCTCATTCTCCCATCACTGCTTCCATTAGGACACACATAGAGAGACAACAACTTAGACTTGGAATGAAGTTGCTTGGGCAGAGATTGCCCAGTTCTGCCTTTTTATGACTAATATCTGATATGCAAATCTGTTTCTTTAAAATAGTTTCATTTCTTCTTTTTGGTTCAATGAAAAATTGTTTTTATTTATTTGTATTCGTTACAGTATGTTTATATTTTCATTACTATTAGTCCTTCATTATTAATAATAATAGTAATAATAATAATAAATATTAATATTGTTTATGCCATAGTATTTCTAAGTAATGCCATTATGTTAAATTATTGGTGTGTATATTGTTATTAAATTGAACTGAATTTTTTTTTCTGTGATGCACCAAAATTTTATTTATTTTTTTTATATACAGTTTTCTTTCAGCCAAAAAAAGCATAATTTTTGCTTAATGTTGTTTCGTTTGTATGCGTGAAATACAGTGCATCACTATTTTAAGTTAAATTATAATTTTTTCATCTTTTTAAATCATTTTTAATCATTGTAGACAATCTAATTTTTTTTTTTTTTTTTTTTTTTTTTTATCATAATTGCGAGACGACAACACGTGACATTCTACTCTGAGCTGTTCCAAGTCCTCAGAGTTATGCATTTCTATGGCAATACTATCAATGCATTCACGTGCTCTCGGAACTCATAATTACAACTTGTAAGCTGGGAATGTTCTGAGAGCTACAACTTGGACCATGTGACTGCTGCCAGATTCATTTAGGCGGTGCTTAGGTGCTACCTCTGAGTCTGAGGACGTGGACAGTTCCGAGTAGAACGTCACGTGTTGTCATCTCGGAATTACGATAATTACGACATGGTGTGAATTCAGCTAGTGTTTTAAAAGTTGAGTAATCCATACAGCTGTTGGGTGCCATTCTTTAGAAAATTGCCAAATAGTGCAATTTATCCAGAGATAAAGAACTGATAACTGAAGTTGACAAGTTAATAAACTTAGTCTGTCCATTTGCAGTGTTGAGTTTTGGTAACTGAAGATGTAGTGTGCCTAGTCTGACACATATGAACACTTGAAATTCAATACTGGTTTAAATAGTGCAAAGGATCTGCAGCCGTTTTTATTGGCTGCCATGTTTTACATGCTGATATTCACGCACCTCTTTCAAAGCTGACTTTTGACCACAGGAACATCATAACGTAAAGATCTGAGCTGCTAACCTTTCTGTGGTTAGAATCAGCTATGAAAGGTCAACTCAACTTTTAATAGACGTATGTGGCTTTGAGTGACATTTACTTTCATCTTTGCTCAAGTGTTATAACACTGTGATCCGTTCTCGTTGTGATGCTTTGGGGAAGTGTGCACTTTGAAAGTCAGCCTTTTTAGTCTGAAATAAATGATCTCCATTTGAGTATGGTTATGTTTCAAGGCAACGATGTTCAGAAAACCATAACATTCCCTGACATATCAGTCATTTAGATCAGTTTTTCCGTTTCACAATGGTTGCATTCACAGTGACATGCTTTAACAAAAACATTCTGATGAAAACGATTTTGGAGTCTGCAATGCTGTATTTCACTCTTTAACATGTGGATCTGTCATTCTGCAGGCCGGTGGGGCTGCCAAGAGCTGAAACCTTATATATCCACAACCCCAGCCCAGAGCTCCCAGTCTCTCTGCTCTCGATGTTTACATCCAGCAGACATTTTCACATGCCTTCCTTCCACAGAAGGGTAAGTATGCACCTCATTTCCCATTTGGGCTGCTTTCTCTGTTCCTCTACATCAGTTTAATCACTCTCATTGTCCCATAGTAATGTAATCCAGCATTTCGTGTCGTTCAGTTTCTTTTTTTGCTTTACAGGTGATTCCACCCAGAGGGAGAACATCTTTTAAAATCATTTTCCTCCCCACATTGGAGGGCAATGAAGAAATCTCTTTATTTATTAATACATCAACCCATGGGGTGATATCATACCAGGCGAGTTTTATAGAATTATACTATTACACAGTCTCTTTCACTTTTCAGATTTCATATAGACATAGTTTTACTCAGGGGCATACTAAGGGGACATGTGGGAGAGATTCATATTTAAAAGAGGTTTATTTAGCTTGGCAGCAGTGCAAAAGCAATTGTAGTCAGTTGCATAAAATGACAGTGGTAAATGGTATTCCCACGGTTAGCAATCATTTAAGAATTTTTTTTCCTCAACCAAAGTACTTATTACAAGAAAATTTAATATTCATGACCAGAGCTCGGCCTGGCAAAATGTATGTTTTTTTTTTTTTTTGTTGTTGTTTTTTTACTTTTTTGTCTGCCTTATTCATAACAATGCTCTTTCAGTTGTTTAAGATATGTTTGTGTTGACATATTTAACTTGAATTAAGGTCACACTATAGAAATGTACAGCAGTTATGTATATTACAGTACATACTAATGAGTAACAAGTTTAATAGTACAGAATCCTTTAGTCCTTTAGCAATAGTCAGAATAGTGTGATACTGTATGACTGTCTTTGAACAAATTCACTTTAATCATCAAAGCAATCTTCTGTTGTCATGTTTTCATTGTGAGTAATTTTCTGGTGACCTGATAAAAGCTGTAACATCACTGTATCAAACTATTTCATGTATGAAGAAACAAAACTTTCAAAAGTTGTTTTGGTTCGGTACAAAGACTGCATTTACTTGATCAAAAATACAGTAAAAACAGTAATGTACAATTTTGAATGTTTTCTTTTTTCTATGTATTTGCTATATATTTTAGAATGCAATTTATTTCTGTGATGGCAAAGCTGAATTTTCAGCAGCCATTACTCCAGTCTTCAGTGTCACATGATTCTTCAGAAATCATTCTAATATTCTGATTTAGTGCTCGAGTATGATTTCTTATTATTATCAATGTTGAAAGCAGTTTTTGACATGTTTTGTATCTCTCTCTCTCTCTCTCTCTCTCCCCCCCTCCCAGGTTTTTGGGGTTGGTGTCAAGGGGGGATCAGTCAAGGACGTCCATAGAAAAGATAGCGTTCTAATATTTCCACACATACAGAGCATTAATCTAACACAAACTCAGGTATGCGTCATGCATGTGGATATGCTCTTTGCTTAGCTGTGTGCTTAAACACGCAGATGTTCTTTTTTTTTCTTTTTTTTTTTTACTATCCTTTGTGCTGGATGACACATGAGGTCCAGCAACAGCTGAGTGCTTCTGTCTCCTATTACTGTCATTACTGTCACACACACACACACACACACACACACACACCCACCCACATAGGACATCATACATTTAAAAAAATACCTAAACAGTCATGCAAACCCATTGTTCTTGTTGATATTTTCACAAGGCCTGCACAGAAAGCAAAAATTACGGCAATAGGGGCTGTTCACAACACATTTTTGCCTTCCACTGCGCTGCTTTTCTATTGTTTATGTCTGTAAACATTCACTAGGCAGCGTCTTGTTCCTGACAAGGCCTTCTAAAAATGCAGTGCTTACATTTAAAAGTTTCTAAAAACTTTTTTTTTTAGAAGAAAAAAGTATCTCTAGACCTCTGTTTGAATGGCCCCTTAGACTACTGGGATCTAATGCTGTCAACTGGGATAGTTAGAGACCTTTTGGTTTTGCTTTGTTAAACTATTAAACAAACAGAAATATAAAAACTTAGACATCAGAGCTGTTAATAAATAAAATAATGAATACCAAATGATCAGTTTTGCAATTATTACATTACATTTAAGTTTAGTTCCAAGACAATATGCCAGATATTGGCAGTTATTTTTATTAAATACGTTTTGTTTCATATAAATATCACTATAAGCGTTGCTGTTTACCTGTCTCTTATAATCTTCACAATACAAACCTGCATCACAAGACCACTGTATATTTCAGTGTTGATGGTTTGACAAAGGTAGACGATGGTCTGTTTTATCTCATATAGGAGTTCTGCTGGGTCTCGACTCTCATAAACAAGTTTAAATATAGATGTGCTTCTGTTGTAGCGGCCACATTCAAAGTAAGCTCTGTGTTTGGATGAAGCCACTGCAATTTCTCTGTCAGTTCTCTCTGTCTCTGAATGATAACTGAATATAAATGGCTATTCCTCCTGAGAGCCAACAGACTGGTCTGCTGGTGCAAGATGACCCCCATCCTTATTTTGATAATCTGACAGTAGAGGAACATGTGTGAATGTGTATTCAAACCTGTACCTTCACACTTCTCTTGACTAATTTGAGCTAAATTTAAGATGATTATATGTGTCGTGACTCTGTTGCTTCTATTAGCCAAAAGTGAGCATGACCAGATAATTACCACATACGTTCTATAGGAGAGGTGATGTAACCCTGCTATTCACTTATAATTTGGCTATACAGATGACATGTGAAGATACTGTATTGTTGAAGTCTCAAAAGAACTTGATAACAGTAAGGGATGTGTCACCAGTCGACAACTGCTGAAATCTTGCCACTCCTGGAAGAAGGGTGCTCAATTAAACCGGTTCTTCTGACATTTCACACCGATTCGCTGTCATATTGCATTGCCTCATTTTTCACAATGGACAATCAGTGTCTTGCTGTTGTTTGCAAAATGTGCATGAACTTTTTAAGGGGATAAGCCTCCTAAGGCTATTAAGTGTTAAAATTTAGTTTGTTCTGTCATTTATTTACTCTCATGTCTTTCCAAACCCGTATGAATTTCTTTCTTCCATGGAACACAAAAAAAGTTCAGCAGAATCTCCAGGGTGCATCTACAGTAGACTACTTTTATGTTTTATTAGAGATTTGTTGAACTTGACAGCCCCTAGGCAACATGTACTTTGATTATCTGGGAAAAAAAGAACAGCATGAACATGCTGCACCTCATTTTGTGAAAGTCATACAGGTTTGGGATGACATGAAGTTGAGTAAGTGATGACATAATTTTCATTTTTGGGTGCCTTGCTTAAGGACACAACAATGATGGGTGTGTTATTGTTCACATATACAGTCACATACTCACATTTAGATCCCTTCATTTAAGAACATTTATTGAAATAATCTGTGGAAAAATCACTTGGTAAGCCACTAGCTTTAGAATGTAAATTCAGTAGTAAATTCAGTATCTGTAGATGGAGATGACTACCTGTCTTTTAAAGGGGCCCGTCTTAGTGACTGATGGTTTTGAATGTATTGAATTATTCATGCTGCCTGAAGAGGTAGAGGAAATGAAAGTTAACATCTTTAATGGAGAACACATAAAGAATGAACAAAAAAGCTGCACTGGGTCTCTGAAGATGCATTTAGAATCATTAAAACACTGTCTTTGTTCACTATGGAAAGTGCCTCACAAAAAAAATGGGCTTTTTTTCTTTTCTTTTTTTGTATTATATATTATAATAATACTAAGTTCCTGCAGATGAAAGTGTCTGCTTAATCATGTAAATGCGATGTATTGTTGTGATCATTTAATTTGTTTGAAAAGAACTTCTGAGCTAATGAATTTGAATGGTTTTTCTTTTTTGCTCCTGCAGGAAGATGCTTCTAATATAACAATTTTAGGTCTGCTGCTTGACTGCAGTTTACCAAAAATGTTCTACAATCAGCCCCAGGTAAGAGATATATATATAATCCCATGTTTAGGAACTGTTTTAAGGCCTGTTCACGCTAAGACTAATATTCGGTATGAAAATTGGGTGCAGTAAACATTTTAAATTGAATGAACGGCTGTTAATTTGAGTGCATCTGTTCAGATTGAAACGAACCTTTGCATGTCGTAAATGCAACATTTTTCTACGGAGATATTTTCTCATTTCTGCAAAGAAAACTAGCCAAGCTATATGATTTACGCTTATGGTCACATGCCCAGAGCTGCTGCTGTTACATAAAACTACAGTTTGGTAACTATTTTGCTAAGTGAGAAAGATTTCGGAACCGGCTCTCGTCTCTGTACTCTTGTAGTTGGTGTTGTTTGATAAACACCGCAGCATATACAAAAAAATGTAGGTTGTGCAGCACTTTGTGTTCTGGAAAAACTGGCATATTTCTGCTTTTCTATAAGCGCCACCTCAGAGAGTGAATTGACATTTTCCTGCAGACTGTTTTTATGAATTGGTCTAAACAGACAAACAGCATACTAAAATTGTGCTGAATTTTCATACCAAACATTCATGTTTGTGTGAACAGGCCTTAAGAAATTAGACCACTACTTCTACTTCTGCATGTATAGCTTCTCTCTAATGACAGTGGAAATTTGGGAGATCCTGCAGCCAGTGACTATTCAAATGCACATAAAAACAGCTTATTTATTTGCGTCTTTTATTGGTTTCTTCCTTTTAAACTAATTGTCTCAGATTTGTTGCTTAGCTTAACCAGAACATTTGTTAATGGTATAAACAAAGTACAAAGTATCCAGAAAGTAATGAAAGCTCAGGTACAAGCCTGACATCCTCTATCATTGTAGCTATTGCATTGTTTATTATAACCGTATTGTTAGCAGAAACAACATCTCTAGATTGTGTCCCCATCGGTTTATCATTGTAGGTGCGAATGGAAAAGCCTCCTTAAGTGTATAGCTCCCCTTTAGAGGTCTCCTTCCAGTTAGTCCTTTTGAAAAGTCTTGGAATGACATGTTGGAACGCAGCTAATAAGTTGATGGTGCTTTTAACACCTATCCTCTCAGAGACCATGCACAGCAACATCTAATTCTTTTAAATTTAAGCTTACACACATAATCATGTAGTGAGGTGACAGCTTTAGTTGCATTGATTTACAAGTTATTTGGTGATTGTATGTTGAGACGTGGCACGTCTTGTTTTGTTTTTAACGCTTTACATTACATTCCTGTGATTTGTGTTGACGGGTGTCTAGCATTATGATGAAATATGTGTCTACAGCCTTTACGTTTCTCTCTCTTTCCTCATAGGGTTGGTGTTTAGTATCCGAGGAGGGCAGAATTGCACTTCAGATCAGTCTTTCTGAAAGTGGGGAAAGGCCAACACACTTAGACAAACTCAAGCCATACGTGCTAGAGAATATTGTGGTGCTGCTGGTCCTTCCACCACCAGAAGATGCTGTCTGTATGTACATTTGTATTTTTATCCATGTTTATTTATTTATTTTTTTTACATTTTGCACTTCACACTTTAAGATTATAAAGTCATTTGTTTTCTGCTGCAGATAAAAGAAATGCATGACATGATTTTTGATTCAAATCCTCCTAATATTATTTGTGTAAATTTTGCTGGCTATATTTATTGGCTTTTATTTATTTTTCCCGGTGATCTTTGACTTTATTTTGACTATATCAGCATTTGTTTATCTTTTGCTATGATTCTCATACAACACACACCAAAAAAATAGTTCAGTTTGAGCAAATTTATGGTGTCACTGAGCAGTTTTTTGCATGGCTGCTGTGTCCATCGTGTTTTCACACTCCCCATGTGAGATTGGCATGATTGTTTTAACACGTTTCCACTCAGACTTTTTCGTTTGGACTGCTGGATTGCACTCATGGGTTCGTGGGGCATTAGGTGAGATCACAAAAATGCATCCTAGTGGTGTAAAAATGTCATAACATATAAATAGCCACAAAACCACAACAATATCTTTTTTTAAGAGAAAGCACAAACATATCACACTCTACGTAACTATATAATTGGTTGTCTAATGCAACAGATTAATTGTAAACCAACAACAATTGAGGCAGAGAGATATGCCCAAAAGCAAACAGGCCTCCAAGACTTTGGTTACACTGCACCTAAATCTTTTTTCTTTTTTTTTCTTTTTTTTTTGAATTCCTTTCTTTAAGACTGAATATGCATTGATTAAATCATATAAGAAACACTTTTATTCAGCAAGGATGCAATAAATTGATCAAACATGACAGTAAAGACATAAAATGTTACAGAATATTTTAATTTCATATAAATGCTGTTCTTTTAAACTTTGTTTATTAAAGAATCCTGTCAAAATGTTAATATGTTTCATAAACATATTAATCACCACAACTGTTGTCAACATTAAGAAGAAATATTTCTTGAGCACCAAATTAGCATATTAGGATAATTTCTGAAGGACCATGTGACACCAAAGACACCAGCTTTGCCATCACAGGATTGCATTACAGTTCAAAAATATATTAAAATAGAAAACTAAGAACTAATTAATTATAATAAAATGAAAAAATATCACTGTACATTATTTCTGTACAGGATTTAACATTACAGGATCAATGCAGTCTTTGTGAGCATAAGAGACTTCTTTCAAAAACATAAATAATTGTACCCACTCAAGCATTTAAACTTTTTAAAGTTAGTGTATGTGTTAGTAAACTCTACTGCATGTACTTATGTCTGTTTCATTAATGTGATAAACACTGGAAATACGCATTTTAGTTTAGTTCTAGTAACATGCCACTGAAAATAAATGCACATTCTGAGGTGGTAATGTGACTCAAAGCACCTTGAGTCTGCATTAATTTTTAGTAATTGAATGATCTAATGAGTCATCTATACCACAGACGTGGCAAAAATTATATCACCTGGAGACACCTTGTCATAGCTGCTTTCAAAACCATAGGCCTACTTGAACTCTTCAATAAACACTTAAATAATGAGCATAGACTCTATTTCACTTCCCTATTTAATATAGAAATGTTTTTACTCTAATAAGATACTGCTTGTATCTAATTCATAATTGCTTAATCACTCAGGCATGAATGAATAAATATAGTTTAGTGTGAAATTACAGAATTATTGGTGAGTGATTTTAGTAAACCCAACAGCGTGTTAATTTAAGGAAAATTCCGCTCTGAAATGTCCTGGGGTAAAAGTGTCATTCAGACACAGATAATGAGATTGAAGGGAACCATAACTTTCTAGTTCATGAGTTACACCTACCTGGATTTGAAACTTTTCACTGCTTGCCACCAACGCCCAACAAACAACTTTCCCTGGTATCATAGCACCACCTTGTGGCTTTCCTACTGTGTATTCTTTTTTTTTCCCTCCAAGTTATGTGTAGTATGGACCCATTATAAATTGTATTTCCTAATTATGTATTTTCATTCCAGCAGATCCCAGAATAGGAGTGTTCATGTTGAACTCAGGGGTTAAAAAGCTCTTTGTTAAGGTATGTGCGCACAGGTTCTGATGAATTATGCGTATAAACTGATATGGTTTATAAACATGACTTGTCTTGTGTCTGTTTAAGGAGATCCAGCTCTTGTCTAGAACAGACAGCAGTGTAGAAATCACTGAAGTGCTTCTCAAGCCTTCCGCTACTAATTTCACTCAAGTGGCTTCACTCTTCTGTAGACGTCAGTAGCTTAAAATTCTCATTGTATCCTTATTATTTATACTGTGATGTATGAGCTGTGTTTATTTGATTTTCTTTCGCTGTTTTTGTTTTTAGGCTCTTTGTCAGCTAAAAGTAAAAGGTGTCCAAGTCAGACTGGCCTGCAGATTTTAGCAAACAGAACAGTGAATTTATATCCACTACTGGTAATGCATAGGTAATGATTTCTGTTAAGAGCTTATTTGCCGCAAGTTAACTTAAAGCTTTTATCATTAACATTATCTGTATTTAAATCAGTTTAAATCTCTATTGGCCAGCAAATACACAGTAGGCCAAGAGTAATTTTTTTGTTACGAATTAAAAAAAAAAAAAAAAAATTGTTTTGCAAGTTTTACATATGGTATCATTAATAATTGTATAAATACACTACCATTCAAAAGTTTGGGGTCAATACGATTTTTTTGTAAAGGAAATTAATAAGCATTAAGGGGCTGTTTTCAAAAACATTTAAAAATCTTACAGATTATAAACTTGTGTAAGTGAATGGTCGTGTACTTTCTTCACCTCTTTATAATTAGGATATAAAATATATAAAGTAACATAGTAAATGTTCATAATTTTTGATGCAGTTGTACTCAATATTTAGCCTTGTTTTTACAAAGTGGTTCCTCTCGGTTTCAGATGGTCCAACTCTGAGCTGAGTTCTTTAGTTCAGCTCAGACAGAAGCAGAGGGGCTCAAAGCATGTTGAGCTCTGGCTGTCCAACCCCTTCCCCATCACCTTCAGAATCACTAACATCTCCTTTTCTCAGCGTAAACTCTTTAAGGTAATGTTTACCTGAACACCAGAGACTTGAATGTCCAGTGACCACATGACTTTAGAGCAGATGAATGGACTGCAAGTTTAATTTATTTTTACTTGGGCAACGTAGTATTTAAAATAAACATTAAAAACTAAACAATATAACTGTTTTTAATAGTAAACAAAAATACAATTCACAAAAATAGGATATTAGTCCAAACTATTTACAGCTTTACTAAGATGTAAATTTTCTCATTTTATAGGTTGTAAATTTAACAAATTCCCTGGAGGTGACCTCTGGTAGCTGGAAGCTTCTGTCTCTTCAACTACTCAGCAAATCTTTACCCACAAACCTCAGAACCACAATTACTCTAACAACCAATGTAGGGGTTCCAATGGAGCTTCACCTCCAAACATATTCTTCTGCCTCAAAGGTACAGCTTGACTAAGGTTCACGTCCTCTGTGTTGACGGAAACCTGATGATGATTTAAATTCGTTGTCTACTGCATAGACCGAGTGTTTGAGAGAACAGATAGACAGTAATTTATTTGTTTTACTTTGGGTCATATTATTTACCAGAATTTGCTCGTTTTTGTCTGAATTATCACTTTCTTTCCTCAGCAGGGAGATGTTATGTTTGAGTCTTTTGAGGAGTGTGAACGGCTCTGTCCTCTCCGTTTGTCCAGAGCAGGTGAGACAAACACACCTGGACACATTTAAGTGTTTTTTTGTTTGTCCCCCATTGTCCTAAACAATAGTTTGTTTTGAAAACTTGTTTTAATCTAGTTTCTGGAAATAATAATAATAATAATAATAATAATAATAATAATTAATATAAAATCATTAATAAAAATTATTACATTTCACAATGTTCAAGATTCCCACAATTTTTACCCACTGAATTTACATGACTCTTCCAGTCCATCATGATTTACTGGATAAGGATCAAAGATAAAGGATTTTTTTTTTTTTCTTAAAGATTTTTATTCACAATTTCTACCTAATAAATGATTTTAGAGCTTGGCGTAAATAGCAAAATGTCTTTTAATTATAAAAATGCACATGGCATTGAAAGTTTTTTTTTTTTGTTTTTTTTTTGTTTTTTTTTTGTTTTTTTTTTTACTTTAACAATTTTACAAAAGGCAGTAAACAGTGTTATTTTAGTTTTGTCAAGATTTTATTATACTTTTTATTAATAATTTAAATTCATTTTTATGTAAAAGTTTTTTAAATTAGTTTTTTTTTTTCATAGTTTTTCATTTTTCATAGTTTTCTTTCATGTCTGTACAGTTTTTGTTTTTTTGGTAACACTTTAGTATAGGGAACAATTCTCACTATTAACTAGTTGCTTATTAGCATGCCTATTATTAACATATTGGCTGTTTATTAGGTCTTCTAAAGCACATATTCTACGTGACCATATTCTATATCCCTAATCCTACCCAATCCCTAAATTTAACAACTACCTTACTAAGTATTAATAAGCAGCAAATAAGGAGTTTATTGAGGTAAAAGTCGTAGTTAATGGTTTGTTAATGGTGAGAACTGGTCCTTTAAATAAAGTGTGACCATTTCTTTTTTAGTATTTTAGTACATGTAGTTAAAATACATAATTAGAAATTTTGCTTTGGCAACTAAATGAAATAAAATAAGTTTACATTTCTTATATTTTATTTTGTTTCAGTTAGCATTTAAGTAACAATGTTTGGTAACACTTTAGAATAACACTTATTCACTAACTACGACTTTTCTCTCAATAAACTCATAATTTGCTGCTTATTAATAGTTAGTAAGGTAGTTGTTAAGTTTTAGGAATGTAGAATAAGGCATTAATGTGTGCTTAATTACTACTAATAAATGGCTAATATTCTAGTAATATGCATGCTAATAAGCAACTAATTAAGAGACCCTAAAATAAAGTGTTACCCAATGTTTTTATGGTTTTAATTTGTTTTACTTTTCGATAATAACCCTGTGAGTTATTTTAAAAAGAGTACATTTTAAAAATAAATATTTAATGTTAGTTGTTCCAGCTTTCTATTGCTTGTTTTGCCTTATTTTAAATCATATTTAAGTCATCTCGAGGCCCCCTAGTAGCACTGTTGTAGTCACCTATCATAACATTGTATTATAAATTGATGGAATAGTTTGTTGTATACTAGTTTTTGCATTTTTTTTTTATGTGTATGAACTTGTAGGACGTATTGAGTGGCAGCAGTCCCTTCTCCCAGAATCCTCCTCATCTCTCTGGAGAGTGGACAGTAGTCTGGCCTCTTCACTCTGTAGCCGTTGGCACTGTAGCAAAGAGCTTTCTTGCAGGTAAGCATGCTGGAAGATAGAAACAAACCTGTGAAGACAAATAGGTTACTCATCTTGAATTCTGTTTAAACATATGTGCATTCACTCTTTTTTTTTTTTTTGGTGTGTGTGTGTTTTATTCAGGTGGCCCAGACTTCCTGCAAACCACTCTTCACCCCTGGACTTTGGGGCCACACCTGTCAATGATAGTAAGGTATGCAAATCACTAATAATGATCTTTTGAATTGAACCTGAACCCAAATATTTTTCTGTAAAACACAAAAGATGCATCTTTAGTAAGAATCTTCAAACGGCAGTCAAATATGCCACCTTTTGATGCATCACATGGAATTTTCATCATTGTTTAAACTATTAATGTAAATCACTAATTACACATTATGCATTTTTAGTAAGACTATTTGGATCATAAGGTTGTTGTACTTTTACTCCAGGTGAAGAATTTCACTCTGAAAAACCCGACAGGTTCAGTGGTGTCTGTGGAGGTCCGAACACTCTCCTCATACCCAGTTCCGCTTGAAGCCCTCGACATGTTAACCAAATGGTACATACTGTAAACGCACACTCATATGGCCTAAATTCTGTTCTGCCAAAAATCTTAATTACATAAAATTAAATATCTATTAAAGTATGAACATCTCTCACTACACTATAAGCTTTTACATGTCAAAATGTCAACATGTAAATAAGACATGTACTTAAACATAAATTACAAATTTTTATTTCAGTTTTAGTAATTTTAGTACTTCAGCTTATTTTGTTTCCAGTAGTTCCCAAGGCATTTCTTTGTTTTAGTAGTTTTAGTGGTCACACTTTATTTTGTCCATTTTTCGCTATTAACAAACTATTAACTTTTGCCTCAATAAACTCCTAATTCGCTGTTTATTGATAGTTAGTAAGGTAGTTGTTAAGTTTAGGAATTGGGTAGGATTATATTGTCATGCAGAATATGTGCTTTATAAGTACTAATAAACAGCCAATATGTTAGCAATAGGCATGCTATAATAAGCGACTAGTTAATAGTGAGAATTGGTCGCTATACTAAAGTGTTACCATTTTAGTTAACAATAACAACACTGTTAAAGAGAAATAACATCTGAAATCATATTATGTATCTGTTCTAGGTTTAATATTAGCCCACTGTCTGTGAATATCACTACAACAGAATTTCTTCTGTTGGCTGCTAATCACAAGGTGAGGTCATGATTTTTGAATAGCCTTGTTAAGCACATTGAGTATAGCTTGTATAGTAAATGTGCTTTGTGGTACCTCTGGTTATAGTGTACTCATGTTTTTGCAAACAGGAAAGTGAGAGAGGCAGTGTGTTGAGGTTCCTTCTTCAGCCGTGGGAGTCGCGGACAGTTTCTGTGGCGTACCAACCCACAGAACACAAGCATGTTACCTCACTGCTCCTCATCAGGTACTGCTCTGCCCAAATAAGTTGTAACTGAGGTATTAACATATCATTGAGCGATTTAATTATAAATTTAACAGATTAAGGAGAAAAAAAAGTTTTGCTTTCTCGGTATGTTGCTATAGACAGTACTGTAATGCATAGTCATGAAAAAACTGAAATTATCAGGAAATTTTCATTCTAAAATTTCATAAAATGGTTCACAATTTGGTGTTAGTGATCCCCATCCAGTAAGCACATACTATAGGAAAAGTCATGGGTATTTATAGTAGGAACTTTGTATGTATTATATAATGTAACATGATGGAACATTTTGACAACATTTGCTTTTTTCCCCTTTAGTAATTACACACAAAATGTTTTGCTATAAGGTGCGATCACAGAATGCTGGTTGGTCTGAAAGTAACTTCTGTGCGAGTAGTTACACTATTGACCGCGGCTTTCCTTGTTGTGGTTGTTGTTTTCTGTGTGCTTCTATGAGTTTCTATGCTAGTTGTTAGCACACAGTAATTGTGGCTGTATCTGTTCGTTAACAGGAACAACCTAACCGTGTTTGACATGGTTCTGGTTAAAGGGTTTGGGGCAAAGGAGCTCCTGAGAGTAGGAGGGAAGCTCCCCGGTCCTGCAGCCTCACTGCGCTTCAACGTGCCCCAGTCAACCCTCATGGAGTGCAGAGATGGTGAGCTGAGCTTCTCCTGACATGTCATCTTTAAGAGTTTGTTAAAAAATACACTGGTGTTGGTAGAAGTAGTGTTCTCAAATTAAATGTTCTTCTGATTATTTTTTTATTTTATTTTTTGTAATGAATTCAGTAATTTCAGTTACATTGAATTACCCAGCTTTTTATCAGTAGAACACTCCTGATCTAAAATTTTACTCTAGATCTTACTCTAGATCTTGAAATTTTAAGGTAATATTTTAATAATTTAACAACACATTTGGACGTTCACAATTCTGTGGTTTTGGTTAATGGACATATGACATGTAGATAAAAATATATATATATTTTATATTTTAGTAAGTTTTATTTAAAATATTTAAAATTTATTTACATTTAAACCATAATTATTTATTACATTTTTATCAACTCGTGACCCCTAGTTTGGGAAATCTGTTTAACTACTTTAACTGATTATTGTCTT
This sequence comes from Spinibarbus caldwelli, assembly GCA_039654775.1. Taxonomy (NCBI): domain Eukaryota; kingdom Metazoa; phylum Chordata; class Actinopteri; order Cypriniformes; family Cyprinidae; genus Spinibarbus; species Spinibarbus caldwelli. The sequence continues at coordinate 17,029,667 of CM077225.1, forward strand.
TTATTATGTTAATTACTTGCAGAACTACACATCGTGTTTGGTCATGTTCAAATTAGAGAATCCCAGGAACATCTAAAGAATTTCCTGTGAAATTTCACACCATATTATATTATGGTTACACACAGCCATACGTTATTAATAAACAAAAATCAAATACACACAATTGAAGTCGACGGCAACACTTTATAGTAGCTTTCATTAATAAGTCCATAACAAACATTATATATTGCTGAACAGATCATTTGTTAATATATTCACATACCTAGACATATGAGATAATGTACTTGGTAATATTTACTAAGGAGCTTACCGAATATTACCTAATGATTAACAGATCGTTATTCAATGTGAATTGAAATGCGTATGAATATCTTTAAACTTTCAATTAATATGATCATTTACTTGATCATGAAATGATTTTGACAGATAGTTTACAATGATTAAAGACTTCATTAATAAATCTTTAAAAAACATCATGCTTAACAGATCATTAGTTAATGCTTACAAATGTCATTAAACTTTCAATTCTTACGATCGTGCAGTTTTTAAAAATTTACAAATTTTGACAAATTAAACTGATTTAAAGCTTATTTGTTCATGTACATTTGAGTGCTCGTTAAACTTCAGTTTCTTATATATTACCGGCTGTTCTTTTTTACATTAATAAATGTTGTGAAAAAATGAGTAATTATAAGCACTTTACAAACTATTCATGTTAACAAATTGTTCATTAATTTATAATCACAGTCTGTAAATATTATATATTTAGTCTCCGTTTGTTGTGTGGACTTCTGTCTTGACAAATCATTTATTAATTATTTGTTCATGTTTTTGAAGTATCCAATCTAAAGTTGAGACTATTCATCATATATAAATGTTTATATATATATATATATATATATATATATATGTATATATGTTTACTAATCATTAGTATCTTTATGAGCAGTCATCAGCAGTCAATTCACCCTGTTTATACATCTTTACAAATCATTTATTAATCAGTTGTTCAGGTTTTTGCAGTACCCAATCTAAAGTTGAGACTATTCATCATTTGTAAATGTTTAAAAACATTTACTGATCATTTTCAAGAGAACTTATTCATTTATCAAAACAATGTCATATTAACAGATTGAATTGTGTCCTGTTACAGTAATCAAATGGAACCCCTGTACACTTCTGACCCCTTAACCAACCTTTATAGCTACCCATACTACCAAACCTGTCCCTAAACTTACCTGTATCACACCTCAATAGCAGCAAAAATGTTGCGCATTAACAAAAGCTTTTAATCACTGTAATATCTGTTAAAATCTTTTGTAGTGTATTTGAACGTATTAACTAACAATCCGTTAAGCGTTATTTAATGTTTGTTAGTGATTTGTTAATGAAAGTTATTACAAGTGTTACCACATTTTTTAATCCTCTTTCTTGTCTTTTCACAGGTTTACGATCAAGTAAGCCCTTGTTTGCCATCCAGAAAAGCTTTAAATTGGAGAATGCTGGCGAGTTGCCATTGACTGTAGTATCCATGAACATAAATGGATATAAATGTCAAGGTTATGGCTTTGAGGTGCAACACTGCAGGTCTTTCAGAGTGGACTACAACTCGTCCTCAGAAATCACAATTGCGTAAGTCTTAAGTGTTAATGTGAAAGTGCATGTGCCTGCTGATTTTCAGCTGATTACGCTACTATGCATACTATTCAATATGAGTATTTTAAGGAAAGTGCAGATCTTATGCCATCCCTTTGCTTTTGAATACAATAGAGTTTTGAGAGACTGAGGTATATATATCTGTTTTACAAATGACTTTAGGATAGTGTTACCTATGTTTTCTAATGCCTGCCCCTGCTTTGATATTTCATTCATACCATCTGGTACTATTGACGACCATTTAAAAAATATCTGTGTATTCTAATGGAATAAAAATGTTTCACAAGCAACCAGTTTATTTGGTAATATTACATTATTATACCAGCTGAGCCACTGCCTTTGAATGGGATTGCTAAATGATAAGGAAAGGGAAGTGGTGTGTGGCCAAGTATGGTGACCCATACTCGGAATTTGTGCTCTGCATTTAACCCATCCAAGTGCATACACACAGTAGTGAACATACACCTGGAGCAGTGGGCAGCCAATGCTGCGGCGCCCGGGGAGCAGTTGGGGGTTTGGTGCCTTGCTCAAGGGTCTCACCTCAGTCATGATATTCTCTGCCGGACCCGAGACTCGAACCCACGACCTTCGGGTTACAAGTCCGACTCTCTATCCATTAGGCCACGACTGCCCCCTAGGCCACGACTGCCCCCTAGGCCACGACTGCCCCCAAGGCCACGACTGCCCCCAAAATGATAGGTTTGCCCAGGACAAAATGATAGGACAAAATGATAGGTTTGTCCAGGTATTATATAGTCCTCCTTGGCTAATAATTTTTCCCATGAAACACAGTTGTCTTCCTAAAGGGACAAATTCTCCATTTCGCTGCATTCAAATGCATTCAGAGCAGTGTTGTGATAACATCTTGTATATTCTTGTATATTTTAAGAATTAAAATAGTAAATTTATGATTTAGACCCAAAGTGCCTGACTAATCAGACAGCATCGTATCCCTAAAGCCCCATTTTAGGTTCCCTTTTTAGTGCTAGTTACCATTCTTGTTGCCTGTTCTATTTCTAGGCTCTAAAGTAATTGAAAATGTTTAGCAGCATATAATTATTTGTTTATATGATTGAAGGTGATGTTCAGTTTAGGCTGATGTTTCTCTGCCTTTGTTTTGTCATTTGTCTCTTTTTGTCTTGCTGTATTTTTATAATTTTTAAAAGGATAGTGCACAAAGGATAGTCCACCCCAAAATAAAAAGTCTTCATTGACTCATCCTGGTGTTGTTCAAAACCTGTATGCATTTCATTCATCTGTGAAACACAAAAGAAGATTATTTGAAGAATGTTGGTAGCCTACCAGTTCAGTTCCCTTTGACTTCCATTGTATTTTTTTGTCCATACAATGGAAGTCAAAGGGAACAGAAACAGTTTGAGTACCAACATTCTTAAAAATATCTTTCATGTTCCACAGAATAAAGAAAGCCATGTTTGTAACAACTTGAGAGTGAGTAAATACTAACAGAATTTTCATTTTTTGGGTGGACTATATCATTGATTCCGTGGTTTGTTCCACAACTTTTTTTTTTTTAATCTTTTTCTTCTCTTTTTATTTTCTCCTTATCTCAACTGTTCTTTCTGTATGTCTCTAGATTTACTCCAGACTTCACATCTTCGTGGGTGATCAGAGATTTGACTCTAGTGACAGAACGTGGCTCCCTTTTCCACTTCACCCTCAATGTGACTCTTCCTCACCACATGCTGCCCCTGTGTGCTCAGGTGGTACCAGGACCCAGCTGGGAGGAGTCCTTCTGGGTCATCACACTGGTCTTTACCTGGTTAGCAGTCCATATACATACTTAAACCCACAAAATGTTACCCTGTGCATGTATATGCATTGTTATAAACCTGTTCTCTCTGCAGTTCCTCTCTAGCTGGTGTGTGTCTGATGGCTTTCCATCAAGCTCAGCATATTCTAAGTGAGTTCTCCACACCAAGTCCACGTAGCAATCACAACTCTGTACCTCGTGAAAATAGTAGTGTCAACCACATCTCCTCAAATGGTGTCAGGTGAGACAGCATCACTCTTTATTATTAGGGAATCCACACATACTCTGGTCCTCTGAGTTGTTATAGCCAACTGTGTGAGTTAGATCCATTTTTAATTACTTGCTGTTGTTTTTTTGTCTTTAGTAGAGGAAAGGGCAGTTGTAAGAACTACACTGACACAAGCCATCCCTCTGACAAAGGCAAAGGGAGAGGATCTCCAGCCGTGGCCAATGGGACAATTCGGTCACAGTCCTCAACCAAGAAAACTACTGGAGGTTCTTCCCAGCCTCCAAAGAAGCAAACTAAGGTGTCGTTCCTATATGGTAGATATAAAAATAGCCCTGCAACTGCCACTGCTAGTGTTTCTGCTTCTTCGGACTTTTGCAGTCCTCCCACTGATGAAGATAGAGATTGCACCTTTGAGTTAGACCCAGAAGTTTGTAATAACAACAACAATAACAATGACATAATAGATGAAACCCTTCTCCCTGCTGAGAAGAAAGAGCACTTTAGAGAATCCAGAGAGGACAAGGCATTGCCAGCTGATATGTTTCCTATGGAAACACTTCCTGGATTACCTGAAAACATCACAGCAAGCAGAGTCCCTCAGCCTGCAGATGAAGCAATGGAAAACGAGGAGTGTAAAAGAAAAAATAATGCAGAAAAAAGGGATAATGTAGATCAAGAGGTAAGAGCCATAATACAGCATAAGAGGATGACCTTACACTGCTAAAATCCACCTCTTTGTGAATGTTTTAACAAAAGCTTCTCACTGTTGAGGTTCTTTCTAAGACAAATGTTTGTGCCCCTCACTCAGAAGACAGAAAGAGGCAGCAGTCAGAAGAAGAGACCAGAGAAAGATGCAGAACTTGGAGTGTCAGCCACCAACACCAAAGCAAAGAAAAACACAGGCAGGAGTCGCAGGAAGGCAGCTGAGCTCATTCCTGGGTAAGTATCTGGACAGTTCAGCTTTAGGCCTTCAGATGTTAGTTATGTAGAGTTCCAAGTAATTGACAGCAAATTGACTTGATTCATGATTCAGTTCAAAAGCAGTTTATTTACGCTAAAAAACATGGCCACACTATGATTGCGTTAATTGTAATTGTAGCATAGATTATGTATTTTTTATAAATACTGTATTTATAATAGTAAATACACTATTTTAACGACTCATGATTAATTTGATTTTTAGCATTTTAAAGGGGTCATGAACTTCCTTTTTTATTATTTTGTACTGTTCTCTGAGGTCCATTTACAATGTTATCAACATTTACATAAAAAAAATCATAATTAAGAAGTAATAGGCTGTTTTCTGTCCTGTTTTTGGCCCCCCTCATCGGAACGCTCTGTTTGAATAGGTGTGGCGGATTGTAGACTCAAAAGTAAACACCCACTGCTATGATTGGCTAACAGTTGTGTATGTTTGACAGCCTACATCCTATACAGATGGACGCTGCTGTGATTTAGGTTAAAAATGCATAAATACTCAATACATATCAAATGATCTGTAATAACAGACAAAGCAATAGTGACCACATAATAAAAACAATTTCTCACACTTGTGTGGTGCGACATTACTGTCGGATCCAATATAGTCTCATAGCATAGTCTTTTAGTTTCAGTCTTTCTGAAATTCCTGTGTTGAACTGTGCCTTGTTTGTAAACAGATCCATGGTAAAATGAAGTGAACAAAGGACCACGTTCTTACTGACACGGTCTAGATCTTCATTAAAAATAAAGTTCATCCACTTTTTCCTAATGTTAGGGTCAGAAGGAAGGCAATGCAAAGACTGTTTTTCCACAACTTAGCACTGTGCAGCATCTTTGTTGTATTCAGAGCCATCTTTATCGATTGTTTTCTGGGTAGACTTGCATTCACCTCTCTTATTTACATTACATGTGTGAATCGGTGGGCGGGGCTAAACAGGCAGTGATGTAGAAGCAGGTGTTGATCTTCCTCTGTGGAGGCGGTGTTTAGCCACACTATTACATCATAAAGTGGCACATTCCACAACCTGATGTTTTGGCAGATTGGCGTCAATATAAGCTCTTTTTAGACTAATGAGAAAGTTTTGAGTTCTGAAACTTACAGGATGTTTTTATAGTACAATGATTTCTCAGTTCATGACCCCTTTAAATAAGTTGTTGGCTACGGTATACAAATTACAATTTAAAAGTCATATTGATGCATATGAATAAGGAGAATTTTAAATGTATGATTTCTGAAAAAATACATGGTACATTTAAAAAAAATAAATAAATAAATAAAAAAAGCTCTGAAGAACCACTAAAATGTCAATATTTTTGCACTCCCCTTACTGTAAAACATTAAGTACAATTAAAGAATCGTTTAGTTAAGTATACATCATTTTTTAGTCTTTTTTTTCTTTATAAGCTGAATTTTGTTAACTGTTGGAGTTTGAATTTATTGAATGTTGAATCTGTGTCTGCCATGAAATAGCCTGTGAAGATGATATAGCAAAATACTTCAATACAACAGATATTAATAACATATATAAATACAAGTTAAAAAGTCAATAAGCAAACAAGTTAAGACATTTTATTATTGTTAATATTATTACTACTACTACTTGTTTTGTTTGTTTTTTTTAATGTATTTTTCATTCTGGTAATCCAACAGGCTTCCTGAAAACAGCGTTGTGATGGTGACAGAGAGTGAGAGAGAATCTCAACGTAATATTGCTAGAACCCGCAACATGAAACCTGAACTACCTAAAATAGGAGCCAACCCAGACAGCCCTCTCAAACACAGTGGTGAGGAAGTGATTTCCAGTAGTTCCTCTGTATGTGTGCATATCATCATAGCAGTGTCCCTGAACATCGTAATGTCACTACAGTTGTTGAAGACAACATAAAACTCATTTCAAAGTGAAATGGAATATTTCATGAGGATGGATCATATATCAATGAGGATTTGATTGAATCATTTGCTCATGTTATTTTTTTCCCTGCCATATGAATTGTATATTTATTGTTTTCTACTTTAAAATGTTAATTTGTTCCTGTGACTGCAAAGATGAATTTTCAGCAGCCATCTCTTGAGTGTCACATGAACCATCAGAAATCAGTGTGAATTAGAAATCTTTTGTAACATTTTAAATGTCTTTACTGTCAGTTTTCATCAGTTTAATGTGTCTTTGCGGAATAATTATTATTATATATATTTTTTTTTTTTACAATAAATCTTACTGACCCCAAACTAGTGTATTCCAGTTTCCGTAAAAATATTAAGCAGCACAACTGTTTCCAGCATTGATGATAATCATAAATGTTTCTTGAGCACCAAATAAGCATATTAGAATGATTTCTGAAAGATCAAGTGACACTGAACACTGGAGTAATAGCTGCTTAAAATTCAGTTTTACTATCACAAAAATAAATTGCTTTACAAATCGCAAAACAAAAACATAAAAAAAATCATAATTATTCCAAACTTTAACTGGTTGTATACTGAGCTGATCTACTATGACTCTCCACATCAGTTTTGTTAAATTGTTTCCTTTTACACAAACACAGGCACATGTTTGAACAGGCCTAGGCGTAAATGTCCAGAGCGACGTCTGCAGTGGGAGTCAGGCTCTGATTCAAGCAGTTCATCAGGCAGTGTGAGAGCCAGCCGAGGGTCCTGGGGCAGCTGGAGCAGTGCCAGCAGCATAGAGGGAGAAAAAGACCCAAACAGACATCCCTGCAGGAGTAAGAAATCATACGCTTAAGCTGAAGAGAAAATGAACACTTTATCCACTGCAATTTCCAAAACAAGTTAAATAAAATAGCATTTTAAACCAAATTTTTATTTTTTAGGAGACAACATCCAGTACAAACCATATCCAAAAAATCGGGGATATTACATCAACAAGAACTATACCTACAAAACTCAAAGGTAAAATGACCAAATTTTCTTAAGATATTTTTTTTTTTTGTTTTAGTTTTTTTTGTTTTTTTTTGACTTAAGAATTTGAAAGTGATTGACATCTATAAATGCATTTGTCTACAGCATGAACAATCTATATGTCAGGGAACCATGCCAAAGTCCAGAAGTCTGCCCTGCCCCTGCAGTCCCTCACACCTTCGCTGATGTAGCTGCAGGTGTGGACAAAAACATTGGTGAGGGACATTCACACGTTACACTTAAAAAGAGGATCAAGGTTAAAGGGATAGTTCACCCAAAAATGAAAATTCTGTCATTAATTACTCACCCTCATGTCGTTCCAAACTCGTAAGACCGTTCAAATTCGGAACACAAATTAAAATATTTTTGATGAAATCTGAGAGCTTTCTGACCCTCCATAGACAGCAAAGCAACTGAAATGTTCCCAGGCCCAGAAATGTAGTAAGGACATAGTTAAAATAGCCATGTGACATCAGTGTTTCAACCATAATTTTACGAAACTGCGAGAATTCTTTTTGTGTGCAAAGAAAACAACAACAAAAAAAAAAACTTTTCAACAGTTCTTCTCCTGCAAATCACGTCGTCCACCATTATGGAGAGTACCGAGACATGCATGCATGTTATTTGTCAGCAGCACCATGCTCATGCGTCTAATTGCAGAGAAAAAAGCACATGCATGCATCGTAGTACACTCCATAATGGCAAATGATGTGATTTGTAGGAGAATTATTGTATAAAGTTGTTTATTTTTAGTTTTCTTTACGCACAAAAAGTATTCTCGTAGCTTCGTAAAATTATGGTTGAACCACTGATGTCTCATGGACTGTTTAATCAATGTCCTTACTGCATTTCTGGGACTGGGAACATTTCAGTTGCATTGCTTTCTATACGGGGTCAGGAAGTTCTCGGATTTCATCAAAAATATCTTAATTTGCGTTTCGAAGATGAACGAAGATCTTGCTGGTTTGGAACATCATGAGGGTGAGTAATTAATGACAGAATTTTCATTTTTGAGTGAACTATCCCTTTAAAATGCATGATCATATGTTTTATTTATGTGATTTATGCATTTTGGTTTCACCAGATATAATCGGCTCTAATGTGATCGAAGAAACCTGGTCACCCGCCTCAGTTCCTCTGACCAATGAATTCAGGTACAACATGACTGAATCCCTCCCGTTCGTCCCTCAGAGTCCCTCATCGGGATATGAAAGGTATGTCTTACTGGCTTTTAATTATTTTTAGTATATATTACATATTACATTTTTGACTTCATATGTGTCCATACACAATCAAATTAAAATGTTTATGTGTCATTATTGTGAAGCTTCCCTTGGAACAACATGAACAGCCAATGTGCCGGTCAGTATCCCTATAGTGATCAGACCAACTACATGCCAACAGGTGAGGAGTTTTCTGTCACGAGGAGTAAAATATGTCACTGTACTACATAGGAACTAAAGGGTGAATGATTGTTTTCTTTGTTTTTTTGTTTTTTCCGTGAAGGTAATGGCAATTACCAAAATGCATTCTCATGCCATGAAAGCCAAACCATGACCCACAGCCGTCAGCCAGTCTGGGGTGAGAATGGAACCCATAACATGAACTCCACATGGGACACTGGCAGTTGTGTGGGCAGCAAGGTGAGCTCTTACTAAAAATCATAAGGCAGCAGTGTTACCTTGAAAAGTATTGATATTTGAGGCAAGAAACCCCAGGTGAATAGAATAAGAAATCTAAGTAATAGACATCACCATACTTCCTCAGTTGATTGATTACATTGTAGACATTTTATGTGTCATGTTTAAATATGCAAATTATGCATATCCATATTACAAGTTTTTTTACGGAGGGGTTTTGCCTTTAGTATCTTGTTTTGATACCATTTTCGATGACACAAAGAAATGCTACAATTAAGGGCATACAATTTAAACAGTATCTAAATTAATGTACTTAATAACTGTAAGCAAAATATTTTCTTGTTAACTGAAACTGTAATAGAGATTATGATACCTCTGAGGGGGTTATACTATATTATAATAATAATACTAATAATAACTAATATAATAATAAAATGAATAAAATTATTCATTGACAAATAATTCATTAATAAAATTAATATTATTACTTTAGTTTAGAGTTTATTTCCATTTGCATTATATTGTATTATATATATGTATATTATAGTACAGGTACATTGGAATTCTTGTGGTTTCTCAGAGTCAGCTTTTGTAGAAAAAGTAAAGGTAAAATAAAAAATTATTTAAAAGATAAGTGAGAGCGGTAAACTTTTTCAAAAGTGCAAAAAAAGAGATGCTATGTACAAAAAGACTTTCTAATTAAAATAGATTTATTTCTTAATGTTATTGTTGTACTACAACTGCACTGTAATATATTTAATTAAATATAATAATTATTTTACTTTACACTGCAGTAAAATTGCAATAATTATGTATTACTTTATTTTAAGGTCCAATTCTCGGATTAACAAACCATTAGCTATGACTTTTGCCTCAAACTCCTAATTTGCTGCTTATTAATAGTTACTAAGGTAGTTAGGTATTGAGTAGGATTAGGGATGCAGAATATGGTCATGCAGAATATGTGCTTTATAAGTACTAATAAACAGCCAATATGTTAATAATAGACATGCTAATAAGTAACTGGTTAATATTGAGAATTTGTCCCTATACTAAAGTGTTGCCATTATTTATTACTTAAATTAGTTTTTATTTTGGTGGAAACCTTAAAAGATACCTTTATTTGTTTGTGATGACTGGTTTTCAAACACTTCTCCTTACAAATGTAGTGAAATACTGTAATATTCTGTCCACAGAAAAATGCTGGAAATTATGTGAATGTAAAAACACTGATGCTTCACTCTGAAACATGCAGTGCAAAGGTTTATATACTTATTTAATTAAAATATGCACATTGTGGTGTCAACTCACTGTTGGAGAGAAAAGTGAGTTAGAAAGCATAGCAGATAACAGTGTATCGAAACTGCGGGAAATGTGAATTGTTTTGAATATTTAGAATCGATATGTATCTCAAAATCAGTATTTTTAAGACTACTATAATGCAGTTGTCCTGCAAGTTTTAGAGTCTCATATTAACATTTAAACTAGTATTTTGCAATTAAGTGTGAAATACAAAGAGTGGCAGATACTTGAACTATTTGCAAACACAAATTGCAAACAAATCCAGGGCATCTTGGTTTAAAAAAAATTGTTTGGACATTATTATTCTGAGCTTCTTAGAAACACACTGTTTACACAGTGTTTATTTTTTCAGCCTGATAAAATGTGTATAGTTTGTCTTCATTGAAAATTAGATGCTTGGAATATTAAAGCAATTTTTCCTTTTTTTTTTTTTTTTTTTTTTTTTCCCAGCCATACTTTTCAGGAACCAGAAGTCTGTCACCCATGTCCAGTCTATTTGGCTCTATCTGGACACCTCAAAGTGAGCCTTACCAGAGCCACTTCCACCCAGAGCGTTCCACGCCGGTCTCGCCCCACTCGCCCATCAAGCCTGTCGCACCCTTCAGCCGCGAACCAGGCGGCGCCTGCCCCAGAAAACAATACTCCAGCTTCAATCCCTTTGGACCACACATGAATTTGGACATATGGAACTCTTCATCAAACCGGAGCTCCAACTCTCAGCTCTCCAACGATTCAGGGTACTATGGGGATATGTGAGCAAATGGTGCTTTTGAGTAATAAGGAAAAAAAGAATGTGCTTTTATCTCTAATGGGTAAAAATGTGAATATTCTTCTTTCTTTTATGTTTGTTGTTGTGGTAAGGTTCAGCATTTTGTTGTATATTTTTCTAGATGTTTTGCAAGTTTGACCATTGAAAATAAAAAAGAAAAAGTTTTGTACTTGATTTTGTGTTGTGAATTACTTCAGGTTTGCTTTGTCAGTGGTTTAAATGCTATAACTTGCTAGTGGAAAAAAAAAAAATCATTGACAAAACAGAATATTTTAAATTGAAACGATCTAAAAAAAACTTTCTGAATCTTAAATTTTAGAAATAAATTTAAAATAGACTATTTTTAAATTATTTTTTTTATTATTAATAAAACTCTTTAACTTCCATTCAGAGATCCATTCACTATAAAAATGGATCCTGCCTTTATGTCCCTTCAATTAGTTTTTGTAGTTTTAAGCAAATTAAAACATGGATATGAAATTAATCCTGAATTGATGAATGACTTAGGAGAAGGTGTTCTTAACTGGAAAATAATGCTTATAGTCAACTGTAGGTTATAAAATTGACTCCAGCTCACTCAGTAAAGACAGCAGACCATTTTACTCTATTTCTAGTAGTTAAGCTTCAAGGGTTTCTCTTAAGTTTTCATCTGAGATTCTAGACTGTTTTCATAGTCATAAAAGTACAACAGAACAATTACACATCCTTATAAAATTAAGTACACCATCATTCTGTAGGTCTGTGTTTTGTCAATTAATCACTAGAATATAGCCAGAACATCTCAAATAATGCAGTTTATTTATGTGCTGTGCAAAAAAAAAAATGATTTAACAATGGTCACCTGAATGTGGCATTAAGATCTACAAATGTGAAAGCATAATTGGCTCCATGTCCTTTCATGTGGTAATACAACAAAGGAGTAAAATGCAAGCTTTTATGCTACAAAAAGCAGGTTTGTGGATATAAAGGGGAGAAATACATTTTGCAAAGTGGATTCATTTGAGCATGTGATATCATTTCGCTGAACAACACATTAACTTTTATGGTTTAGAGAAATGACCGTTCTATAAATAAAATGGCTGATTTTTAAATGAACAGTGCAGTGATATTAAAAAAGGAAATTTTGTTTACAATCTAAAAAGCAAGTGATGTTTCTTGCATAATATGGGTATGATTCAAGAGACTTAATTGCATTATAAGAACATTGTACCAACCACAGTTGTGCACATCACAGTCAACAGCAAAGAAGCACATATATTGTTGCATATTTTATAAATTTTCCTGACATCACTTTTAAACAGGCTAACTCAGGCCAAATGTTATTGATACTAGCCCACCATAGTGAGACTTGTTTTGGGGGTTTTGTCTATTTGTTGTGCAGATATATCAATTAAATTGTAGTTAAAATCACATTACTTGCATTCTTATTATACATGCCAATGTTTTGAATAGTTCCCTTTTTAATCATCTGAACATTCAGATTTTTTTTAAACATACAGTAGAAACATGAATGATTTCCCTAATGTGTAGCAGTTTTTGAGTCAAAAGTGAAGAACTGCATGACTTTCAACCAAGAATTACATTTCTGTCATCATTTACTCACCCTCATGTTGTTCCAAATCACTCTGACTTTCTCCCATGGAGCACAAAAGGTAATTTCTTTTTATATAATAAAAGTGAATGGGAAAGGTGTATTCATTTGTATAAAAACTTAAAACAGTTTTTAGAAATTACATTTTATATACTAAATGTTTTAATATATAATAAATATAGATTTACACTGCTTCTCTTCCTTTACTCTTACACTCTAAGATGAAGTACAATATGATGTTGATGTCAATGCCAACATAATTAATGGCAATTTTAGATTTAAGAGTTAAAGCAACCAGAAAGATTTTGGTCTGTTTCTCCCACAATGTCTTTGTATGGCTTGGAATATAGAGCACAACTTGTTTATGGTGTTTATGGTTACAAGACACTTTAATTACATAGACAAGAACAGCCAGTATATTCTTCAAAAAAAAATCCCTTTTACATTCCACGGAAGAAAGAAATTCATATTGGTTTCAAACAACCTGAGGCTAAATGACAGAATTTGTATTTTTGGATGAGCTATTCCTTTATACTGCAAAACCAAAGAACCACGATCAGTGTACAGAGTCTATTCTTCTCTCCAAGGTGAGAGTGTCACAAATGAGGCCACAACTTCAATGCAATATGAGGGTCCCATTTGGCACAAGGGCGGCAGCTTTAAGGAATAAGTGCAAGTATTCATTTTTAGAGATGAGAGTGCTATTGTAGATAACGGTATACTTTAAAACAATGGTTCCCAGAGTCTGCCACCACAATGTGGCCATCTGAAGTCAAAGCCAGTCCTTGTGGGCCATACAGAGGGTCTGCGGAGGTGTTGATATAGGACAGGAAGGATCCACTGCTGTCAAACACCTGGAGTCCCACAGAAAAGTGAAAAGATATGAAGACATTAAATCTTTTACCTGACATGTATACTTTAAGTTATCACATTGTTAAGCATATTTAAGTAATCTAAGCCTGTATTACCTGTATCCGGCTATTGCCCCAGTCAGCCACTATAATATTGCCATTGGCATCTACTGCCACACCTGTAGGTGCATTAAACTGCCCATTTCCTTCACCATTTGACCCAAACTTCAGTAGGAACTCACCCTCTGGACTGAACACCTGCAATTAGATGACACAATCTGCATTAACACGTCAATATTTAAAAAGACTAGCAAATTGTTATTCAAAAAGTAACCAAAATTGTGGCTAAAAGTGACTAACATAATTTAGACAGGACATGACCTTTGAGGAATACGACATGGCAATACATTAGAATAGGTATTTTACCTTTACAGAATGATTATGAAAATCAGTCACAATTATTTCATTATTTTGATTCACTGCGGCAAAGTGTGGACCTATGAAAAGGAAAGATAAGGAGTTGAACATTCAACATTTGGTAAATTAAATCCTCATCACATTAGCCCACCCAATATGGCATTTATGATATGTGGCTTTGCCTTTCGGTTGAAAACTTTACTAGTGGGAACTTTTTATATACTGCATGAGCTGAAAGATAAAGCAATTTGAAAAGCATGTGGGTGTCAGATTAATGCGGCCTTCATACGCCTTCAGAAATTTTCTACTTCACATTTCTGAAGTGTAATTACGATTTTATCACGTTCAAGTGCTTTGCTGTCGGAAAGAATAAGAGTCGTGGAGGACATTCTTGTCTAAAAGAACATGAAACATCAAGGACTTTCTTGCCTATTTCTGGGGAAAATCTTATTAAAGCTAAAATGTACACAAGATATTTAGTCAATATCCAACATATTTTGAATAAAACGTAATGCTACTGTATACTTTCTACATAGTAAAAGAGAGTATCTAGATAGACAGCTTGCTAATTTTCCTGGGTTTTTGTATAAATAAATGCAATTTCCCCTGTGTAAAATGCATACAATATGCATCAAATAGTTATTTATATATGTAAATATTAGTGCTGTCAAAGTTAGGGTTAACGCAGGCGATTAATTTTTTTTCAGTTTAACGCATTAATTTTATTATTTTTTTTACCCATTATGGGCGGGGCTAGGGTTGGCCACCCCACTCACAACTGCTGCCTCTGTCTCTTTTTTTTTTTTTTTGACATTTACATTTATTTAGATGCAGAATGTCTTTAAGATCACATCAAACAGTAGACGTTTCAGATGCGCACTCCAACTTTGCCTCAGCGCCAGGCACAAGACAAACTAGTGCAGAAACGGTACTGTGCTCGTAGCGTGTACTCCTCAATTACACGCACAAATGTGCCAGCGCGCGCTGTAGCCTGTATCGTTTCATATCAAAGCGCGAAAGAAACTACAAGCATGCAATGTCATAGTTATGTCATCAGTTAAGTCATGAAGTTACCAAAAAGGTGATTAAAGCTGCCTTAAAACTGTGCATGCATGTCGTATTTGTTATATGAGTTACATTTAATAACATGTCTCTAAAATGGTTTTCAAAACTGTCCTGGAGCAGCCCTTCCTTTATCTAACACACCCGATTCAACTCTTCAGCTCATTAGTGGAGACTTTAAGTCCTGAAGTGGGTCAGAAAAGGTAAATAGATTTGTGAGAAAGTACGATGCATGTCAGATTCGCGTCACATTCAGCAGCGGCAGCTCTTAAAGTAATAGCAGTCAAATAATCTAATAACCCAGCTGTGATGTCTGTTAAAGAACAAAAGAAAAAAGAAGAAATCAATAACTTTTATAGCTTTAAGGATGCATCTATATTAAATTTAGAATTTAGTGTTTGATAACTTTATTCAATTTCTGCATATTTACTACTTGCTGAAGGGCACAGGTAGCTAAATATGACATTATAATGGGTTTATGTGAAGATTGTTTTAAGTTTGCTTAAATTACAAGTTGTTATTTTTTAAAGTCTAATAAATGTTAAAAATGATAGCTCTCAATTATACTGTAATGCTGAACGGCTATAGTCAATGGTTAAATATTAGGGAGGAAATTTTTTTTATAGAGACATCAGTAATATTGGTATTTGTGATACTGGATAGTGATACATAATAAAAGATCTCAAAAAAATATTAAAAATATATTGTCTTTATGTTGTTTGTACATTTACATTTAGTTATTTAGCAGACGCTTTTATCCAAAGCGACTTGCAAAAGAGGACAATAGAAGCAATCAAAACAACAAAAGAGCAACAACATGCAAGCGATATGACAAGTCTTGGTTAGCCTAACGCAGTACACAAAGCAAGTTTTTATTTTTATTTTTTCTTCATTAATTTGAAGATTGTGAAATTATTGCAATATAAAAGTATATTTGAAATCTTTAATGTAAGGTGGTATTAACTGTGATTAATCGCGATTAATTTCAGAAAAAATGTGTGATTAATTAGTTATTTTTTTTAATCGATTGACAGCACTAATAAATACACATAACTATTATGGCAAGAGAAAGCAAAATATAGATGTTGTGAGAAAAACAAATGAAACTTAACAGTCACTAAAACAATCATTCTCTCCTCTGCCATGTTTAAAGTTTATGGCCTGGCCAACTCAGAAACTCGGGCTATCAAAATTATCTCCCAGTCATAAATTGTACATGATTTTCCAGTTCATGTCCAATTTCCGATTAGAAAACTTTTATTTATGATCGTTTTGATAACATGAGGGCTGCATAAGTGCCAGTTTGTAACCCAAGTAAGTACCTGCAAACTGCTTGTCACTGTTGCCTCGGCTGCCAAACTTGGATACAAGTTTCCCATTGGGCTGGAAAATGAAGACGCAGCAAGATTTATTGTCAACCACAATGATGTGGCCATTTCTATCAACCGCTACACCCTTAGGACCCATGAGCTTCCCTGAGCCAATTTTATTCTGAAAAAAGACACACAGAACAGAAAAAGAAAAAAAGTTACCAAAATTCAGTGTACTAAAAGAATTTTCCTTTTATAAGTTTATTTATAAAAACATGTTCATATGTTGATGCTAAGTACAGTAACACTTTAGTATGGGGACCAATTCTCACTAATAACTAGTTGCTTATTAGCATGCTTATTATTAACATATTAGCTGTTTATTAGTGCTTATAAAGCACATATTCTACGTGACCATATTCTATATCCCTAATCCTACCCAATACCTAAACTTAACAACTACCTTACTAACTATTAATAAGCAGCAAATTAGGAGTTTATTGAGGTAAAAGTCATAGTTAATGGTTTGCTAATAGCGAGAATTGTACCGTAAAATAAAGTGTGACCCTAAGTACTTGGTAAAAAAGAAATTTACCATAAATTCTAGCACCATAAACAAAAACTTTCTTTAATAAAACTTGCAGATGCAGATACCTTAAACTTGCCATCACTGGAGAAAATGCTGACCCATTTGTTATCATAGTCAGCAATGATGATGTCACCATTAGGGTGCAGAGCAACACCAGTTGGCCGTTGAAGTTGTCCTGGTGATCGGCCCCTCACTCCAAAACGACTCTTAAATTGTCCATCATTTGAAAATATCTATAAATAAACAATTCCCTTTCTTACAAATGTTTCATCTAAATTCCATAGGCAAAAAGCAACCCACAGAATGATGGTAAAAAGACTGGCTCTTGGAGTGTATTTATAATGTGATTAGACGGGTGCAGAATTTTATACCTGAACACACTGATTATTACTATCTGCTATCAGGACCTTGCCAATAGCAGAAGCAGCAGCTCCCTGCAGATTGGTGAATTCACCCTTATTTCTGCCTTTAGTTCCTTTGGGACAAAAATACATATATGTTTTATATACTGTGTGTGTATGTATGTATAATATATATATATATATATATATATATATATACACACACACACACACACACACACACACACACACACACATATACACACACACATATAAACTATAAAAATCATAATAATATAGGGAGCAAATATACATATTTATGTTTATGTATTCATATTATATAATATTTTTAAATGTCCTTTTTGCCTGACAAAGACCTTGATTGGGTCAAAACTTTGCAATATATTACAGCTTTACGGGAGCAGATAAAACAGTAAAACTGTGTGCCTTTTTTTTTAAGTTTTTTAAGGTGTTACAGTGGTGTTATGAAAGAGACGTGCGTTCATCATACCGATTCGAAAAATGAGGTCATCTTCAGTTGGGTTTTCTTTCCGTTTGCCCGTGCTGTACATGCTGGCGGGTCGCTTGATGGCACGCTGTTTCACATGGCTACTTCCTGGTGATTTGAGACGTTTCTTGTCTCCGTCTGCAGTCAGGGAGATGTCTGTCAATTTGCTGGCCCGTATGCTGAACGGGCTGCCCCTAATATGCTGATCATAGAGCTTTAGCGAGAGCGTGAAGCGTCCCTCACAAGGGGCCGTGTATACAAACTCATAAGTGCCATTTTTATGATCTGTGACTTCACCTTCCCCCACTACGGTGCCATCAGAGGCAGAAAGATCAGCTATTAGCAGAGCATTTCCTGTTCGGCACAGTCCGCCATCTCTGTCTTTTGTTGTAATGGTCACAGAAGTAGGCTGCCCCACGATACAATGCCTCAGTCCTTCACCGGTGGCAACAGTTTCTGCCGCAACAGCATTGGTGGTTATTATAGCACCAAGGTTGTGGATGGATTTGCGAAGACCTTCGGTCTCCACCAAGAAGTCCAGCTGGCTGTTCTCTTCTGGCCGAAGTGGGAGTTCCTGACTTGCCAGTTCATCAAGACGCTCACTCATCTGCTTCTTAACCAATAGGACTTCAGCTTCCGAGCCGTGATTAAGAGCCTGCTCTGTGAAACTGCAGCTGCTGCGAATGCCCTCCTGCCCCTGCAGCAACGACTCCAACTGGGCTTGCAGCACCTGCAATTATACACAAGTGATATATTCATACATTGTACAAACATTTACAGACACTGCAGCACACATAGATAATACACACATAAATTAAACATACAGCGGAGACCAAACATCCAATGAAAATCTGTTTTCAGATTTAGAATACATAAAGGATAGACATGAACTAAATGTTTAAGATTCTGTATTTTTTTCTAGATCACTAATCAAATGCAACAAATGTGTGGTCATATTAACCACTTTGTATAGAAGGCCAGATATTTTTGCTTCCATTAAAGCACAAGATGCAGGAACATTCTCAAATTATGCTGGACAACATGACGTTCAAGTTTTCTACAAAACTCTTTGATATACTTGATATAACATGCTGTGAATTTTGCAAAAGCGGGGCATAACTAGTGCAAAAACTCTTGATATTCATTAAAAAGTTGAATTGTTATGCTGACAATATAATTTGTGGAAACTTACTTTATTTTCCAGAAGCAAATACTATATAGTAATTATTTATATTAGGTATAGAGCATATATCTGCTAAAATGCAATACTATATTACATTTAATATATTTAATGAATATTTAAATTTACAATATAATAAAGTATAAATTGAATGCATTATATATTATACAACAATTTCTATAATTTATTTATAATAATAATATATATTTATTTATTTATTTATATATTAGAATGTTTTCTGAAGACTCATTTGACACTGCAGACTGGAGTAATGACTGCTGAAAAATCAGCTTTGCCATCACAGGAATAAATTACATTTAACAGAAAACAATAAAACAATAAATAAATTAAAAAAAAAATTTTTCTCATCAAATAAATGCAGCCTTGGTAAGCATAGGATTTTCAAAAACTATTTTTTTTTGTTGTTTGGAATTTTTTTTAAATGAGTACTTAAAAAGATTTGCAAACTTAAGCATTTTAACTAGTATGTGTTAACAAAGAAATATAAGTTAATCAGGGTTAAAAGAATGTACTAGACGACATAACAGTCAGCTCTAAATGAACAACAATTCCTGACATGCACATATACGTCTTCTTTTACCAAACCTGCCATTTCTATCAGAGAAAAAGGGGTCTGTATGGTCAGTATGACAGTGACACCGGCCAAGGACCATATGTACGAAACGCTTCGACAGATCCATGCTTTGATAAATCCATCATTCACACACAAATAACAAAGCTTACATTTGGAGTATGTTCAATCATTAACTACAACCGTCATAAAAATGAGTAAAAACTTGACACAAACAGTGTGATTCTCAAACTCTAAAAACAAAACTCCATGAAGAATACTGAAGTCAGAATCCTACCTCACCTCAACTTGTTTATCACAGTCCTCTTCCATTACAAAGCCTCAAACTATGTGTGCCTGTTAGCGACTAGCTGTGCTGCCTTTGTTTACTTTGTGTTTAAGGGCTCAGGTGATTTTGTAGTTGGTCTGGTTCTCCCAGATGAATCATTCCCATGTGACGCACAGCCAGCTGCCTGGACTGATGTCAGACCCTCACAGAAGCATGTGCTACAGTTATTAATTTGTTTAATCATTCACCACAGCAAGACAGTGCGAATGATACCGCAGAAGCTAAGATGGATGGGTGTAAAATAACAGTGCAGGAAATAAAGTCTGGTCCACTTTGCAACATGTTCCAGTCAAGAACTGTATAATTAGACAGGCATATAAAACAGCCAATCACAATTCACAAGATTTTATGTAACGTTTAGGGTAGGTAAATCTGAATCTGGTGATACTATAACCGAAGAAATAATCTGACAATATGTAAAATTAATGCTATTTTAACAAAAAGCAAAACAAAATGCTGAATATCTTGCAAATATCTGAGGGAACAGCCTGGTATCTAACAATAACAACATTACAAAAATTCTAGCGTCTAGATAAGCGTACTAGCCTTCTGTTTGAGTCCATAGTTGACCTCCAGCTCCATCAGCAGAACACTTTTCCGTACGTTGAGGGTCTTCTGAAGTTCCTCAAAACTAGCATGAATCACTTTTTCTATTGAACTCTTCTGATTGCTCAGTTGCTGCAGAATGTCAGACAAAACCTCCAGCGCAGAGTCAATTTCTGGCAGTCTAAGAAAAAAAGAGCAAATTTCGTATTTTATCTCTATTTATGTTACATTCTATTTATTTTTTATACACTACCAGTCACACATTTGGACAAATCTACTCTTTGTCATTTATATTACTACTATTTCCCACATATTAGAATTATAGTAAGACATCAAAACTATAAAACAGGAGTGTCCAGTTCTCAGGCATGTGATCGGCTAGAGACAAAAAAGAAGGAAAATCTGACCACGCCCCAAGTCACGCCCACAAGCCACACCCCCAACACTTATTATTAAAAATATGCATTTTAGCACAAATATATTGATATATCTTATATTGTAATAATACATACTGTTGTCCTGTAAAAATAAAAAGCAGCATTTAATAATCATAATATAATATATTATAATAAAGTACTATATTCTATATAATATAAAGTATATAGAATTGTTATTATTATTAAAGTACCTGCCAAAAGTTTGGAAACATTACAATTATTAATGATTTTGAAATAAATATCTTCTGCTCATCAAGGCTGAATTTATTTGATCAAAATAAAGTAAAAACAAAAAATAAATAATATATATATATATATATATATATATATATATATATATATATATATATATATATATATATATATATATATATATATATATATATATATATATATATATATATATATATATTAGTAAAATATTATTACAATTTTAATATATTATAAAATGTAATGTTATTCCTGTGATGCAAAGCATAATTTTCTTCATCATTACTCCAGTTTTCAGTGTCACATGTCACTTTGTGACATTGTCACTTTTCGAAATCATTACAATTTATTTGACTCTCAAGAAACATTTCTGATTATTATCAATCTTGAAAACAATTTTGCTGCTTCATATTTTGTGTGGAAACGATGATAAACTTTATTTTTCAGGATTTTTTGATAAATATAAAGTTTAATGAACAGCATTTATTTGCATTTATCAAATATATTAATTAAATTTGTTAATACATTTATTAAATATAAATCATTGTCTTCACTCACTTTATCACTTTCATGCATGATGAATAAAATTATTAATTTCTCTCTTTTTTAAATCTTATACAAATGTTTGAGTGGTATCATTGTTTACACAAAAATATTAAGCAGCAAAACTTTTTCTAACATTGATAATGAGAAATGTTTCTTGAGCAGCAAATCAGCATATTAGAATGATTTCTGAAGGATTGATTGTGTGACAGTGAAACTAAACGTTTCTAATGACGAATGTTGCGTTCCTAAATGCAAATTAAAGTGACTCAAACCAAGCGCAGCGCAGCAGCACTAACAGTGAATCGAAACTAAAAACAGTACTGTAACAGCAGACATGTAACGCTTCAGACTACAGCCTGTTATATAATTACATCACAGCCGTTGGGAGTTTTATGACAGCACCAGCCATCTCAGATTCTCACCGCCATTCACAGAAAGTCACCAGGTCGAGTAACACCGTAACACCGGGTCGAGTAACACTGTTTCCACAACATTCTAATTTATTGAGATGCACCTGTATATGTAGTTATATGTAGCAAATAGCTGACATGGAATTTAAAGCAATGAAGTTTCAAATTTTAAATTCAACCATTAATTCTATAATAAAATATTTATTCCAGCAGTTTTCATGACCTCACATTTCCGCTATATGATTTATATTTGTACTTTGATTATATAAATAAATCATAAAAATAATAATAGCCCAGATAGCAAGCAACCATTGAAACAATGTTAAGTCAATTTTCATGCGTCAACACTAACTGCTTTGAATTAATGTTACAAACTGGTGTTGGTTCAATATCACTTTTGCACCCGCTATTAATGTTGAAACAATGGTGAGATTTCAACAGAAAAACAAGCCTCTAAAACAAAAGAAGAATAATAAAGTAGATGCAACATCATTCAAATTGTACCAGAGAAGTCATGTGAATTTGTCAGGTGATTCAGCAAACGAGACTTGTACAGGATGCACCTGTTTTCTCTTTAATGAGGAAGCATTAAATAAGCAATAGAATTCCACAGAGATATACTTTCATGATGTTGTGGTCATCAACAACAAATTAATGCCAGTTCAGTAATCCTGTCTCCACCAGTGTGTGCTGTCGGCTTTCATCAAAATTTCAATATTGATCCAAAATACTTTAAATATTGAAATGTCAACCTCAACCAAGGTTATGGTTTAGATGAAAACTCAACATTGTATTAACGTCACCTTGCTATCTGGGATATCTGGTGTTTAATGGTGCTTCATTCTACATAATCTGTGACATTTTGCTTAAACATAAAACAACATAAAATTCTGTAGCAGTTTGTACATGGGCACATTACATGCCTGTTTTTGATGGCGTCCAGCTGCTCCTGTAGCGAGGCTTTGTGCTGTTCTAGAACATCCTTGAGCGGGACGGTGGCGTGTTCTGCATGTTCGCCGCTAGTACACTCCTCACACATGGCTGTCTCACATGGTGGACAGTAGAACTCCATTACCTGATGACAAGAAAGGGAGAACTGAATATCATACTGAATATAAATGCTCTCATAAATTATATTATATTATGTTCTCCCTTTGCAAAAACTGGATGGAATGCAACTTGCCTGGAGGAAAAAAATAGAGATTTTTGAAAGTTTTATGCTGTGCTGCTGTGTAATTCTTACATTTCCTCCATGATTGGGACAGGAGAGTGGTTGTCCAGTGGCCACTCCGTTGATGGCATCTGTGCAGTCCTCACTGAGGTTAGTGTCTGGGCTCCTCTTTAGCACCTCCATCAGGTTGCTGATGAAGAAATTACTCTGAAGTGCCGCCACACCCTTCTCCGGCAGGATGGAGGTCTGACGGCACACGGGGCAAGACAGAGTCAGACTGTGGGCAGGAATGTAGTTCTGCAGACACCTGGAGAGACAGGAAGAGGGTATTGAAAAACAGCTTCTGTGGCAATGACTGGCTATCACGACAAATACATGTTCACCAAGTGTTTTTGTGATGAATCAAGCATTGGGCTGTCAAAAACAGACATTGTGACCAACTTTTCTTCTCTATTGTGACAGTGTATATTTGAGCAATATGGTTATCAAGCAGGAAAAAGATTTAGGACAGGAATTAATCTTAATCTGGTTACTTTGCAAACTAAATGGATGACTGTAACTTGGGGCAAAATAAATATCTTAGGGTTATCCAAACAAACTGGGAAAATAATATAAACACAAACTATTTTTGGAAATATTTTAGATCTAATTTATTGCCATACTAAAGTAAGGTTAATATGGTTTATGTGTATACTGTATACTTATACTGTAAGAAGACAAATTAAAACTTACAATTATGCATAGCTTGCACAACAAAATTAACAGGTTTATCATCTTTTAAAACAGATAATGCTTACAGTATCTTTCTTTATGGTCCATGTATTTGTTTCAGTATGTCCTAGGACACTGCCTTCTTGTTTGTTTCCCTTTTCTGGACAAGTCTGATTGCCATCAAGTGTCAGCAATAATGACTAATAATCACTCCCTTGTCATTATTGGCTAATGAGAGAAAGTGCAATGGAATAAATGCTGGGTGGAAACAGTGATGAGGTGAGATGCAACTATGAAGTGATATACTGCAGTTCTTCCTCCTGCATTTTGCATTAACAAATTTGTCAGTTTTCCTATTGAGCTCATGTTATGTTAATTTTGCATATTGTTGGCTTTTCAAGTTTTAAATAATGACTTTTAAGGAGTTCAGTATAGTCACTAACCACAAACCACTCAACTTAAAGGATAAGTTCACTTCCAGAATAAAATTTCCTGATAATTTTCTCACCCCCATGTCATCCAAGATGTTCATGTCTTTCTTTCTTCAATCGCAAAGAAATGAAGGTTTTTGAGGAAAACATTCCAAGATTTTTCTCTTTGCTCTGCCTCCAGCACCATTCTTTGAGCTTGATGATCTTGATCATATATTTTTATGTTTTTTTTTTATTTTTTTAATCGTTTCACTAGATAAGAAACTGGCTCTTGGCTCCTCTTGGCTCCCACTGAAGTCCACTATGTGGAGAAAAATCCTAGAATGTTTTCCTCAAATTTCTTTGCTACTGAAGAAAGAAAGACATGAACGTCTTGGATGACATGGGGGTGAGTAAATTATCAGGAAATTTTCATTCTGGAAGTGAACTAATCCTTTAAAGCTCTACTGCAATAAAAGCTGACTTTGCATAGACTACTTCATAATGGTAAAATAATTCTGCAGTTTTTCTACAACAGCATATACAAAGATTTGAAAGTTAGAAACAAAAAGAGTATTTAAAATAGCTGGCCAGAGACTGGAAACATCACAAGCTAGCTTAAAATGAAGAAGTTGTTTAAAGACATAACATAAAATTCATAGCAGTGTCAAAAACACTGTAGTGGACATTTCCAGTGCACTTCTTTGTTTGTTAAAGGAATAGCTCACCCAAAAAATTAAGAATGATTTTGAAGAATGTTTCAGCAGTTTTGTCTATACATTGAAAGTCAGTGAGGTCCACAACAACACTAGATTCCATTGAATTTCTTTGTATTGACATTTTTTGTGATTCTCCGAAGGTGAAAGTCACATAGGTTTGAAATGACATGAAGGTGAATAACTGATGGCAGAATTTTCATTTTGAGTGAACTATCCCTTTAATTTGTGTTCTGCATATTACAAAGCTATCTAATGAGCTATCTAATGAGTAAAATCACCTTTACAATAATGTAATAAATAATGTCATTTGGTCTCAGCTTTGCTAACAAAACAAATATTTAATAATAATAAATAATCTGAGCAATAAAATAAATAAATAACTAAATAAATAAATTGAGCAATACAATGTAGTACAGTGGGGCAAAAAAGTATTTAGTCAGCCACCAATTGTGCAAGTTCTCCCACTTAAAAAGATGAGACAGGCCTGTAATTTTCATCATAGGTATACCTCAACTATGAGAGACAAAATGAGAAAAAAAAAATCCAGAAAATCACATTGTAGGATTTTTAAAGAATTTATTTGCAAATTATGGTAGAAAATAAGTATTTGGTCAATAACAAAATTTCATCTCAATACTTTGTTATATACCCTTTGTTGGCAATGACAGAGGTCAAACGTTTTCTGTAAGTCTTCACAAGGTTTTCACACACTGTTGCTGGTATTTTGACCCATTCCTCCATGCAGATCTCCTCTAGAGCAGTAATGTTTTGGGGCTGTCTCTGGGCAACACGGACTTTCAACTCCCTCCAAAGATTTTCGATGGGGTTGAGATCTGGAGACTGGCTAGGCCACTCCAGGACCTTGAAATGCTTCTTACGAAGCCACTCCTTCGTTGCCCGGGCGGTGTGTTTGGGATCATTGTCATGCTGAAAGACCCAGCCACGTTTCATCTTCAATGCCCTTGCTGATGGAAGGAGGTTTTCACTCAAAATCTCACGATACATGGCCCCATTCATTCTTTCGTTTACACGGATCAGTCGTCCCGGTCCCTTTGCAGAAAAACAGCCCCAAAGCATGATGTTTCCACCCCCATGCTTCACAGTAGGTATGGTGTTCTTTGGATGCAACTCAGCATTCTTTCTCCTCCAAACACAACAAGTTGAGTTTTTACCAAAAAGTTCTATTTTGGTTTCATCATTCTCCCAATCCTCTTCTGGATCATCCAAATGCTCTCTAGCAAACTTCAGTCGGGCCCGGACATGTACTGGCTTAAGCAGGGGGACACGTCTGGCACTGCAGGATTTGAGTCCCTGGCGGCGCAGTGTGTTACTGATGGTAGCCTTTGTTACTTTGGTCCCAGCTCTCTGCAGGTCATTCACTAGGTCCCCCAGTGTGGTTCTGGGATTTTTGCTCACAGTTCTTGTGATCATTTTGACCCCACAGGGTGAGATCTTGCGTGGAGCCCCAGATCGAGGGAGATTATCAGTGGTCTTGTATGTCTTCCATTTTCTAATAACTGCTCCCACAGTTGATTTCTTCACACCAAGCTGCTTACCTATTGCAGATTCAGTCTTCCCAGCCTGGTGCAGGTCTACAATTTTGTTTCTGGTGTCCTTTGACAGCTCTTTGGTCTTGGCCATGGTGGAGTTTGGAGTTGGACTGTTTGAGGTTGTGGACAGGTGTCTTTTATACTGATAATGAGTTCAAACAGATGCCATTAATACAGGTAAAGAGTGGAGGACAGAGGAGCCTCTTAAAGAAGAAGTTACAGGTCTGTGAGAGCCAGAAATCTTGCTTGTTTGTAGGTGACCAAATACTTATTTTACCGAGGAATTTACCAATAAATTCTTTAAAAATCCTACAATGTGATTTTCTGGATTTCTTTTTTCTCATTTTGTCTCTCTCTCATCTTTTTAAGTGGGAGAACTTGCACAATTGGTGGCTGACTAAATACTTTTTTGCCCCACTGTATCAAAAACGACATACCTTTCACAGAAGGTGTGAAGGCAGGGAAGGACCTTGGGATTGTTGTAGCGATCCAGACAGATGCTGCAAATCAGGAACTGTTTGTCGATCTGACGCACCACAGGACTTGGGAGGGTAGAAGCTTCAGTGGCCATCCTAACACTCTGTCAAAGACCTCCCACACTCCTTCAGCTCGGACCCTGTGGAGAAGGTACAGGAGGTAAAACAAATAGATGGAAAAAAATAGATGAGATGTTTTTCCTGGAAGGGCCACAAGATGAAGCGGTTTCTTTTCTGTGAAAATACACTGCATTAATTCATAAAAACAAGGTGCTAGAGGCAGCAGTAAATATCACGTCACAACACTGGAATCCCAGTTCTCACAAAATCTTAAGTTTTTAAACATTACAAGGGAGATTAATAATTAAAGCATGCTGTATTGACTTATGTCTGTGTTAAAGTGAGCAGTAAGTCCAAATGAATAATCTAGAGGGTAGATCATCAGCCATGACTCAGATGAACAGTATAAGACGATAATAGAGTGCTATGGGGATGATATTTTTTTTGTAGGCTAAAGGCCTGAAAAGAGTTTTAGCACTTGTGGTTCCACTGCCTTGATGTCAATGGGATTTTTAATCCATCTTTGCTTAAATGCCTGAAATAAGGTCTGTGTTCACAGTTTATCCTACAACATAAAATAAATCAGTAATACCTACTTTTATTTCCTTATATTTTTAAGCTTTTGCTTGTCTTGAAAAAAGCTGTTTGCTAAGAAGTAGTTAAACAGGACTACAGAGGTTGTCATGGACAAGAAAAACTCATCTACTCTACTCACTAGTCTGCTTTTACAGCCTCATGCAAACTATTATAACTCCATGTTTTAGGGATTTTTTAATATATGTAAAAATAGAAAGAATTGACAGAAGCTTAATGGTGGTGATGTTGAATTCATGCAACTGTAGTTTGTTAATGTCCTATATTTAGCTACATTTAGCTTGTATTTTGGTTTCAAAATGTAAACAAGTTTCCTTTTGTGACGATTATAATGATGAACAAAATGTGTAAGAGTCGGTTTTATTGGTCACAGAGCTTATTTTCTGCAATAATCCAAAAGCCAATTAAAAATTCTTATTAAAAATATTATTATAAAAAATTATTACAATTCTTAAATTTTCAGAACAGACACAACCGTAGAAGTAAATATTACATTAGGCATTTAAAAGCTGTCTGTTTTAATGCACACAGTGCAGAAAGCCAAGCAGAAGAACAGTCCAGATGTCCTCAGTGCTGAGCAGAGCAGAATCATGCATCTGTGAGTCGATCCACTGACCACAAAGTGCTTGGTGAAAGTCAAGCTCTAAATACAGGCTTTTGGACAATATCTATGTAACAGTCTGGAAAAGATAGTTTGGTGTGGCATATGAAAGCTCATAAAGAGAAAATTCATGGGCTTGTCTGCATTGGATGCCATATAAGGTAATAATTTTAGAGTGAAACATAAATCTCTTACATATTGGGAAACCTATTCAAGTCTAGCAAAGCAATATACTCTTATTGTGGACAGATGGTAACCACTGGAAAAAAAACACTTTCACTTAAAAATTCAGTCATGTTAAAGTGATAGTTCACTAAAAAAATGAAAACTTTGTCATCAAGTTGTTTCAAACCTGTATGAGTTTCTTCCTTCTGTTGAACACAAAAGAAGATATTTGGGGGGAAAATACTATGTAGTCAATGGCTGCCAGCAATCGTTTAGTCACCAAGATACTTCAAAAATACATAGTACTTCGCACACCTAAATTTGTACTAGGAGCGTCGAATAAATGTTCAAAATAAACCAAAAAAATCTAACCAACATTCTTCAAAATATCTTTTGGGTTCAACAGAAAAAAAGAAATTCATACAGGTTTGGAACAACACTTTACCTTATCATGAACACAAGTGATAAAAACAAGTTCTAAAATTTGATATTTAATGACAAACAGACAGCTTGTCTCATCCAGTCCATTCTCAGTGGTGAGAAAAATTATGACTTCATGCTATAAGATTAAAATGCTTCAGGTTACTACAATACCAGGATGGTTCCACTCAAACTCATTTGTTCTGTAATTGCTATCATTTCCTGTGGGGAGTAAATCAATCCTCTTTCTTTTCTCTGTGTTTTTTCCTTTTATTTTGCTCTGCCTCCAGCCCCGTTCTTTGAGCTTGATGATCTTGATGATCTTGATCATAAGCTCTTCTTCTTATCAGTAACACTGTTTTTTTTTTAAGCAGAGCTACTGTGTGAGCGCCTTCTCCTTGTAAACCATTTCTACTTAATTCCTATTTCCAATACTAAATTTCAAATTTGGGCAAAATCAGTGGTACTGAAGGGCACTGCTCTGTACCAGTGTTGTTACTGTAAAGTAAAACTAAAAGCATTATAATTAAAACTGTTTCGGTAATTGATATAAAGCTGAAATAAAATAAAATTAAATATAAATATTAGATGAAAAACTTAAACTTATCTGTACTAAAATATTAAACTACTACAAAGGACAGCTATAGAAATATTTAATTAAAAAATATAAAATCACAAGTAAAAATAACTAAATTTAAACTAAAATTAAAATAAAAAAAGTGAAAATATAAAATGGAATCTGATATAATTATATAACAGTATATAATATTAAAATAGTTCTGTACAATGTAAATATACTGTGACATTCAAAAAACTTTCTCCATGTTGAAACTAAGCTGCAAATAGCTTGTTCTGTACTTCTGTAAATTTCTGACGTGAGACAGATGAATGCATTTTAATGCATGACCACACATTTACTCATCATCAACGCCTATTTATTATTTATAAACCTGACACGCCCAGTTGCAATGAGGAAATAGAGAAAGTAGTACATCATTGATAAGATCTGAAGACCTAATAATAAGAATAAGCTGTGAGAGCATCTGTTAGAGCTTGTGATGTTCCTGACTGTGCTATACTGTACATATCATACAACTGTATATATTACACCTGAAAATCAGCTGAAAAATGACTATGGAGACAGTGGCTTTAGAGATGTAACAAGCAATTTATGAGAAAACATCCACAAACTGCCATCTGAGATCTGATTCACAGGAAGTACAGATTAGCTTTCAATGTAGGACATCACAAATACTGTAGATCAGTAAGATGGAAATAAGCAGGACACAGCCACAGTGCTGAAGTGGATCTCTCAAGGGCATCATCCACCCCCTCATTCTGCTGGAAAAGAGCTTCATCGAGACCGTATCACCATAGCAACACTGAGAGACGGAAGGAGGCCGTGAACATCTGAACCAGAGCATAAGGGGGCATTCACACAGGACAAGTTCTTAAATTAAAATCAGCTAGACAGAACACAACGGAAGTGAATTAACTCCCATAAACTGCTGCTCACATATTCTAATATATGCTTATACTCCTCCCAGATTTATCTGATTTGTCCATTGTTTTCAACACTGATTTTTGATGCCCTTTTTCAATTATTTTTTTAATGTGACATGGTGTCAAATGGCAGAGCTCATGGCGGAAGATGCTGAAAAAACAATGAGAAATGGGGCATTTGGCAAAAATGTCTATGTTTCACATTCATATACCAACAATTAAAAAATCCACAGATGGAAAAATCTGAAAAACTCAGAACTGAGATAACAAGGCTGAAAGGAAAGAAATACAAGGCTGTAGGTTCGAAGTAATGTGAGATATTAGCAAATAAAAAAAATAATTAAAAAAAAAACTTTTTTTAACTTGTATTGCTTGTGTTGAATTATTAAAAAAAAGTGTTATACAAAAAAACCTTACTAGATATCTGTCCCTATGCTAAACACACACACACACACACACACAAAATAGCAAATTAATTCATAAGTGTACAATTTCTTGATTGCTGAAATCAAAATATTAAGACATTTTCACAAATGACTGATGCGACATCATTTTAAAGTACGTAACTTAACTATTATCCATTTTTAGCAAGGTAAAGTGACAGGTTCATGGATTGACAGCAGCTGAATATTATTTTAAATAAATAAATTAATAAATAGCACACACATAATTATTTTGTGCTAAGTTGACATCAGGAGTTCCCTTTCAAGGCATCAACGTTGTGGATTCCTAACTCTATTTATGTATGGCTTTACCATTACAGTGTTTACCAGTCATTCATTATTGTAGATATTTATTACAAATAGTCAGGCAACTCTAAAAAAAACAAATTTCCTAGACTCCTATAAGCCCCTCTCATTTTCCGCATGCCATCCCAGCTTGGTTCTGTTACATAATATTTATATAAGCAAGCCTGGTGCACAATTTCTCTGTCACATCAAGGAATAAATGAATGAAGACATCTGATTTTACTATTAGACTGATTAACAACAGTAATTTACCCCTAAGGACCACAAAAAGATAACATTACACACCAGACTAACAGCACCGGAAGTCACAATATAATGCAGTTAGTCTTTAAGTCAACCATAAAGTTGTATCAAGAACAGATATATATCATCCACCATCGAGACATCTGAACATTTTTCCACAAATTAGCAATAATACAGCATTACTGTATCCATCATAAGAGTGTCAAAACATTGAGTACTATCCACTGTGACAAAATGTTACCAGCAGCACTGTGAGAGAATCAACGGAGCATCTGCAGTGTATAACAGAAAGAGTTCCACTGAAACCTACCATCAAGCAGCAGTTCTCAAGGCACCATCCCACATGTTAATACCCAGTAATGCTGCGTTTCCGTCTGCACTGAGCAGGGAAGATATCTGAGCGCCGCTAAGCCAGCAAAAAGATGACAACTCATCTCAAACTAGCACACGAGGAAGGGGATTACTGGTCTCTCGCTCTCTCTGGATCTTTAATCAGGCCACACCTTTCTTTCGTTCACTCTCAACGTCATTCATAAATTCACCATGTAAACATTCACTTTTCCTCCCTCCCTTTTTCCTCTCATCAACTCTCTCTCTAAATCCTAACTCACTGCAGTACTCTTTGCAAAGCATTGTGGGATTGTGATGTAATTCTGAGACTTAGCAGAGATGAAGGTGCAGATGCCGGGACCAGTTCTCAGCCAATAGGGCATTAGGAGATTAAACTGAACAATGATGCAGAAGCAAAGTCTGAGAGAGAGAGAGGGAACATGAGAAAACCCAAGCCAATGAGATACAGCTGCTTTTGTCAGCATGCATCATTAGTGCTGACTCACAGTAAGGCAGTCAGAATTGAGAGAGGGATGCTGTGGGGCTGAACACACTCACACACACATGCAATACCTAAACTACAAAAAAAACATACACTTCAAAACATGAAAGCTTTATAAATGTGAATTTGGTTAACAATTGAGAAATGTGATCAAGACCTGATTGAGGGGATGTAAAATGAAAAAAAAAAAAAACTCACCCTCATGTCATTCCAAACCTATATACATCTCCTTCTTGAGTGAAAGACAAAAATAGATATTTAGCAGAATGTACAAGCTGTTTTTTTCGTACAGTGAAACAGACGGGGACCAATATCAGTGGTCAACATTCACTTTCATTGTATGGAAAAGACTAATGTATCAAAGTGTCAGGCAAAAGTGCATGGACTTTCAATGAAGATACAGAAATTGTTTTCTGAGGATGAATAAAAGTGTTATGGGTTTGGAATGACATTAGGGTAAGTAAATGATAACATGATTTTTGTGAACTATCCCTTTAACTTAAAATAAAATAATTATCAGTTACCTATCAGTTGTTGTGGCATCAATTTTATTGGTATGAAATTTTATTGCTTTTGGTATCGACTATTGAAATTTTGCTTTCGTCACCCAATGTGTACAAAAAAGCAATCAGGTATACTGAAATAGAACAAAAGCATTTTAGAAAGACAAATTCATATACTGTTCATATCTGCAAGTAGTTCTAATTTCCCAGTCACTAAAAAATAATATTTAAATCTTAAATCTATTCCATATTTATAGACATTCAGTGCTTGCATTAAATAATAGACACAAAAAAATAAATAACAAATACATAAACCTTCATAATCAAAGCAAAAGCAATCATGACAAATCAATATAAGACAGTACTACATTACACATTAGAATTAGCATTCTAAACAGAACTTTCATGGTTGGGTTTACTCACTCTCATTTCTACAGAGAAATCCTGTAGTTTTCTTCAGCATATAGCTAGCAAAGCACTACTGCCAAACATCCAGTTCATGTTGTTCTAAACAGTCCAGCCCATCACAGGGCTTTCCAGACACTGAGCTCAGCTGTT
Source organism: Spinibarbus caldwelli (assembly GCA_039654775.1). Classification (NCBI taxonomy): domain Eukaryota; kingdom Metazoa; phylum Chordata; class Actinopteri; order Cypriniformes; family Cyprinidae; genus Spinibarbus; species Spinibarbus caldwelli. The sequence goes on from CM077225.1 coordinate 17,063,118, forward strand.
TTGTTTATGACTCGCCTTGGCAACTGACCACATTAGCTTCACACAGCCGTACTGACCATTGACCATGATGACCAAGACCCTGACCACATCAGTCCAAACAACAAAAACAAAGCTCCTAAGTATATTCCAATTGTTTAGCTTAATGTCGGGTAGAGTTTTGAGTAAAACACATACTTGTACATATCTGAGATCAGGTATTCCATTGTTAAAGATGCTTTACTGCAAGTATTTAGGCTAAATGTATGTTTGTTTCAAACATATGTTGGGCTCTTATTCATCTTTCTAAACAACCAATACAACAGCATTTACCATTCATGTATCTCTACCAGTTCTGGAAGAAAATGTATGTTATAATTATGTTATAAACTAAAAATAACAACTGAAAGTTCTCTTTTAATTTCAATGTAGATTTACTTTTTTTCATTTAGCACTTTTTTTCATGAGTAAGTGGCACATTTACAAAACTCATAGAACTAATATCCTAACAAATAATCAAAAGTACTGTTTTTTTTTTTTTTTTTTTTTTCAAATATTTAAGCATAATAACTAATAATAACTTTAGTGGCTAATTAATAATTAGAATACATACAAACTTTCAACATCTAAACTACATGTTCAAAACCAATGAATTCTTTTTGCAGTCAAAGCACTACAGTTTACCATACACAGTATGAACAGTAGAAAGTGAATTGTGAGCATTTGCAGTTTGTCAGCATACAGCAGGATAGACTGCAAGGGAGAGGAACCAATCAATGACATTATGTAGAGGCTCATCAGAGAGGTCAAAGAGGCAGGCCTGGGGCCTCTGAGAGAAGTGGGGTGGAAGAGGGCAGCGACTGTTGTATCAGTCTGGAAAAAAGGTCAACTCTCAGTTTAATTGCACTGTAAGAATATGTTATAAAGAAACATGTGACAGTAAGAATGAACAATGTACACTATTAGTGCTATCTATCTATCTATCTATCTATCTATCTATCTATCTATCTATCTGTCTGTCGATTCAAGCCTTTTTTATAGGGAAAGTTTCAATATATACGTTTCAATTTACACACACAAAGTAAGTTTGGCTGCACTTCTGCAGCATTTCCAAGCTGGCAAAGGTCAGTATCTCTGGATAAATAATATGACTGTAGCTAGATTATGGGGTCATACAAACCTACAAACCATGCAAAAAGTGAAAACCATTTGTATAGGACATAATCGTTGTTTCTCAAACTGTTATATGGGTTCATGTACAGTACATCATATAAAAAAGTGAAAACAGTGAGACACTGTACATGTCCTGCATTAAAAAGGATGTTAAATGTATATTATATCTGATAGTCTGCTACTACATCCCTCTAGAAATCACAGTACCACATTAGAGGGGGAGGGAGTTTAAGGCCAGCTTTCTGTAACCAGGCAACAACAGCACTTCCTACAAAATCACCATAATTAGCATAAAATATCATTGACAAGTGACCGACATTGTGGATTTGTGTCAGAACCTGAAAAAAAAAAAATTTAATTAATTAATTAATAAAAATAAAAAATAAAAACTCAATTTTCAAGTGCTTTTAGTTTCTTGCTTCTCCATTTATTGTTGAGTGATTCACTATAATGCACCTTAAATATAAAATTCCAACAGTAAAGTGCTTTAAGCCTACTATTAAAAAGTGTGTGCGCATATACCAAACAATTTAAGTGTAACTGTTCACTAACAAAACACTGAACAGGGCTGTGTTTCCCAAAAGCATCGTAATTGCAGACATTAGCGATGCACTGAAAATTTTGCAATCAAAAATTCAGCTAAAATAGCAATTACCGGTTTAGTCCAAAATTGTTTGTGGGAGCCGAAACTCTAAAGAGCATTTTGCTAAATATATGCACATATTCCTTATATTTTTACTTTACCTGCTATTTAATGTATGTTTGAATAAATCTGTCATGAAAACAAGTTTTTGTTTTTTTAACAACCGTTTAAATGTTTATACTGTATAACAACAAATTAGAGTAGAAACATAAATCTATGATTAAAAAGTTGATATAAAAACTGCCTGATGTGCAATGGTTGTACAGTTGTGTTTTGTGCTTTTGTGTCATTGTGTTTTGAGTGTTGATTATTACATAAATTTGAATAATTAATTGATTATGTAAAAAACCTTTATTTTTGATTAAATTAAAACTTTGGTTGTTTTTTCTGTGAATCACTGGTAACTATAATTAATTAATTAATTAAACAATTTAAAAAAAAAAAACTATAATTAATAAGTCTGCAGCTTTTATTAGCTCTTATTAATTGAATGGCTGTCACACAGCAGGACTATTTGCAATTGCAGATTAATGCAATGAAAATTTAAATATAAAAAAAAATAACTAAGAAATACACACACACACAAACAAGTAAAAGTACAGTTAATGAAAAAGGTTAAAGGAAATACACATAGATAGCACATAGACATGTGACCTTTGCCATACATTCACAACCCATCACAATCCATGTCACACAGGGTTGACTCTTTACATGGCCCATCCTCCAACACTTTCATCAGCACTAATCATCTCATCAGGGCTTTAACCCAGACTTACACACACACACACACACACTGCCAGGGCACGTGTGACATCCAACACTAGACACAGGGAGAAACCACAAAGCAATAGTAAAACATTCTGCTCATCCTGCCATAACTTTACAAGAGGAATGGCAACTTTGATTATTCAATTAAAATTTTTAAGAACCAGAAAAATAATGAGATTATCCTACATCAAAGAAGCATCAGCATCACAACAGAATAATAATGGAAATTAAATCCTTTCATCCACAGCCTTTGAGTCTATGATTTCGGCATGAGGACAGATGGTAGACACAGATGTCAATTTCACCATATGCCAATCCAATATTGATTTATGCAGTACTCAGCCATTAAGTATAAGTAACTGTAAGAGATTTGAGTTACCATTATAATACTGATAGAGAGTTCAGAAATGGACAACAACTGTAATACTTTATAGAGCATAAAAACTTGTTTAGGTTCAGCCAATCAAAGAGCCTATGTGATCACATTTAAGTAGTTCAGTTCCTCCATATAACCATCAGTAACTAAACCAAACAGTATTTGTGTACAGCCACAGTACTTGTGCAAATACTCCTGTTTTAATTAATGGACAAAATGTGACCTCAGCAACAACCCGCATGCCTCAAATTTCATTAAAACAGACTGGTAAGTCTACATTCTGTCCAAAATTAGGCCTACTAATTTTTATACTCATAGTAATAAAAATAATTATAGTGAAACCATGAATCATGATTATCGCTCAAGTGTCAATTTAAATCATGACACTTGGGAGAACAGAACTTTATTTGCATAAAGCCAGAAGTGCAGCACACTAGACTCAATGATAAAGGAGGAAGAGATTAAACTGTGCAGGAACATCATTTGGTTTTGCATATGTGACACTTTGTAGCAGATTTATAATAACTTAAATATCTTTTCCCACACAAAACTTACGTCTACTTTTATGGTCCTTTTTGGACTTGTATTCTAAATCACCAACCATTTTAGTTGTTTGGAAAAGAACAGCGAGGACATTTTACCAAATTCCTCCTATCATGTTTAACAAAAATAATAATAATAATAACAGCATAGAGTGTGCGTAAATTATGATTATGAAATTTTGAGTTAATGATTCCTTTCAGTGTTAAAATTATAGAAAATATTCTTTCTTTAGTGCCACTAAAAATATCATGAGCCACTGCCTTCCTGTATGCAAACCAGGACACTGGGCCAATCAGCTTCCTGAGAAGGCCTATCTGCTTGAGTGTGTGTGCTCTACAGACCAAGAAGTTAAATGATCTTGTTTATCATCTGCATTTCCTTTCACAGAGTCATTTTGGTTAAGACAAGCAGTACTACACAATGCTTGTCTGAAATTATGTGTTAAATTCAGACAAACTGCCGGCTTGAAAGTAGCACAGTGTTAAAGAAAGCTGTTATTACAACTGTGTGTGTGTGGCAGCATCTTCAACTGATTATATACATTACAGTGATCATTAAAGTTGCAACCTCTGAGTGAATTACAATAGCAAGCAGTGAACACCACCAAGGTCTTGTCTAACTGTCTAAAAGTAACATAAACAACACACACACACACACACGTCATCTTATATCAGAGTGGCATATTTTCCTTGAATAGGCGTCAGTGCACAGTCTGCAAGTGTTGATAAACTCTTTCCAGACATGCAGGAAGGAAGCAGGGCTGTCACGTTACAATGAATTACCACAAAACAAAATGGCTTATAGCAATGTTGATGTATTCTGAAAATGACAGATCATATCATTCCTAATGTAAATAGTGAACAATGGAAAGTGTGACTTCAGAAGATGTTAGTAGGCTACAGGTGAATTAAGGTAACCTGAAGCATCTGTGCACTAGTTGAGCTTCAGTAAAAATATATGGTTCTAATAATAACAACATATTTTAATCATAAAGTCCCTGAAAATTATTTAAAATATCAAAACTATAGTTGTACACTAGGCCTAATAAAAGTACCATCAAGTAATTTCCCAATTAATCAATTAAAATCCCTTGCAGTCTATCCTGCTGTATGCTGACAAACTACAAATGTTCTCACACTTTCTACTGTACAAGTATGTATCATAGATAGATAGATTTTAGTGCATGTCCCGACAAATTTACAACCTGTCCGAACCTCCAATACAAATGATTTCTCGTTATGTTTTATGAATAAACGCTTAAACATTAATGAAAAAATCATCTTTTGTGCCATGCAAAGTTTAAGAAGTCTGTTGCATGCAGTATCATTCATGAAAATATTGTGAAAATTCACAGCCACAGATCAGTGAGTATAAATGCACATGTTCCTGGCATCGCAGAGATGCCAGGATTAAAGCAACACAACGTTAGAAAAATTCCTCTTTCTCTGTGCCTTCTGCTCTCTCTCTATGACTGAAAATACTTACGCGATCTCCATGTCTGCACTCCTGCTCAAGCCGATTAATTCCACCAAATAAAACCGTCAGATTGTCTCTATCTGTCCACTCATTTTTCTCTTGATGAAACGTGAGTCACGGATAACAAAACTCACTGTGCCGTCAGCGGCTGTCAAAAGCCAAAGGGAGGAGCTGTAGAAAGTGGCCAATCAGAACGTTTAAATGACTGTAGGGGCGGGGTTACCTTGACTAGCCGCGGTTTGTGGCCAATCGCAAGGGTCTAGGGCGGGGTATTGAACTGGTTTGTGAGGTGTGGGTTGGGTTAAACTCACTGAGCACGCAGCAGGGATGAGAGGATTTGAGAGTTACTGTAGTCCAGGTTGAGTACAGTATGTGTATGCACGTGTATTCCCTACTTAATCATATTTTTTTAGGGTACAAATTTGGACCCAGAAGTGAGCTAAATCTGACAAAACTGATTACCAAAACTGATTGTCCTTATTTTCTCCCACACAAACTGTTCACATTAAGTGGGCAAAGATTACAAAACAAGATAAAATACTGAAACAAGCCCAGAGAAATGCATTACAGTAAGTTTTTTCCTATAGTTGCTGACATTTTTGAACATTTTAGATATACAATCTGGAGACCATTAATGTGTGGCATTAACAGAACTCATAAGAATTATTTTCGGGTCTATAGTCCAGAGGTCATTCAAAAAAACAATGTCAAGGCTACCCCAAGCTGCCTTAAGACAGACTGTAAAGCAAGCAAAAAAACAAACAAATATGCCTATATTGGGGGCAGCCACTTGGCTGAATCTTGAAATCAGGAAATGCCTGTTAACCATGCTACTGAAAAATCAGTTAAATGATTAAACTTGGCAATTTTGACAACCTGCACATAAATCATTGACTGTACTAAGATCCCTGCTCACCTACAAATGCAAAACAAATATCAGTTAAAGCAGGTGGACAATTGTGAATATCCTAAATACAGGTATATACTTAAACAGGTAAACAGGACAATCAGAAGAATGTGTGATGAGTTTCTCATTTGTTTCAGTGTATCTGAAAATGATGCCTTCATTTCTGACTTATTTTCTAAAAATGCAGTTTAGAGTGCAATAATGCAAGACGAGAGTTAATGACCACAGAATTACCATAAGAAGCCACTAGGGAGAAATCAAATTAATAATATGCTTTGAGCTGTCGAAACCAACACACCATAAACTGCCTAATATACATGTTTAATAACCTGACAATATACTATTCAAAACTATGTATAACATAGCCTAATGACATCTAAATATTTATCGTCACATCAACATCCAGTTTCTACCTTTACCTACAGGCTGATGGTGTCACGTCTGAGATATACATCTTTTTAACTGCAGACATGCTTAGCTGGCTTGTTTCCAAAGTCCCAGAGGACTGTCATGCTGAAATTAGCTGAATTAGCTGACTCCCCCTAGGACCACCGAGATTAGATGGGTCAGACCGGGGCATTGTGGGAGACTGGAACACACACACCCACAAAGACACAACACACACATTGGTTATGAGGGTACAAAATGCTGGAATAATTTATCAAAGAATTATCAGAAGAACGTTGGTTTATCAAAGCATTTCAAAGTTATTTTAAAAAGCCCCTTTTGAATATTTGACTTAGGCTATGTCTGCTAAATGCAATATCCAAACTTAATGAAGCTTGATACACAGATATATTGTTTTATCCTTATGAAATTTAAGATGTACAAGGTAACTACATGAGGCTTTGTATATAATTGGCCACAAGGTGGGATTATAGAATGATGTACGTTTTTGCTAATAACTCCAAAAATTAATCATTCGGTGCCCTCAAATCTCATGTTCATATGGTTATCCATTTCCATTTCTGCACACAGTTTATTTTGCATTTTTTAATGAATGGGAGGAGTGGCTCATCCTAGGCCGTTTGTCTGATGTGCAGAAAATTTGTATGTGTAAATGTATGTATGAAAAAAAACAAAACAATGTGACACTGTGAAGAAACAGTTTCATGAATTTTTGATGCTACAGCATTTTGTAAATGACAGGCCATATTTACTTCAACGTGAATGAAAGAAGAAAGACTGTAATATTAATGCTGTCCACCAGAGGGAAACACAGCTTCACCATAGCTTCACATGTAATGATGCGTTTATGATTATAATTGAAACAACGTTTACATGCTGGAGAAACATTTATATTTAAACAGGTCATTAATATTAGAGATTTATATTTTTATACGGTTTTAACTTTGTCTAGTTATTTATCTTTGTATTAGTATTTCTGAATCCATACTGTGTTGATCAGTGTGGCGTGTTCTACATGTTTGTGCTTTGAACTATTTTAGAAAAAACCTCTTTGGTCGGATTGTACAGTAGACCGTGTGTAACATTCAAACAGTAACAATCGTAACAAAGTCGTGTGAGCTGCAGCCATCTTCATTTTCATCTGAACATTCCATAACTATTATAACGTCATGCTTTGGAACACAGAAAGTGTTGTTGAAGTCTTTAGTTTTTGTGTGTGACTAGGACGAACAAAGTCTTCGCATGAAGGTAAATCTTTATAGAAGTACAAAAATAATCATTAATTTATGTTCAGAATACTATATTTTTTATTTCTGTGCATGAATCTTTCCATCTACATTCAATGGTGGGTCATGTGACAACATTAATTTCAATAACCAAAAAGTTTATTTTAATATAGAATCAGATGCTTCATTTGAATACACCACAAAATCAGTGTATTTCTGATACCGGTCATCTATGTTTCTTTCTCTGCTCGACACTCTTCATCTACATGTCACTGTTTGAGCCCCTACCATGGTAAATGTGGGTCATGTGACAACATTAACAAGGTAATTTCAGTAAACCAAATGTTTCTTAAAATCTAAAATCAGAATGCCTTTCATTTTAATACACCATAAAATCACTGTTTCTGATACTGGTCTTCTATGGGTTTTTGACTCTCTTCATCTATGTCACTGTTTGAGCCCCTGTTATGGTGAATGTGGGTCATGTGACAACATTAACAAGGTAATTTCAGTAAACCAAAAAGTTTCTTTTAATATAGAATCAGATGGTTCATTTGAATGCACCACAAAATCACGGTTTCTGATAGTGATCAATGTTTTTTTTTTTTCTATGCTTGACTCTCTTCATCTGCATGTCACTGTTTGAGCCCCTGCTATGGTAAATGTGGGGCATGTGACAACATTAACAAGGTAATTTCAATAAACCAAATGTTTCTTTTAGTAAAAAAATCTGAATATTTAATTTTGAATACTCCATAAAAATCACCGTTTCTGATACTGGTCTTCTATTTTTTTTTTTTTTTCAATGCTTGACTCTCTTCATCTACTGTACATGCCACCATCTGAGCCGCTGCTATGGTAAATGTGGGTCATGTGACAACATTAATAAAGTAATTTCAGTAAACCAAAAGTTTCTTTTAATATAGAATCAGATGCTTCATTTGAATACACCACAAAATCACGGTTTCTGATAGTGATCTCCTATGTTTTTGTTTGTTTTTTTTCTATGCTTGACTCTCTTCATCTACATGTCACTGTTTGAGCCCCTGCTATGGTAAATGTGGGTCATGTGACAACATTAACAAGGTAATTTCAGTAAACCAAATGTTTCTTACAATATTAAATCTGAATGCCTTTCATTTGAATACACCACAAAATCACTGTATTTTTGACACTGTTCATCTATATTTCTTTCTATGCTTGACTCTCTTTATCAAAATGTGGGTTATGTGACAACATTAAGTTAACAAGGTACGTTCATAAACCCAAATGTTTCTTAAAATCTAAAATCAGAATGCCTTTCATTTGAATACACCATAAAACCACTGTATTTCTAATACTGGTCTTCTGTTTTTTTTTTATTATTTATTTATATTTTTTTCTGTGCTTGACTCTCTTCATCTGCATGTCACTGTTTGAGCCCCTGCTATGGTAAATGTGGGGCATGTGACAACATTAACAAGGTAATTTCAATAAACCAAATGTTTCTTTTAGTAAAAAAATCTGAATATTTAATTTTGAATACTCCATAAAAATCACCGTTTCTGATACTGGTCTTCTATTTTTTTTTTTTTTTTCAATGCTTGACTCTCTTCATCTACTGTACATGCCACCATTTGAGCCGCTGCTATGGTAAATGTGGGTCATGTGACAACATTAATAAAGTAATTTCAGTAAACCAAAAGTTTCTTTTAATATAGAATCAGATGCTTCATTTGAATACACCACAAAATCACGGTTTCTGATAGTGATCTCCTATGTTTTTGTTTGTTTTTTTTCTATGCTTGACTCTCTTCATCTACATGTCACTGTTTGAGCCCCTGCTATGGTAAATGTGGGTCATGTGACAACATTAACAAGGTAATTTCAGTAAACCAAATGTTTCTTACAATATTAAATCTGAATGCCTTTCATTTGAATACACCACAAAATCACTGTATTTTTGACACTGTTCATCTATATTTCTTTCTATGCTTGACTCTCTTTATCAAAATGTGGGTTATGTGACAACATTAAGTTAACAAGGTACGTTCATAAACCCAAATGTTTCTTAAAATCTAAAATCAGAATGCCTTTCATTTGAATACACCATAAAACCACTGTATTTCTAATACTGGTCTTCTGTTTTTTTTTTATTTATTTATATTTTTTTCTGTGCTTGGCTCTCTTCATCTACATGTCACCGTTTGAGCTTCAGTGATGGTAAATGTGGGCCATGTGACAACATGATAATTTCAGTAAACCAAATGTTTCTCTTAGTAATATCAGAATGTCTTTCTTTTGAATACACCACAAAATCAATGTATTTCTGATACTGGTCTTCTGTGTTTTTTTTTTTTTTTTTCTATGCTTGACTCTCTTCATCTGCATGTCACTGTTTGAGCCCCTGCTATGGTAAATGTGGGGCATGTGACAACATTAACAAGGTAATTTCAATAAACCAAATGTTTCTTTTAGTAAAAAATCTGAATATTTAATTTTGAATACTCCATAAAAATCACTGTTTCTGATACTGGTCTTCTATTTATTTATTTTTTTCGATGCTTGACTCTCTTCATCTACTGTACATGCCACCATTTGAGCCGCTGCTATGGTAAATGTGGGTCATGTGACAACATTAACAAGGTAATTTCAGTAAACCAAAAAGTTTCTTTTAATATAGAATCAGATGGTTCATTTGAATGCACCACAAAATCACGGTTTCTGATAGTGATCAATGTTTTTTTTTTTTCTATGCTTGACTCTCTTCATCTGCATGTCACTGTTTGAGCCCCTGCTATGGTAAATGTGGGGCATGTGACAACATTAACAAGGTAATTTCAATAAACCAAATGTTTCTTTTAGTAAAAAAATCTGAATATTTAATTTTGAATACTCCATAAAAATCACCGTTTCTGATACTGGTCTTCTATTTTTTTTTTTTTTTTTCAATGCTTGACTCTCTTCATCTACTGTACATGCCACCATCTGAGCCGCTGCTATGGTAAATGTGGGTCATGTGACAACATTAATAAAGTAATTTCAGTAAACCAAAAGTTTCTTTTAATATAGAATCAGATGCTTCATTTGAATACACCACAAAATCACGGTTTCTGATAGTGATCTCCTATGTTTTTGTTTGTTTTTTTTCTATGCTTGACTCTCTTCATCTACATGTCACTGTTTGAGCCCCTGCTATGGTAAATGTGGGTCATGTGACAACATTAACAAGGTAATTTCAGTAAACCAAATGTTTCTTACAATATTAAATCTGAATGCCTTTCATTTGAATACACCACAAAATCACTGTATTTTTGACACTGTTCATCTATATTTCTTTCTATGCTTGACTCTCTTTATCAAAATGTGGGTTATGTGACAACATTAAGTTAACAAGGTACGTTCATAAACCCAAATGTTTCTTAAAATCTAAAATCAGAATGCCTTTCATTTGAATACACCATAAAACCACTGTATTTCTAATACTGGTCTTCTGTTTTTTTTTATTTATTTATATTTTTTTCTGTGCTTGGCTCTCTTCATCTACATGTCACCGTTTGAGCTTCAGTGATGGTAAATGTGGGCCATGTGACAACATGATAATTTCAGTAAACCAAATGTTTCTCTTAGTAATATCAGAATGTCTTTCTTTTGAATACACCACAAAATCAATGTATTTCTGATACTGGTCTTCTGTGTTTTTTTTTTTTTTTTTCTCTATGCTTGACTCTCTTCATCTGCATGTCACTGTTTGAGCCCCTGCTATGGTAAATGTGGGGCATGTGACAACATTAACAAGGTAATTTCAATAAACCAAATGTTTCTTTTAGTAAAAAATCTGAATATTTAATTTTGAATACTCCATAAAAATCACTGTTTCTGATACTGGTCTTCTATTTATTTATTTTTTTCGATGCTTGACTCTCTTCATCTACTGTACATGCCACCATTTGAGCCGCTGCTATGGTAAATGTGGGTCATGTGACAACATTAATAAAGTAATTTCAGTAAACCAAATGTTTCTTACAACATTAAATCAGAATGCCTTTCGTTTGAATACACTACAAAATCACTGTATTTTTGATACTGTTCTTCTATATTTCTTTCTATGCTCGACTCTCTTCATCTAAATGTGGGTCATGTGACAACATTAAATTGACAAGGTAAGTGCATTAACCCAAATATTTCTTAAAATCTAAAACCAGAATGCCCTTTCATTTGAATACACCATAAAAATCCATTATTTCTGAAACTTGTCTTGGGGTCAATGGGGTTTATTGTATGTTTGGCTCTCTTCATCTACATGTCACTGTTTGAGCTTCTACTATGGTAAATGTGGGTCATGTGACAAAATTAAATGAACAAGATAAGTTCAATAACCCAAATGTTTCTTATAATATATTTCTGAAACTGGTTTTCTGTGTTTCTTTCTATGGTTGACTCTCTTAATCTACATATCACTGTTTGAGTCCCTACACAGCAAATTTAAAAGAGTGAGTTTAACTCCCTCAGAGTTAAAATTAACACTTACCCAGAGTATATATGGGAATCACTGCTAAAGTGTTAAATTAACACTTTTGAAAGAGTTAACATTTTTAACACTCTGACAGTGTTAACTAACTCTTAAAATGTAAAATATTAACACCAGAATTGATAATGAGAACACCAAAGTTGGTGTTGAAAGTTAACACTTATGGATTAACTGGTCAACACTGCACCAGTGTTCAGGTGAAAATATTAAAAAATAAACTCACAAAACAATACACGTTTACATTTATTTTACTGAAACATTGTAAATCTTTTTCCCTGCACCAAAATGTCTTCACACTCAATGTTTTCAATACATGTAAAGAACATGTTCTTACAACAATTAAACATCATAATGTAGAAGCAAATCAGTGCAAAGACACAAAAAACATTCTATTTGGTCCATATGTACTCTTAATGTCATAAGGTTTATAATGCTGACATTTAGGAGGTTAAACAACAGCATTCCATTCATTACCATAAAAGCTGCATGCATGTTAATGCTCACTAATCAAAGTCTGTGCTGGTGTTTGGACCTCCTCGGAGAGAATAGTCTCATTCTTTTTTTCAGCACGATGAGATGCGTTTCTCTGCAGTTTTCAGCCAAGCAAGATATCCACTCCTATTTGCAGCATCACAAAACTGCCCCTGTAAAATTGAACAATAAATAAATATAAATACAATACAAAAACAGGATCATTTCACATCCATTTGTCAAAACTATTATCAGGTGAAATGTCAGAGACAAGTATGAATTGCAATACAAGAAGTTCACCCAAAACTGAAACTTCTGTCATTATTTATTTTTCCTCATGTGGTTCCAAACCTGTATGACGTTCTGTCTTCTGAGGAACACAAAAGGTTATATTTTGAATAATCTACAGAAGAAATACAGGTGCATCTCAATAAATTAGAATGTCGTGGAAAAGTTAATTTATTTCAGTAATTCAACTCAAATTGTGAAACTCGTGTATTAAATAAATTCAACGCACACGGACTGAAGTAGTTTAAGTCTTTGGTTCTTTTAATTGTGATGATTTTGGCTCACATTTAACAAAAACCCACCAATTCACTATCTCAACAAATTAGAATATGACATGCCAATCAGCTAATCAAGTCAAAACACCTGCAAAGGTTTCCTGAGCCTTCAAAATGGTCTCTCAGTTTGGTTCACTAGTCTACACAATCATGGGGAAGACTGATGATCTGACAGTTGTCCAGAAGACAATCATTGACACCCTTCACAAGGAGGGTAACCCACAAACATTCATTGCCAAAGAAGCTGGCTGTTCACAGAGTGCTGTATCCAAGCATGTTAACAGAAAGTTGAGTGGAAGGAAAAAGTGTGGAAGAAAAAGATGCACAACTAACCGAGACAACCACAGCCTTGAGAGTATTGTCAAGCAAAATCGATTCAAGAATTTGGGTGAACTTCACAAGGAATGGACTGAGGCTGGGGTCAAGGCATCAAGAGCCACCACACACAGACGTGTCAAGGAATTTGGCTACAGTTGTCGTATTCCTCTTGTTAAGCCACTCCTGAACCACAGACAACGTCAGAGGCGTCTTACCTGGGCTAAGGAGAAGAACTGGACTGTTGCCCAGTGGTCCAAAGTCCTCTTTTCAGATGAGAGCAAGTTTTGTATTTCATTGGAAACCAAGGTCCTAGAGTCTGGAGGAAGGGTGGAGAAGCTCAGAGCCCAAGTTGCTTGAAGTCCAGTGTTAAGTTTCCACAGTCTGTGATGATTTCCATGTATGAAATCCAATTTAAGGACACATCAAAGAAATCAGACTCTTTATTATTATTGTATTATTATTATTACTTATTTATTTTTAAATAAACGACAATCAATAATCTTAAAATGTGCAATTGTGGCTTACCCATGTATTTATTGGTGGCTTCATACTCTTCAAGCACATCATCTCCTTTTGATTTTTCTGTTAAGCCAGCATGAACCATCTGTAACAATATTAAAGAACTAGTTTACTTCAAATTAAACTAAACACACAAAAAAATAAAAATTAAACACAATTTAATGCTTAAAGATTCACTCAGTATAAAGAGTCTGAGTTTACTGAAAGTGTTATTTTCAAATTAATTCAATGAAAACAGCACTCAAATCCAATATAAGGACACATCAGCATCATGAAAACTCAATTCATGCTTAATGAAATTACAAAAATTGGTCAAAAATTGGACTTATATTGCCATCTAGATTTGGGCAGTTTACAGTGGTTTGATTTGACAAAATGACGTTGCATAATACATACTGTATTATAAATGAGGTAAAACACTTTTGGGTTTCCCTTCAAATTCAAATATCATCTGTGAGAAACGTTTAGTATCGTTTAGGAGCGCACATCTATAGATACTGTCATAAAGTAATATTATTTTATAAAATACATATCGTAAATGAAGTAAAACACTTACTTTTGGTTAAATCCAACTTCCTCATCTGCTCCGGAGCATCACGAGTGAACGAAAATATCTCTGAGAAAAAGTTTAAGAGGGTACAGCAGATAAATATCACTATAAATCAATATGATGTTATAAAATACATATTTTAAATGAGGTAAAACGCTTACTTCAGGTGTTTCTGTTAAAAGCGTCTGCACTGCATAGCAATATAAATCTGTGAGAAACGGTTAACGTTAGGCTCGTTTAGGCGCGCGCAGCAAATAAATATCATCATAAAGTAATATTATCTTATAAAATACATATAATAAATGAGGTAAAACACTTACTTTCGGTGTTTTCCTTGTTTAAAACAACTTCCCCGTCTGCTCGCACTGCGAGAGAAATAAAATATCTCTCTGAGGAAAAGTTTAGGAGAGCACAGCACATAAGTATCGCTATAAATTAATATGAAATTATAAAATACATATTTAAAATGAGATAAAAACACTTACTTTCGGATTTTCCCTTTTAGAAAAGTCCTCGTCTGTTCCGCATCGCGAGTGAAAGGAAATGCCATTGATAAAAGTTTAGGCGCACACAACATTAATATCATTATAAAACGAGATGATATTACAAAACACACTTTGTGAGTAAGATTAAACACTTTATTTCGCTGTTTTCCGTCCTAATGTGCTCTGCATCGCGAGTAAAGAAAATGGCGTCTGTGAAAAATATTTCAGAGGATTAGGCGCGCACACGAGAAAATGTCCCGGATGTGAGTAATAAGACTCAGCAGTGTTAATGAGGGTAATTCTCTGTATTTACTCCAGCCAGAGCGTGCTGTTTACACTAGCTAGTGTTAATCCTTTAATATTCAACACCACAACTTTAACTCTTTACTCTAAAAGTCCTTAACAGCGGGATTTCAACACTGGAGATTTTACTGTGTACTATGGTAAATGTGGGTCATGTGACAACATTCGGTACCAGTACACTTCTCCAATCTACAGGCATGCTCTCATATCCAAGATTTAATTAAACAACCTTGTTAAAAACTTCACTGCCTTCTCTCCTAAGCATCTCCATCTCCATCCACTGGTATCTCATATGGACCAACCGCATTTCCACTTTTCATCTTTTTCATAGCTGCCCTCACTTCATCCTCACTGATACCCTGTACTTCCTGTACTATCCCAACCTTCTTTCTCTTTCATTTTCTACATTCATCAGTTTCTCAAAATACTCCATCCACCTTCTCAACACTGTCTCCTCACTTGTCAGCACATTTCCAATTGCATCCTTTATCACCCTAATCTGTAGCACATCCTTCCCAGCTCTATCGCCCTGTCTAGCCAATCAGTACAGGTCCTTCCTCAGTGTCCAACTTCTCATACAGCTTGTCATACGCTTTTTCCTTAGCCTTCACCACCTCTTTCTTTGCTTTGCACCGCATCTCCTTGTACTTCTGCCCAGGGCCGCATTAACACTGTAAGGGGCCCCTGGGCTTTACCTCTTGTGGGGCCCTTCATCAATGAGAACTACAGTCTACATTCACTCAATCTAATTTTGCAGTATTAAATGTCATTAACAAAACACCCAAACCTAAAGTTCTGTCATTTAAAATATACACAAATATCACTGCATGAACTACACATATGCACATAGTTGGACATATTTTACACAGATATCTAAAAATGTGTAGCATTTAATTGTACGTGTTAACATTGGTTAAATTCACTATGAACTAATATTAAGTTAGGAACAGTGTAGGAAGGTAAATTAGTGAAGGTAAATGTACACCTTCACAAAACGGTCTGTGCACTTCTGATTTACCTTCACAAATATGTCTTTCTGCTTGTGGATCTTTGCAGTTTTTTTTTTTTTGGCGGAAGAGCACTTCGCAGTACTTCGACCTCGGCGCAGTAATATCATCGCTACTGAAAACTCTCCCTCTCCCTCTAACTTCCATCAATAGAACCAATATTACTGCGCCGAGGTCGAAGTGCTGCTTCCGCCATACATTATAGTTATCATTTTTTATCTGCTTAGAAAATCGCCCCGTTTTATTTTGTGTCACCATACTTAATCGTGTAACTACTCATGTAACCGTCTTTAAATAGGGAAAACATGGAAGTGTTTGGGAGCTTCTAAATTCATCTCTGTTTGGATCCTAAGGAATGAATGGTGCTAAGCTAAACGCTAGCATAGTGGCGCCTCGCGCTAGAGCTATTAAGTGCACGCACTGAGACGGGAGAGGTACGTATCAATTCGTCTAAATTGAGGGGAAAACGTATTGGAATATGGAAAAACGGTGGTGTTTTCCTTTAACTACCTCTGAGAAAATGTAATTGCTTTAAAACTAATGCATTGTTTTTAATATTTTACAGATATCTGATACTCATCTATTCACGTGCAATTTGATTGGCAAAGGCTCTATAGTAGTGGTGAGTATTTCTTTCAATATACTACAGTTATATTTGATTATTACTTTTGAAATTATACAAAAATACATTTTGTCTTAAAATATTCCTCTCTATAAAAAATTATTATTATTTTTTCCTGTCTCCCTCTCTAGTGAATGTAGCAGTGTAAAGGGTGCTCAGTAGCAGTTTCCAGTAGATTGGCACTACTAAACCATAAGTCAAGCATCCTCATTTTGTTTTTCTTAATTTGTTCATTGAATTCAAGCTTTTTTTTTAACTTCACACAGAGAAAGCTTATTTTTTTGTAGCCCATACTCTGAAAAATTTGGACTACTTGTTACTCATTACTGTTCATCTTTTTTCACTACACCTGTTTGATGGTGTATTGTTGCATTTTACTGTATCTGATCTGGTCTATTGACAGGAAATGTCATAGTTCATAATCATCCATTCATCCTATACGCTGAAAAATTAATTGTACTGTTAAAATTATACAGTGATTTGACTTGTCTTACTGCTTTTAAAACTGAAAACAAAATCACCAAGGGAAGCTTTGGACTACTTAATGGTCGTCATTACTGTTCACCTTTTCCACTACACCTGTTTGATGGTGTCTCATTTTGTACTCAATGACAGTGGATATGTTGTTATTGTTCATGAAATTTATGCTATTTTTAACTTCACACAGAGAAGGCTGTATTTCTGTATCCAATACTCTGTGAAAAATTAATTGTAATGTTAAAAATACAGTGATTTAATTCAAGAAATGTTTTCCTTGTCTTATTACTTTTTAAAGTACAGTGGTAATGTTGTTAATGTTGTAGCTAAGACAAGTACAGTAGATGTTCAAAATGCATTTGAGGAAAGCCAGCCTATAGTATTATAAACATTTAGAACCAGGTGAGTTTTTTTTTAAACCATTGCATATATGATTGAAAAACATAAAAATCATGTTTGTATAACAAATTATGTAGCTTTAACATGTATGCATCATGTTCATTTAACAAACCTAAATTATGTAGCTTGAACATATATAAATCATGTTCCTTTAACAAATTTAAATTATGTAACTGTTCATTTAGCATATATAAATCATGTTGAGTAAACATAACTTTATTATGTGGAACCGATGTACATATTTTGTTTGTTAATCCAACAAGTTTTTTTTTTTTTTTTCAGTGTATGTGAATCATCAGTTGCCTCACGATGTGATTTAATTATGATTATGATGCATCACAATGTATCTTTTCCTCCAATTATTTAGTTATCATAGTAAATGAATAATCAAAATAAAGTTCTTTTTGTTATTTTACCTTTGTTATTAAAAATAAAACAAAGATGCAAATAAAAAAAAACAGTAGAGCAAATACAAAATAGGCCTATCAAAAAATTTAATTAACAGTGCTTTACTTTTTTTTTTCATTTTACATCTAATTTACAGAAGCATTTAAGTAAGAATAATACAGAAATTGAATAGTCAAATGTAAATATAATCATTGCATAGTTACAATTAATAAAGCTACAAAAGTTATTCAGTCAAGAGCAGTGAGTAATTCCCTCTTTTCTTTCGTTGTTTGAGGTGTATTATATTAAGATCTATAAATCACGAATCTAATCTAATCTGTTACACATCAGATTTTTCCACAACTGTTTACGTTCACTAACCAACCAATGTTTACGCGAATAGCCAACTCCAAAAACAGATACTTTTTAAAAGTAATTTA
Organism: Spinibarbus caldwelli; assembly: GCA_039654775.1. Lineage (NCBI taxonomy): Eukaryota > Metazoa > Chordata > Actinopteri > Cypriniformes > Cyprinidae > Spinibarbus > Spinibarbus caldwelli. Next base: position 17,081,665 of record CM077225.1, read on the forward strand.
TTGTCTGAGAGAGGCGGCTGTCCGTCCGCACGCTTCGGGTTGGTCAGTCAGCGCAAGTAACGCGTTGAGATCTTTGTGGTTTAGCCTATTGCGCTTAAAATCTCGTTTTAACATCAATCGGGTCCCGCAGTATTTTCCTCATTCATGCATATTCTTTTTGTAAAAAACAAAATGTGCCCAAATATCTTGCTTTAAGAGAAGTTTATTATCTGGTAGAGATTGTCTGGAAACATCAGACGCTTAAGTGCTTTGCTTCCAAAGGCATGCACAACTTTTTTTTTATTAATATAGCCTATAACAAGTGTTCTTTCTTATAATAAAACAGTACATTAATATATATTATAGGACTATTTAATTGCATTTATGCAGAATCGTCCACATCAGCATCGCAGCTGTAGTGTGTAGTGCGAGCTCAGCTATGTTAAGATGGAAAAGTAGTTAATTATTTGAGAAATTATAGCCTACTGTATCTAACTACTGATAGCCTATGACCTACCTGCCATGATCTGCATTAAAGACTATGTCTGCATCGGCATCTTCTCCTTGCCCCGCGTTAATATGCCGTGAGCTTTGGAATTTTTGGCAATTTTTCTCTTTTCTGACTGGCTGACACTTCTCGCACAGGACTTGCAACGCCCGCACGTGCATTTAAAGCAAACCGATAAAATGTAATTTTAAGGGAACAGTCAACTCATTATAAAATGCAATTACAATATTTTCCGGCATCACCGGGGCCCGGGCTTAAGCCCAGGTAAGCCCGTGCATTAATGCGGCCCTGCTTCTGCCTACTTTCCTCATCTCTCTGATTATCCCAATTCTTTTTCACTAACTTCTTCCTCTTTATGCTTTCCTGTACTTCCACATTCCACCGCCAAGCCTCTTTGTCTTCCTCCAAAAATCTTCTTTCTCCTCCATCACACACCCCACTTGTGCGGAGCATATGCACTGATGACATTTATCATCACCCCTTCGATTTCAAGCTGTACACTCATCATTCTGTCAGACACTCTCTTCATCTGCAATACAGTGATTTAGGTGAGCAGGGAGCATCAACAAGGTCTGTCTAACTGTCAAAAAGAAAGAAAAAAAAAAACCTCTCTCTCTCACACACACACACACACACACACACATCATCATCTATCAGAGTGGCATATTTTCCTAGAAAAGGTGTCAGTGCACAGTCTGCAAGTGCTGATAAATTCTTTCCAGACATCCAGGAAGGGAGCAGGGCTGATTGTTGATGTAGTGTTGATGTATTCTGAAAATAGTAGTGATCGTACAGATTCCTGATGTAAATAGTGATAAATGGAAATTGCGATTTCTGAAAATGTTAATAGGTTACAAGTGATTTCATGTGACCTGAAGCATCTGAACACATTAGTTGAGCTTCAGTCTTTTGGCGTGGATCAATGACAAATCCAGCACTGCGAAGAAGTCAGCATATACTCGGCAAAGAAATGCAGCGCAGACCCATCTGTGTGAAATGAAGAACAGATGATGGCAGTCAAGAGCTGAGGCACTTCAGTCTGCTGCAGACCGATATAATATGAAGTCATTCTACCACGGTCTTAAAGGGTCAGTTCACCCAAAAATGAAAATTCTGTAATTAATTACTCACCCTTGTGTCATTTCAAACCCATAAGACCTTCGCTCATCTTCGGAACACAAATTAAGATATTTTTGATAAAATCCAAGAGCTTTCTGACCTTGCATAGACAGCAACACAGCTACCACATTCAAGGCCCAGAAACGTAGTAAGGACATCATTAAAATAGAACATCAAATGTGACATCAGTGGTTCAACCTTAATTTTATGAAGCTACGAGAATACTTCTTGTGAGCAAAGAAAACAAAAATAAAGATTAATATACAACAATTTCTTCTCTTTCGTTTCAGCCTTGACTCAGACCCTTGCACTGGCTCATTCTTCGTAAGATCGGATGCCCAGAGAATTTCGTTAACACAGGCATAGTCATTTCATGATGGCATGCTTAGTCAGGTACTGGACGATGGCGAGCTGTCTGACCCATTTGGCATCTCCAATGGTACCGTGTGCTTGCCCCACTGTTATTCAGCATCTTCTTTGCCATGATGCTGCTTGTGGCTTTCAAGGAATGTGACATGAACATTACAATCCAGTTCCGTACAGATAGTGGAGTCTTCAATCTATGCAGGCTCCAGGCTCGCACAAAGACATTCTGCAATTCTGTGTGACCTCTTGCATACAGATGACTGTGCACTGATGGCGTACACTCCAACCAAAGCTCAGTCACTACTCAACTGATTCAGAACTCTAGCTTACTCATGGCTCATGGCGAGCACAGTGCCATACTGCCATACACTCCTTTGAGTTCAGCTGGATCACTGTTGCAGTGGTCAAATGAAGACGCCGAAAGTTCAACACCCCAAAATTAACAACATCTATCCAGTTTATCTGCCACACCTGTGGGGGTTGGCCTCTACACACATCATAGGACTCAGATCTGTCCACTCATCTTTTCTTGATGAAAAGTGAGTCACGGATAACAAAACTAACTGTGCCGTTAGTTGCTGTCGAAAATCAAAGGGAGGAGCTGTAGAAAGTGGCCAATCAGAACGCTTAAATGACTGTAAGGGCGGGGTTACCTTGACTCGCTGCAGTTTGTGGTCAATTGCAAGGGTCAATTTTAAATGAGGGTGGGTATGTTTTTTTTTTAATTTTATTTAATTTAATTTTTTTTTTTTTATTATTTTTTTATTGTGAAGTGTAGGGATAGGAAGATTTAAAAGGTACTGTAGTTCAGAAAGTTTTCTGTTAGGGTTAAAAGTCAATGGAACGTCCCCATTTAGGGTTAGGGTTCACTTGTAAAATTACTATTTGCTTCAAACTGTAATTAATATATTCTTATTTTCCTCCACACAAAATTCCCACATGACGTTTTTTTAAACAGCCTATATTATTTTAATGAGTATCAAAACCAAACCAGATTACGGATTATACATTATATAAAAAAACTGTCAGTGCATGTATAAACCTTTGTGTTTAACATAAATGACAAAGACAAGTGGGCAAAGATTACAAAAAAGACAAAATACTGAAACAAGCCCACAGAAATGCATTACATTAAGATTTTTCCTATAGTTGCTGACATTTTCGAACATTTTAGGGGAGATATACAATATGGAGACCATACCACTGAGCCATCTTTAAAAATTAGCACAGATATGAAAGAAGAAAGACTGTAATATTAAAGACAAATTACTTTTATGTCAATGATAGAAGACTGTAATATATTTATGCTGTCCACCAGAGGGAAGCACAGCTTCACAATAGCTTCACATGTAATGATGCGTTGAAGTGCTGGAGAAACGTTTATATTTAAACAGGTCATTATTATTAGAGGTTTATATTTTTATACGGTTTTAACTGAAGCTATAAACATTCAAATGGAACTTTAAAGGCGTCATAACTTTTTGTCTAGGTTTTGACTTTTGCTGTTTGCTATTTTGACTAGATGTTTGTGCTTTGTACTATTTTAGAGCTCTTTGGTCGGATTGTACAGTAGACCGTGTGTAACATTCAAACAATAACAATCGTAACAAAGTCGTGTGAGCTGCAGCCATCTTCATTTTCATCTGAACATTCCATAACTATTATAACGTCATGCTTTGGAACACAGAAAGTGTTGTTGAAGTCTTTAGTTTTTGTGTGTGATTAGGACGAACAAAGTCTTCCCATGAAGGTAAATCTTTATAGAAATACAAAGAAATAATCATTAACATCAACAAGGTAATGTTTATTTTAGTATAGAATCAGATGTTTCATTTGAATACAACATAAAACCATTGTATTTTTGATACTGGTCTTATATGTTTTTTCTCTGCTCGACTTCATCTACATGGCACTGTTTGAGGCCCTACTGTGGTAAATGTGGGTCATGTGACAACATTAAATTATCAAGGTAAGTTCAATAACCCAAATGTTTCTTACAAAATAAGTACGGTGTCCGCCAGGGGACATCTTTGGTTCACTTAGTTTTGTCGTGGTCACGAGAAATGGATGTTGTTCCCTCAACAAAGCATCTCGAGGCCAAGACATAAGGATGTCGTTACCTCACAAAATGATCTTGTGGCCACGACAAAACTAAGTGAACCGAAGACGTCCCCTCGCGGTCACCGTAAATAAGAAAGTGTTTCATTTGAATACACCACAAAATCACTGTATTTCTGATACTGGTCTTCTGTGTTTTTTTCTACGCTTGACTCTCTTTATCTGCATGTCACTGTTTGAGCCCATTACTATGTTAATGTGGGCCATGTGACAACATTAACAAGGTGAGCTCAATAACACAAATGTTTCTTACAATCTGAAATCAGAAAGTTTTTTACTTGATAAAATCACTGTAGTTCTGATACTGGTCCTCTGTGTTTTTTCTATGCTTGACTCTCTCTTCCTCTACATGCCACTGGCCACTGTTTGAGCCCCTTGTGGGCCATGTGACAACATTAACAAGTTGAGTTCAATAACAACTGTTTCTTACAATCTAAAATCAGAAAGATTTTATTTGATAAAATCACTGTATTTGTGATGTTTTTTTCTATGTTCGATTCTCTTTATCTACATGCCACTGTTTGCGCCCCTGCAATGGTAAATTAGAGTCATGTGACAACATTAACAAGGTAATTTCAATAACTGAAATGCTTCTTTTAATGTAGAATCAGATGTTTCATTTGAATATACCATAAGTTAACTGTATTTCTGATACTGGTCTTCTGTGTTTTTCTATGCTTGACTCTCTTTAACTACATGTCACTGTTTGAGCCCCTCACTATGGTAAATGTGGGTAATGTGAAAACATTAACAAGGTAATTTCAGTAAACCAAATGTTTCTTTCAGTATAAAATCAGGATCTTTCATTTGAATACACCATAAAATCTCTTTCCCCCTATGCTTGACTCTCTTCATCTACATGCCACTGTTTGAGCTTCTACTATGGTTAATGTGGGTCATGTGACAACATTAAATGGACAAGGTAAGTTTCATAACTCAAATATTTCGTACAATATAAAATCAGAAAGTTTTGTTTGAATACACCATAAAATCCCTGTTTCTGTGTTTTTTCTATGCTTGACTCTCTTCATCTACATGCCACGGTTGAGCCTCTACTCTGGTAAATGAGGCCATGTGACAGCATTAAACTAACAACATAAGTTCAATAACCCAAATGCTTCTTATATTATAAAATCATAAAGTGTTTAATTTGAATATGCTTGACTCTCCTCATCTTTATGCCACTGTTTGAGCACACAATGGAAAATATGGCAAGAAGGGTCATGTGACAACTGATAACGTGGGGGATATGTAACGTGGGGTTTGGGTTTTATTTCATGTTCATGTTTTCATGTCTTTTATTTTAGCGTTTATTCATGGTCCCTTGTTTAGTCATGTGATTCCCTTATCCTCTTGTAGTCTGTTCAAGTCAAGTCAAGTCCTTTTGGATTATGTTTTGTCTTTGTTGAAAATAAAAGCTGCACTTGTGTTCATCACTATGCTCGCTCCAGTGGAATTGTTACAACAATGTTAAAATAATACGGTAATTTGGAACTTTTTAACTTGGATCACCTACTGTGCTGACAATAATTTTATATAATTAATTTACAGAGATCTGTGAAATGCTTACAGATCATTAAATGTTAATTACATTTTTATTTATGTCCCAATGATATTGAAAACTTATTTGTCAAGTAGCCAGACATTACATTAATATACTGCTGTCCATTTAAAATAGAGACAATGTTACAATATCTCTTTGAAGATAATATAGGCCTATAGTATAATATTTATATAATGTTACACATATTTGGTGTTGTGGTATAAATAAAACAACCCCTTGTGTGCAAAAATGTAAACATACAAATAATCATACAGACAGCACATTGTCATATAACCTGACACCAGCTCGGAGCAAAATATATTTGATTTATTTACATTTCAGTAAAATGACAATTTGTTCAGTGTGGTATGTTTACACTGCAGTATTCATATATTATAATTTGTACAAATATATGATTTAGTGCACCAATCAACATCTGTTTATTTTTGTACACCAGAAAGCAGTTTTATATGTAATCAGTGTACAAAAAACAAAATTTGTGTACCCTTTTGAGGTGTTAATATAATTATTAAAGAGTTTACTTGGTTGTAGTTGCACTTCTACAAAACATTGCACATTAAATTTTTAACACATTTTTTCTGTAGTCACCCCTAAGCTCTGGAACAGTCTGTGTCTGAACATCAGGGCCTCTCCATCAATGGATGCTTTTAAATCCAGTTTAAAGATTAAGATTTACGGTTGTGTAAAACTTGTGCTCTATACGGTAAATAATGCTTGACTTGATTTCACACAAATACACAGTTTTAAAATTGATAATGTAACATATCTTTACCATAGAAATAAATAAGAAATGTAAAGGGCATAAGATAATACTTTTATAGCTGAAAATGATAAATGACATTCTGTGACATTCAATTAATCTAAATATCAACATTTAACGAGTCCACATACGCCACATATTATGATCACACATTTTATGACAGTATCAATATTTAGAAAAATTTTTTTGGACTTCTCTTTCAGTAACAGTCATTTGTCTCTTTTGTTGATGTAACCAGTTTCATCAAATCCTAACTATTAGTGGCAATTCAAGATGGACCTTTCTGTAACTAACTAAATAACATGATATTTGAAAATATACATTTCACTTGTTTCACCTAATAATCCTTGGTAATGCTTAATAATACAGTTGGGTGCTTGGACCCAGATGACTGCAGCTTGTCCCTATATTAAATATGACTTGTTTGTCCAGTGGTAATACTTTCCACTTCGAGTACAAATGAACTGGGGGCAATAAAAAAAGATTGTACTGATATTGTATTGTACTGTTACAATGATTAATCAGTGTGTGAGACATGAGGATAATTAGAGGAAATCTGCCCTGGCATCAATGGCAGGCTGAAAGAAAACAGGAGAGCTTTGTACTGTACCACACACTGAGACTCTTCTTCCTAAAACCTTAAAGATATAAAAATACCTCATAAATTACTGTAAAAATAGAAGAATACAGGGTTTGGTACTCATACTATTATTAACGTTTCTTAAAAAAATACAGCAAAAATTCTGAACTTAGACCATTGATAAACACTGACCATACACTATAATAGACATAATAGTTTTAGTACAGTGGCTAATTCTGTTAGTAAACAAAAATGTTACAAGCAAGAGAAGGGCCTTTTTGTGTTTCTTTTAGAACTTTATCCAGTATTTTGAGAATGTACAGTATGTTTCTAGCTGAACAGAAGCAGTAGACCTAGTTTGACAGAGGTCTAATGTGCAACAGGAAAAGCTCTTTCTGTTCAGACCCTGATGTGGCTGTTTCACTTTACCGGTTATTTTTAGTCCCTCAGTTATAAGGCAATATTTAAACCAAGCTGGATGTAATTTATAATTTATCTGTGTGAGTTTTTATAAAGAAAGTTAATCATATTAAAATTACTTTAAGCTCTGAATAAAACACTGAATCAAAAATATCTATAACTGAGTGTGAGAGATTAAATTATTTTAGTTTAGCTGACCTTCCTTCCCATGGAACCCATTAAAACATAAACACCAAAGCCAGACAAGCATTCAAGACAATTATAGGCCCACATGTATGGGTGTCCATACACTTAACATTGAAAGTAAATATATACATAACCTACAAACATACATACATACCTGCAAGTGGCATTTCCTATTTATAAAGAATGCTGCTAACTAGTTTCATGGGACATTTTATCACCCCATGCATGGTCAAAGTAAAATGATCTTGGACCAATCTTTTTGCTCTAATCAAACATTGAGAAAGTGATCATACAAGGAAAAACCAAGGTCAGTCATTTAATCTATTTGCACGACATTGACATTCACAATATAAACCTGAAACTCAAGTCAAGAGTAAATAAACCATTTAAAACCAGAATGAGAGCTCACAGTGTTCTTCTTTCATTTAAAAATGCTTATTATAATAAACAAATTATATCATATCAGAGAAACTCATTTAACATAAAGCCATCCAATTACTCTCATACTTGGCTTTGCATAGGACACAAGGATTTGTGTAGTTCTGCTTGCACAAACATGAATGTGTAATATGTTTTTGTTTTTTTCTGTGACTCAATATAGAACTGAATACAAAATGTCAAAGACAACAACAAATTCAATCAGTTTACACATATCATTGTAAAAGCTGCAGTGTAATGATGTATGACATCTGTGACAACATTTTTACCTGTCTTTAAAATGATTACATGAACATGGCATGCATTAGAAACGTTTAAAACTTACTTTTACTATGTAGATATCCAGCAGTTTTAAGAGTCCTTTTTGCGTTGAATTATAACAGTCTCGTCGAGAGAATAACTAGCATTGCTTACAGCACTCAAGGTGAATGTGTCATCTTGCAGAGTACTCCCACTGAAACGCTTCATGTAAGACCAGTTTTACATGAATTATTCAGTTCTTTGTGAGCTGGGAAGAAAATATAAATAAATCATAGATGAGGCCTTTTATGTTTGCAGAATGTTTTGAAAGAATAAAATCAGTGCTGCCAGGATACAGGATATTCTCAGTTACTGACATATTTCATGAAACCAAAATTCATTTTAAATTGTGTCTCTTCTATGATCTGTCCTATGATAGATGGTTTCTTTCATATTCATCCAGACCTTCCAACATGTCATTTTACGAGTCATTACGTTCTTGAAAATCTGTTTTCAAAACCATATTAAACCAATTTAAATACAGTACATTTCTAAGAACTTGGCACATTATTTTAAATTTTATTTTATTACAAAAATGACTATAGCATAAATGACTATACTCTTATTTGTCATTGTTATAGCTTTACTTTTGGAGGGATCACCTTTTAGGCCTTCACTAGCTATAGCTAGCAATGCTAAGCATAGTTTAACCATGGTATTTGTAGTAAAACTGTGGTTAAACAAACGGTAATCAATACAAAAAAAGCTTTTTTTACTACAGTTTCACTATAATTAAAACATGGTTCATATTTGTAAGGGAACAAAGTCTCTTGCTTGTTGTTTGGTATTAGCAACTTGTTTGAATGTCTCATATTACATTACATTTTGCTCTAGTGTCATTTTGCTTTGTTTATGTGCAGCATGACACATCCGTCTTCTTGTCAAGCATCCACAAACCTATCAATTTAAACATTATAAACTAATTTCTACAGATATGGCCTGGAAATCGTTTTGTTCAGATTTGTGTTTTTGTCTTATGCTGTGGCGACTCCTGCTGGATGTTAATTGTACTACATCAGTGGTTGCCTGAGGTTTTATTATTAGTGTCTTGTAAATAATACTTTAAACTGTCACTGTTTATGCTATAGTCTTGTATATTGCAAATTAGCTTTTCTGTCAGCCAACTTTAAGCTATTCTCTTTAGATCACCATTGAAGGTCTCAATATTTTCATGTGGTTTCTTGAATTGAACTTGCCTCTCTTTGATTTACTGAAGGTTACTTCTTGTAACATTTTTTTTTTCTTTAGATCTTCTCTGTATTCATAGGTGCTAAGATTATACCTTCCTTTGTCAGGAGGTGTAATGATGCCATGATCTTGGCATTGCTAGGAACATGCTCACAGATTCACATCACAAATTGAGTAATTGTGAAAACCATTCATCAGGATTGTTAGCTAACTGCGGTCCAGCAAGCTAGTAGCTGTCCTACAAGCACAAGGAATATTGTCTTATTTAGACACAAATTCAGTTTAGAATATCTAACATTAACCTTTGCATATTTGTTCAGGGTCAAGCGTTGACTCTGAACAAATATACAAATTGATTACATTGGTAATATATAGTTTTTGTTGTTGTTGTTTTTTGGGATTTTTGCATATTTCTTGATAGGACAGTGGAGATCTGTCAGGCTGTGCCGGTGCGCTGTCCCACGATATTCATATGATTATTCACACTATGATTATTCACACAAATTATCTAGATTAGCCTCTGTATAAATTATTCCTGTAATGATTTATTTGATAAGATCCCTGATGCCCTGCAAAAGGAAAGTGTAATTCCACTTTAAAACTTTTCAGTTTTCAGTAGGCTACCTGAAAATCTGTATAATGTGTTCAATGCTAAATAGTTCAAACATAAATCAATACATTAAAGCAATAGTTCACACAAAAAAATATTTCTTTAATGTTTTTTTTTTTTTTTTTTAAGGTGAACTATCCCTTTAAGTGTCATGGAAAGAGGTGTTTTCACTTTGTTAAGCTGTAGTTTGATATTTAGAGTGATACAAATGAAAGTGCCTTTAATGGTAAATAGTTCTCTACTGGAACATCATTACCATGACAACTTAAGAGCCAGAACAGAGACCACCATGAAAGTCAGGCGGTGGGGAAAACCAGAATTAACCAGAACTTTTTATGCTTCTTCAAAGAACGACCAGCAGGTGGCATTCTAGTAGAGGAAACGTTTAAAAGGAAGTTTTGACAAAAAGAGTGTTTGCCCTGAGCTACAGTGGAGTGCTGAGCTTTAGTGCTGGTAAAGTGCAAAGAAGAGGGCATATGAAAAGGTGATATTTTAGTTCTGTCCAATCTTTTGCTGTTATCGGGGTAATTTAGAGGTTCTTCTTTTAGTTTGTAATACTATGCTTCTTTTGCATCTCTCTCTTTCTCTTTCTCACACACCCACACAACTAAACATTGGGTGTGGTTCAACTTAAAAAAAATAAAATAATAATAATAAATAAATAAATAATTTTTTTTGACCCTTGTCAAAAGCAAACCATGGCTAGCTAACTAAATAAGCACTCCATAGCTAAAAAACAATTAATCCTTTTTTTCACAAAATAAACACATCACTGTAATTTACAATCAGCAAATTTAAATATTTTTAATATATTTTCACATGTATTTTATTGATTAGCTTATCTTGATTGTAATTCTACAATCACAGAGGACAGGACTCAGAAATAACATTCAAAATAGAAAATTCAAGCGATAACAATAAAAGGTACAACACATTGACATATATGCCCAACTGTCTGACTGGACAAATGCACATAAGGTTTCATTTCAAAGTTATAGCTTAAAATGATTTTGCTCCAAATTTTGCAATTTTTTTTTTAGGTTAAACTCCTATTTACAGCTGGAACAAGGATTCCATTGTGTCAGACTTTACCATGTTGCCATGGATGCATTCTAAAGCATGTTAACCAATCAGCGCTAAATATACAGATATGTCAATACATAAACCCTTCTAAGAACAAAAAAAGAAAAAAAAAAGAAAAAAGAAAAAGGCATTGTACATTGTAACTGAGGTACACCTGCAGAACTTTGTGAAAAGCCAATGATTCACTTGATGAGTGAGCCATCAGAATATAAGAACCAGAGGTGGCAAATATGACTCTAGAGGTAGAAATAAGTATTTTTGTGTTGCCATAGTGTGACATCAGTATTGATTTCATCAGATGACAACAGTCTATAATTGTTTATGATAACACATAATTTTAAGGTGTCCTTGTTACATATGTTACAGTACATGTACTTACTATAGTATTAGCACAAAGTTATGCATAATTACATGCAATAACCCTAAACCAAACCCTAAACCTAACCCTATAGTAAGTACATGTTGTTAGTATTACTCAGTACTTAAATGTATAATTACACTGTTACAAGGACACCTTAAAATAAAGTGTAACCTTGTTTACCTATTTATACTTTTTTTTTTGTATTTGTATTTATAATAATTATTATTTTTCATAACTCATCCATTTTATTTTGAGTATATCATTTACACACTCCCTCACCAACATGGTGGGTGCTTGAGAAGGAGTAGACACATATATAAAAGGGTAAAAGCATGTAAAAAGCCTTCCTGTGTACCAAATACTTCATATTGCACGTCTTTTACCACTGTATTAATCACCATTAATTATGCTTAACCAGTAACACTTTACAATATGGTTTCATTTGTTGATGCATTTAGTTCTCTTTGTTAACTAATTAGTTAATGCATTAGGTATCTAATACTAACAACGAACAATAATTTTTGTAGCACATATTAATCTACAGTAGGTTCATGTTTATTTATTAATATACTATTATTCATTGTTAAAACATTAGGTAAAATATTGTTAATTGTTATTTTATGTTAACTATTGAATGAATGTTTAGAACCTTATTGTAAAGTGTTGCCACTTATTCTAACACTGATTTGTTAGTTTTGAGCAACACATACTTTTGTTGACTACCTGTCAACTTAATTTCAAGCAGATACTGTGAGAATATTTGATGCATACAGTGAATGTGCTTTCTCAAAAGTTTGAGCCTTTCCTCTAGCACCAGGTTTTGCCACTCCCGGTTAACAGTATGGCTTTAAAAAGAAAGAGCTAGCAGTATATTCACAGAAAAGTCACAAATACAGTGTCATCAGCAGCAAGACAGTGTACAGCAGCATGTACCCTGCATAAAAGGCAAATTGATAACAAGCAACTCGGCAGCAAAGATTTTGAACAGATTCAAAAACATCACTGGAGAGGCATCTTCGAACTACTAGCTGTAGTACTCATTGCATCAGCTACACTAAGGTGTATTTGGATAACATTCATAGACATATTCATCAAACAGTCTTCAGCTTGATTTGTCATCATGCACATGGATGAATCTTTGAGTGTTCATGAAGCTGTTTTAATGGAAATATTACCCTAGTAAACAGTACTACATTTACATTTACTACACATATAAAATTACAAAGCAAGCATATGTATATATGACAAATTGTCTTCTATTTTATTTGTTCTCAGCAATTTGTGAGAACAGCTCACAAGATCTTTGTAGAATTAATGTAGATTATAAAATATAGGGTTAATCTAACACTAATTACAATTTGTGATTGATGTGTTTCAGTTGATAATGTGACAGCTATATGTAAAAAAGGCCATCAAAACCATCCTTGTGTGGATGTGGAAGTGCTACTAAATGTGCTGTCAAATGGTGACAGTAGCTCACGTTATTCTCAAAGCTCTTACTGAGCGTCCAGCGATACAACTTCAGCTACATTTTAAAGGCTGTAGATACATTCAGAATAATTTAAGAGGCTTGTGTGCCTCTTTAGTAATTTCAGTATATGGAGAAATTTTTGATCATCCTGCTTTTAGAGCCACTGTGTAATATGTCCACTCTACTTCCATGTGGGTTTGTTGGTCCTGCTCAAGATGGAGTCTCTAATCTGTGCGGATCTCTCCGAGAAACTGCTACTTTTAAGGGAGTGCTCTCGTCCAGACTGTGGGGGAGGTGTGTCACTGCTTCGACTGGAAGCCCTTACACTCTGAACCCTCCTAATAGACCCCCCAAGTTTATCCTCGCTCCTTGGTAAAGGTCCGCTACTGACAGAGTCCGTTCTACCACCAGGCAATCTCTGAGAGCTAGTTCTGGCTAAGCTCTTTGATGGTGTTCCTGTTACAGCTGGTGAGGGCATGTCTTTTTTAGATCTGGAAGAAGATGCCACAGTGTTGCGAGCAAAGCTAGGCAAAGGTGAAGAACTTTTCAGGGTGCTTTTGGGACTGTCAGGCGTACCTACTTCTGAGGTTCCTTGGGCCTGAGCTTGGGCCAAGGCGCGCATTGTAGAACGGCACATTTTTTCCTCTGGTGCTGGTTTTGAAATGTTACGAACAGGTTTGGGATTTGTTTTCTTGATGGAGGGTCTATGTTGAGTCGAGTCCCTTGCCCACCGAGAGCTGCTTGGTGTCGCTCCTCGTTGTGCCCTGGGATCCTCTGGAGGGAGGCTTGAATGTCGTGCAGGTCTACCTTGCCTCTCGCCTCTCCTGGCTGGCATGCTTTGGTCACGAAGTGGATGTCTGGGTTCAATGTTCTCATATCCAGGAGGTTTTTCGACTTTCTTCATGCTGCCACTAGAGCGATTCTGCCTTGTAATGGGCACCACCTTGCGCATGTTCTGAGTCTCTGTTGCTGTGAGGGTTCTTGTTGGACGGTTGGCATGAGCAATTACTTTGGATGGAGTCTTGGTTTTGACAAGTGTTGTTTTGGGGCTTCCGGTCTGGACTGCTTTCTCGCCAACTCTTCGCCCTTCAGCTGTGTCACAGCTATCTGTCTCTGCTTCTTCAGTAGTTAAAGATGGACTGACTGATTCTGGACATGCTTGATTGACCCTTCCAGCGAGTAGCTCATCACTTGACGTGGACACAAAGTGACAATCGGTGGGCTCAAAATTGGAGGAAAGGGAATTAGTGTCCTGAATAACTCTGGGAAAGTTGGCGTCTTGTGAATTTGGGTTAAGTTTAGATCTTTCTTTTATGATAGGAGAACTCTCAATCTCGGAACAGTCCAACACAATGGAACAATCGGTTTCAGTGCAGTCCATGACATGCAACACAGGTTTCTTACTGGACACAGAGGGATCCAGGGGCAATGGGGTGTCACAAGTTGTTGAGGAAAAGGTACTAGTATCTGCTTCCTCCCTCTGTGATGAGATCCTTTTGTCATTCCATACTTTTTCTGGCTCCTCAGAACTCCTGCTGGATGGGGGTGTATCAAGGACAAATGCTTTGGGAGAGTCTTCTTCCCTTTCCAGATCTGTTACAAACACTTCATGCTGGTTGTCCACAGAAACGTGACTGTTATTATTGATCTGGCTGGTTATCTCAAAGGGTTGAAGACCAGTAACTAGTTTGTGTTTCTCCACAGAAACACTCATGTGTCCAACACTTTGACCAGAGACATGTTTTGCATTACTTAATTGAGGTGTAACTCCACCTTCAGAGAGAGAGGTGTAATTATTATTATTGTAGGGATCATTGTTCATGCTGTAGCCAAACCTTGAGTATCTAGCTAAAGGACTGATGGGCTCAGTCTCAGCCCTTGGTGAAGTTGCCAGCTTCTCTTGGTAAACCTGACTCTGTGGACCCAGCTCCCTATTATCATCCTGTAAGACAAGCCATGGCATGGTCTTTCGTTGATGGTTCCTGCTTGAACGTGGCAGGCTGCTGAATTTTGTATAGTCGCTTGTTGAAGACCCAGATATCAGCTCTGTGTGATGATAACGGCGGGCACTAGCGGAGCGTCCCAAAGGACTGTGAGGGCTTTGAGGTCTTGATTGAAGCAGGAAGTCCAGGAGGCCTTCTTTGGTTAGGATGTCAACATCATTTTCGCTGCTGCTGCGACCAAAACCACCTGCCTCAGTATTGGCGGCACCCCAGGCACACCGTCTCTCCTCCAGTTCCCGTAAGCGACGCTGTCTAGCTTCCTCCTTCAGTTCCCTGTCCTGGTTGTCCTGCAGAAGAGTGGATAAGAGATCACTATAGAAGTTTATGTTCACAGATATATGATCTGTAGCATTCATAAATGCCTTAATGTCTTGACAAATAAACTCTTAATTATTTTATATTAAATTATTTTTAATGTATTTTTGACTTTTACATGTTAGTCATGTGATATTTACCTTTACAGCTTTTTTGAACTTCAGGCAGAAATCTTGGAAAATTCTAAAGCACTCATCCAGTTTGAAGGTGTCTTTGTCTTCACAGAAGAAGTCAATGAGGGCATTACCCTCTTTGCGCAAGTCCAGCCTGCGATGTTTAAGGTCTTGGAGGGTCTGTTTAGAGCTCTAACCAATATGAAGAAAGCAGGTGAGTCATTCTTACGGATGTAAAAAAAAGTTATATCATGACAACTCTAGGAGGGTTTGGTATGGTAATGTACATGACAATGTTAATGTGTTTGGCCTTGTTGGAATAGATCTGCTGCAGCAGAGCAAGTACCGACTTGCTACTGCCAACACATTCACAACATGCAGCTGGGAGCATGTAAGAAATACTGCTGCTGCACATATAACATATATGAAATGACCCCCCATACAGCATACATGAATCACTCCGCAGCAGATCTACACAGGTGGAGCTAGGGAAGGTGAAGGGTTTCTGAAGTGCGCACTAAGTATTTGAATGTTGAGCAGCAAGCTCATTGGATGCTGATTAAAAAAAGAACCAATCAGCTGCACCATGTGATGATGTCATTATGTCAGATTGAGTTAGACCTATCGGACTGCGCCATCTAGAGTTTCGTGACAGAACTTTGGATTTCATTAATCCATTATAGCTAATAAAATTAAAATATAAAAAAATATATATAAAAATATAAAAACAACTATGGAATTGTAATTGAGAGAATGATACATTTACCTGCAAAAATGGATCTAGCTGCTTTTGCAGCTCATCGTCATCCAGAATCTTCTGTTCCAAGGAACGCGTTTTGACATACAGAGAGGAAAACTCTCCTTCTATATTTTCTACTGAAATTCTACAACAGTATAAATGTAAGTCAGAGAAAGATTTAGGAAGGGCTCATAGAACGTTTGAGTACATAATGACTACATTTCTAAGAAAAAGCCAAAAATTCAATCAAGATAGTTGTTTGGTTTGAAACTGCTGTAGTCATAATAATAGTTGATACAACAGTAATAACAGTTAATACAATATTAATCAAACTCAAATTAAGGTGTTCTAAAGTTTCATAAAAATAATGAAATTATTATTATTTGGAGAAGTTACCTTCCACTTTTGTTTGCAATATGCATCAGAAACTAATATTGTTGTTACCTGACTGCACTCTGAACATGTGTTAACTTTTCTGGGAACTTCAAAAGGGCCTCATCCTTTTTCTGTGCTTCCTTTGTGATAAAAGTTAAAGAAAAATCCAAGTTAAAGCAGTTAAAACAAAATGTTGGTGTTATTACAATATCTTTTTTTTCTTAAACGTTTACAAAAATGTATCATTAAATCTGGAGAAAACAACAGTGCATCTGGTTCTCTCCTACTTACTAGTGCCACAAAATGGAGCAGGTTCATGCCAGGCTTGTTGGCCTTCGTGTCAGCCAGAGAGAGAAGTGAAGACAGTTTGAAGCCCACAGCATTCCCTGCATAGCCACCCTATGAACACACAGAGAACATCAGTCAATGTCTGGTCAATGCTGTAAAAGCCATCAACCCTTCCAGATTTAAAAATGTCAGGGAATGTTTTGGAGGAGTAGTAGAAATGAAAGAGCAAAGCTGAGAAGAGGATTGAGGGAAATGTCCACAGAAAAGGGGGACGATGAGGGGTAAAGGGTAAGGAACACTGGAAAGACAATAAATAGAGAAAAGGCTAGAGACAGAGAGAGACTTACTGAATTCATGATATTTCCTGCTTGGAGAACCAAATGTAGAATGGCATGGAGCTCTTCACAAGTCATTAGTTCTATGGAATAATCAATAGAAACTGAATAATCACAGGCCATTTGTTAAATTACACAACACTCTAAATGCTATTACTATCCTTCCGATTCTCTACAGACTAAGACTTTTAATGGAAATCTGAACACTTTATGCCACATTTAAATTAGAAAAAAAAGGTGCTGACAGCATGATCTACTGTACATTTCAAAATAGACTGCTAGGATTAGTTAATGCAAGATTAATAAAACTCAATTTGAGTTTTGCTAAAGGCTCCCAGCATCAATGTAATGATTAATGGAGTGCCATATCTTTACGTTTCAGTAATGTTGAGGCATAGAAAGGTCATGAGCCATTGGTTTCTGAGGCTAATACAGGCACAGCTGAGTGACAGAAAATGACTCAGCAAAATGCAAAATGTTCACTTTACTGTTTATCGGCCCACTTGACAGCAGATCTTTAAAAAGTAGTGGAATAGTGCATCAAATTACAGGGGTTGATGAGTTTTTGTACGAGAGAGCGAGCATGAGATGACTATTTTTTTTCCCCAATAGCCTACAGTATGGTCCACAGAGGTCAAAATAAAAGCCATGAATGGCTCCTCAAAATGTTTTGCCTGCTTAGCTGAAAAAAATGACAATTATTACTCTAGATTAAAGAAAAAAATCTCCAAAAATATGATATAAACGTCAGAACTTAGTATGCTCTTACCTTCAGTAGCCTGACGCACAATGTTAATCTCACAACTCATGACTGCACAGGATGGAAGAAACTCTTCCTGAAGTACCATGGCCTCAATACGCACCTCAAAGCTTTAAAAGTGAGCAAACAATAATAATTGCCCTGCCTTTTGTGTATTATGAAACCTTAGATTTGTATTTAATTGATAAGAGAGATCTTGTGTGTCTCTTACCGTGGCACTTGAATCAGCAGGAACATGAAGGAATCAACCAGGGTCAGCTTATTTGGGTCTCCTTTGAATTCCTTCAGTCTCTTCACCTAGTGAATATCCAAAGAGAATCCAAAGAGAAAGCACATGTACTAGGGATGCCCAATGTATTTGTACCATTTTTAATTTATCAGTTGATTAGATTTATTGTAGATGTAAATTTTTCCTTTTTTTAATATAGAGACCTTTGCAGGAATCTAACACTTTATGTTAATTATTAAAGTACTGATAATTTACTAACACTGGAAAATTAATCTTCAGCAAACATCAAACTTAATGTCCATTTTTCATACTACAAATTATGTTGTGAAGAAAATAGTATACATAGTATAGATTTGAATTGCTGCAATTTATCAATTACTGTATATAACACATAATTATTAGCATCAGTATTGCCCAGATTTTAAAGTTGGTGGCTCCCTAATTTATCCCTCAACACAGACCCATTCATCTGATTAAAGATTATAGATAGTGCCAAGTACAGGCTCTGTTTGCCAAAAAAAAAAGTACTAAAAATTCCTTATAAAATATGCCTTGGCAGTGTTGTTGATGTTAATGTAAAACTAAAACGTTTAAAAATTGTTGTTAATTGAAATAAAGCTAAAATAAAATAAATTATAAATATTAGATAAAAAATATTATATATTATATTTAGTGAAAAAATATAATATTATATTTTTTATATTTAGTGAAAAATTAAATGAAATTAAATAAGTTACTAATTAAATAAGTACTAAAACTACTAAAATATAAAGAGATAAAAAAAATAAAGCTAAATAAAAATATTTGAACCCCACCCCCCACCCCAAAACTAATAAAAGTGACTAAATTACTTAACAAAATTACTAAAACTTAAACTAAATTTAAAATGAAAACTGGAAACGAATTCAAAATGTTAATAAATACTAAAATAGTATATATAAATAATAATAAAATAACACTTGGCCCTTGCACACCTGTAATTAAGTGACCACATACATCACTTAACACATCAGTATGCCACTGCATGTTGATATCAAAACCAAAAATTTTGGTGTAATGATCATTTTTTGCATGAATGGTCTTTTGATGTTGTCTGGAACACATTATGCATTAATTATGCATTATGCAGCAAAAACACTACAAATGTGATGTGGCTATATGCATCTCTGAGTGCCAGTGAATGTGGTTTGAGGGACTTAATTATTCTGCTTATAATACACATTGTATTTCATTTACTCCTGCATATATTGATGTCCATTTGTGATGAAGCAGATGTTAATAGCAGGTACCATACACACCAAAAATGGGACTATACACAAATATGGTGTACAGGTAAAGTTCAGAATTCTCACCTCCTCTGCTTCAGGTAAAAGTTTGAGCAGTTCTTTCAGCGGTTCGGCTCCATATTGCTTACTGTTGCCCAGACGAATGTCTTCCACTATTGCATGATTGGACCTGAGAGAGAAAAGCAGAAGTATAAAACAGATAATGAATTTGTGACTCTGCCTGATCCATGTAATTGGTCAGCTCAGACAGTACATGAGATGAACCCTTGTAGGATACTTCAGTGTATGATCCAAAAGAAAGATGGAAAAAACAAATCTTTAACTTCACCAGGATGTGTGTTATGTATATAATGCAGGTATTTTGGGTCCCACTTCATATTAAGAGTCTTTAATTACTATGTATTTACATTAAATTAAGCATAAGGCAAGGTTAGGGGTATATTACATAATAGCAATTACACTAGCTCTATGAACTTTATACAACTTTATAGCTTTATATGAACTGTATTTTTAGGGAAGGTATATCATAATAGCAAAAAACTAAGAATTTAGATCGAATGATTCCAATAAATTGGCCTATAGATTATAAAGAATATTCAAACTACTTAGTAGTTCATTAAGTTCATTACTGTACAAATCTAAACAAATTACGGTGTCCACAAATCTCCATTACCATATCTTATGGTCAAAGGGAAATGATCTTACACTGCATTTAACTCTTCATATCCTGTAGAAGTTAAAGGGCTAAAAAAAATTAAAATTCCGTCATCATTTACTCACCCTCACCCCAAACCTGTATGAGTTTCTTTCTTCTGTTAAGCACAAAAGAAGATATTATGAATAATGTTGGTAAACAAACAGTTGGCAGTAGCCATTTTCCATACTATGAATGTGAATGGCTACCGTCAACTGTGTGGTTACCAACATTTTTAACAGCATGAGGTTTGGAATGACATGAGGGTGAATAAATGTTTACAGAATTTTCACTTTTGGGTGAACTATCCCTTTAAAGACAACATCTAAAATAAAGGGGCTCAAATTTTTAAATACACACACACACACACACACACAGTGATTTTTAACCATTTAACTATTGATTTACTGATTGTTTAATTGCCAAAAGTCACCACATGTTGTATACTGTCCCCTTGGAAATCTACATTGAGTGCATTTTAGCTGTTTTGTTACAGGTTTTAGTGATTATTTCTCTTAATAAAAACTCTTAATGATTATGTCTCTAAACAATGACTAATTCAAATACGAATAATAAGTCAAAAAGGTGTGAAAATGTTGCACAAACATGATAAGTACATTGCTGCTTTTTTCAGTGCATTCTTAATTTGTGTTCTGAAAGTCTGGGACTAATTGTAACATTGTCTCCTGCATGAGTGACTCAGCAGAGTGAATGACTCGCAGTGTCTGATATACATGACCATCACATATACGGAATACACACAAACATTGAAGACAAACATATATATGATATAACTAACTGATCACAGAAGAAAGCATTGTGTTTTTGCATAATAATTTATAGTCATGCTGCCTTTGAGGATGTTGAAATACCTGTTCAAAAATAAACAAAAATCCTGTTTACACAGGACACATCCACCTTCACCTGCCCATTTCACCTTGCAACAGGTCTGACGTAAACTTTTCTTGTTTTATGCTTTTTTTCTGTTCAAATTGTCTACTGAGTACCGACAACATACCTTGTGTCTTTGTTTATCTGTACCTACTTGTCACAGTGAATGTATACGGCATCCTCATGTGAACTTCCAAGTATCAATCAGAACCTGAAAGCTATTGATTTTTACACAAGAGCATCGGATTTCCCTTGACCACCAGATCCTATTTCTGTACTGGAGCACACACACATAGGTTTTTACACATGATGACACTGAGATACTTACTTCTTGAACTGTTTGAGGAAAATTCCAATGTTCATTCCTCTCTTGGAGTCCAAGATGCTGATCTGGGAAAACAGAGGAATAGAGATGGTAATTAAAACGGATGGAAAGATACACAAAGGACAGACTGTGTGTGTTCTGACAGAGACGTAATTCCATTCAAATTTTTGGCCTTCAGGTTTTTGTGGCATGTTGATTTGAATGCAGCTTCTAAATAAATAAAACTCGTATCTTTGATGTTGCAAGATTACTATAGGCCAAAGAAAAGTGAGGTAAACCTTATTTTACAGTGTCCTTGTTACACATAACATTTACTTACGATAATAACAACAACAGTAAATAAAAATACCTAAAACCAAACCCTAATCCTAACCCAAACTCTATAGTAAATGCATTGAACACTTTATTTTAAAGTGTCCTTGTTACATGTACTTACTATTATAATAACAATAAATTATGCATAATTACATGCAAGTAGCCCTAAGCCAAACCCTAATCCTAACCATATAGTAAGTACATGTAGTTAATTAATATTACTCAGTACTTAAATGTATAATTACACTGTAACAATGACACCTTAAAATAAAGTGTAACCCGAAAGATAATTCACTCAGTAATTAAAGGTATAATTACACTGTAACAAGGACACCTTAAAAAAAGTGTAACTAAAAAGGTCAGATTTTCAAGTGGCACTCCACAATATAGTGTTTTCAGTGTCTTAGTTCAGTTTGTGGTGTGCATTATGAACACTAAAAGTGCTCTATGGTTCACTTTGTTGTCACATTTGCTTTTCCAAACATTTTTTGGCTTCTGCAAGTTACTATACAAATTGAGCAGAGTAACATTGGGGAAATGAAAAGGTAGTTACTCTCAAGGCTTTTATTTTTGCAATAATACTTAAAATGCTTCTCCTCATCTAAATCTCAGCATTACTACATATTTAGATGAAGAAGAGCATATTATTATTATTTATAGTAAAATAGTTCTAAACCTATGTATTAGTTCTAATATTAAGGGCACACTAATTGAAAACTGTATCACTAGACTTACATGCCATACATTTAATAATAGAACAAATTTGTATTTTTAAGTGTGTTATACCAGGACTGCCACTGTTTCCCATTAATCAAATACATTTTTACAATGGTATAAGAAAGACAGGCAGAGTTTCTTAGATTAATATAAAGTGCTTTACAAATTTGCTGCACATCAATCTAACTAAAGTAAATAGGAATGAATATCTTTTTAGTTTCTTGAAATGTTATAAATTTTTATTTAAAACGAATCTTAAAGGGATAGCTCACCCAAAAGCTGGTTGTCCCCCCCTCTAAAAATATCATTAAAAACCATGACTGTGTATTGTAAATAATATAATGATATTTACCTAAAACAAATGTGGTAAAACAACAGAAATTTTTTTTTTGTTTGTTTTTGTCTTTCCCCCTTTACCTCACCTAAACATACACGTCTGGTGGGAGGGAACAAAGTTCTTCAGTAGTTGTGGAACTCCAGTAAGTAGGCTGTCAAGGCTATTTTTTCACTTTAAACAATCGGATGAAGTGATTCTTTTTAATACAGATGATGTTGAGCCATTAATAAAAAAAGTGTATTTTTCCATAAGTCCGCTATATGTTAGTGGGCAATTGACGTTGAAAAGACATCAAATTGACATCAAAATTTAAGTTAAAAAAAACAAACAAAAAAAACAGATCAAATATGCAAATCAAACTGACATCAAAAACTTGACATGGCATTGATTTGATGTAAATTGAACATCAAACATATTGGCCTACACATTAAGCCAATTTCAGTGTGGGATAACTTCCTATTTTCACCCAAGTACCAAACAGAATTTAAAATGATGTTCCAGCATCTTGATCAAGTCTTGACTAATATTTGACGTCAAATTGATATCAAGGTGCTCGCTGAGAATTATAATGTTAGCTTTTTTGGTAGCTTGTTTAATATCGTAGCTTGTTGAATAGTAAGTCACCCACTACAACTAACACGCCGATAAGCCCGTGAACTGATATTAGGCATATATTGTACATCTACCGTTGTGTTGTGTTTTGCTCAATATGATGTTAAGTGGCAGATCAGTGGGCTTTCTGGAGCTCAATATCTAAGAGATGTTCACTGTCCCAGACAAAAGTTAAAATAGTATGTGGAGAATGCAAGATAATTTAACAATTAGGTGATGAACCTATGAACCTAACTCATATTTAAACAACTACAGCTTTGTGACAAACCTTACTGGTTCTCACGTGTCAAGTAAGCATGTTTGTGCAATGTTTATTTGCAAATTAAAGCCTAAATTACATTGGTTCATCATATAAAACAATTGTGTTTCTTCAAAAGACTTGGATTAAACTTCGACTTTTAAATTTGGATTACTTTTACAATGTCTTTATGAAGTTTTTGAAGCATCGAGCATCGTTTTGGAGCAATGGAATTTCCATTGATGGACAGAAATCTCTCAAGTTTCATTAAAACTATCTTCATTTGTGTTTTGAAGATGGAAGAAATTCTTATGGGTATACAAACATTCAGTAATCCAAATTTAAAAGTCAATGTTTAATTCAAGTCTTCTGAAAAAACACAATTGTTTTATATGATGAACCAATATAATTTAGGCTTTAATTTGCAAATAAACATTGCACAAACATGCTTACTTGACACGTGAAAACCAGTAAGGTTTGTCACAAAGCGGTAGTTGTTTAAATATGAGTTAGGTTCACAGGTTCATCACTGATGGTGAGTAATTGATGACAGAATTGTCATTTTTGAGTGAACTATCCATTTAAAGAGCACAATGCTATACTTGTTTTTCTCATTAACACCAGCACCAGAAAAACCCTAGTAGTGACTTTGGGCCCATGAGATCATTAACTAACTAACTTGACTCAGCTATTTTAGTGGCAACTAAACAGACACACAATCTGTCACTCTCTCTCTAGCATACACATTTACATGACCCGTGTGTGTGATACGTGTAATTTGTGACTCAAAGGAGTAGCTGGGCAGTGTCTGAAATTACAAACGAGACTACATGCATGGTCCATGCCACCTCAGACAAACAATACATAAGCTTCATTAGATCTGCACAGGTACACTTGGTGCCTTCGTGGATAATTACAAAGCTACTCAGACCAGCGGCAACCACACAAAACTTAGACACTTGTGCTTAGACACAAAACGACAAGCTCATGGGAGCATATGTTTTGGGTAATATGTTTGCTTTATGTAGAGGTGGAAAACTGAGTTGCACCAAGCTAATAATCTATCGTATAAGCTAGTAAAAAAGATGCTTCGTACATGACAGAAAATCCTTTGTACATGATAGGTACATGCTTTTGTACGTTATAGGCAATTGTTAGCATACTAAAACGATTTATATCATACAAATAACCACTTTGTTTGGAACATACTTTATCAACTTGATTTCATTACTTTTTGTAGGGATTTGTACAAAATGTTTACACTGGATATAAACTGAAACGGACAATTTGGGCATATTTACAGCCACTAAAATGTAAAAGCATTTACACTATGTATGCACAGCTTTAGAAATGTAAAAAAAAAAAAACCTTTATTAATTATTTATATTATAACATTTTACTGTTATATATTTTTAAGCCTTAACTCACACCTATGTTAAACCTAAATGTTTCTTTGCAATAACAAAAACATAATAGTGTTTTAAACAGTTATAATACTGAATAAGGTAAACGCATTAAAATTTGATGTAACTGAACACATTCATCTTACAGATTAAATACAATAAAATCATCCTATGTATTCCATGAATTATTGTATGAACTTAAAAAGATTATTTTATATTGGTTTCAATTAATTTCTAAAGTTGCCCATACTGTAGAGAAAATGCTTACTTTTTATACGTATGTTGTTAAATATGTTCTAAATACATTAAAAATTAACTTTTCAGTGTCTGTGCAAACTTACAAAAATGTATGTGTGCTAGAACAACACTTTAAGTACAAATACTAACAATTACTAATAAAATCATGTTGAATATAAAGATTCTCCACTGTATCTGGTAAAGTGACAATGTAGTAGTGTATTATAGATAGATTTTTAGAAAGGAAAGCAATCTTAGCTAAATTATAAACAACACAAATAGTTCAGCAATGTAAAGTTTCTGTTAGCTTGCACTTACCGCTTGCTTTTTTAATCATCCATGACATTTGTCTTTTTGTGCTGTATCTGAGAAAATTATCTTTATCATTGTGCTTTTATAAAAGCAAATTGGCCATAGGCATATATAATTTTTTATGCCACTGGTTCATTGTAGGCCAATATTTGCTATATGATTGTGGGATAAGATTGTTTTCTGCCATTGTACTCCTTTGTATATGATCTATTATTTGATTCCCAAAATGTATATTTCTATCTACTATTGGCGAATATCAACATGTAAACAATAATTGATTATTTTATTGATTAATATGATATTGATTACTTATTGGTTGTCGGTATTGACTTATTTTTTCACATTGGTGCATCCCTATAAAATTTATTCTTGGGCAATCTTAACACAAGCTGTGCTTTTCAGTCATTTTTAAAAATCAATTCAAATGAAATAGGCAGTCTCAAGCCTCCTGGGAGTGCAAAACATCCACCTACCATGTAGAGGCAAAATAAATGACAAGTATTACAAGCGATGGATCAGTTTGACTTACCTCATCCTTGCTCTCTTTAAATGAACCTCTGGATCTTCCAGCACGAGGATGTCCACTGCTTGTCTGGGTCCGAACCTCCTCTTGCTGGCCAAAGAGTTCCTCCACTGACCTCACGTCAATTTGATACTGCTGCTGTCTCACTGCTAGAGTCCAAATATTCGGTTTTCCCCGAACCTTCTCCTCAGGAATGGTTTTCCAGAAGAAGCTCCGTACCCTTCGTTTCTTGCGTGAAGCATGAGGATGGCCTGGTGCCTGGGGTGGTGGTGGAAGAGGTGGAGGCGGTGGTGGAGGTACTGCTGGAGGGCAGGAAGTGCTGTCATGTCTATGACTAGGGTCATCTGAGGAGGTTGTAGAGGGTACAAATGGCAGTGGATTTACTATCGGTGTGGTACAGTCGCTTGCCGACTCCTCCGCAGCAGTCACACTTGCCATGACAAGCATTACATTAGCAATGACACCAGTCCTGGAGGGCCAGGCTGTGAGGGGAAATTTTGCCCTGTTTCCCACAACACCTAACAAACTGGGACAGCCTCTTTGCTTGATTCTATGTGGTGTCTATTGAAATCCCAAGGTCTCTCTCACTCATAGTCGCTAATACAACTGACAGCCAGGTAAATAATGAGTCTTTCCTCTAGCAGAATATGTGCGGAGATCATTCTTAATCACAATTCAGTGCAAAGAATTTAGAATTGAATGTTTTCACCAAACTGTCGACTGACTCATGGCTCTAGCAATAATGAGAAATGATGGACACAGGTGTTTTGCAGTCCCTTTAGGCCAATGTCTTGACATTCTCACATATTTTGTCTTCACTTCTTCTACCTAGCTCCATAATGTTGAGCTGCTGCTTCCAAGATTTCCCCCACTGCGGTGTGGTCAGAGGTCAAACCCTTGGATCTGCAAGGACAAAACACACACACATACAAAATCAAAATTACTGAGATTCAGTCAGGCGAAGGAACTTGGAACCTAAAAACAGAGGAAATGAGAAAGTAACAGACATCAAAAGAGATGTGGTTGTACACTGGAGGAAAGGCCCCAGTAGGAAAACGCCAAATGCTATTGTTCATTGGGGCCAGCCTGCTACGTGTAAAAATGATCTTGACAGATGAATCAAATCTTCACTAATGAAAACTCACACAGGCATCTTTCAAGGGATTTGTACATCTCATGACAAAAAAAAATTTGGCAAATTGCCATCAATCACCTTTACATAACATACTGTAGTTACATAACGCTATTGGTGCTAGTTTAAAAAAGTTGTACTATTATTAAGAAATACTTTTTTTAACTTTTGTGAAGAGTCATCTGAATGGTGTACTCTCATACTGTGTATAATAATACTAGTTTATTATAAAAAGTGTTTTTATTATGGTTCAAGTCACTAATGTGTTTCACCTGTGAGTTTCAGTAAAACATTAAAGGAGACCTATTATGCCCCTTTTTACAATATGTAATATAAGTCTCAGGTGTCTCCAGAATGTGTCTGTGAAGTTTCAGCTCAAAATACCCCACAAATCATTTATGGGGTTTATTTATTATATAAATTTTAAAATGCTTATTTTAAGTGGAAGCAGAAACGCACAAAAAGCGGCTGTCACATGAGTACTAAACTAATTTCTAACTAAACTTTCATGTCTTTTTGCACTTAAACTGTCAAATACACACAAGTTTATGTTAAAAACACACATGAATTACAAAAACAGTCAGTTATGTCTGTGAAGGTAAACAGCTGGGAAATAAATTGCATGTTTATATTAGATCTGTGTGGCAGCAGCATAATATACAGTAACTAAATCAATAAATCCACTGCTCTCTTGTCTCCTCTGAGGCTGACTCTAAATAGTGTTCTGTGCTTGTCAGTGCAGCCAAAGACAGAACTTTTAGCATGCTTTGCTCAAACTTTCGCCATGGTGTTAGAACTGGTACACCGTTGTTGCTTGCGAAAACAAAATGACAGCACCGCGGGTGGAAACTCGCAGATTAAGGGGTGGTAATATTGTAATAAGATTCCCTTTCTACGTCACGGGGGGAGCGAAATCTGATGCGCTTATTTTTTCACAAGCTTGCAGAGAAAGGTTTACCAAAAAAAATTACCGAGTTGTTCTTTTTCATGTTTTCTGGGTTGCTAGATGCAATGAGGATTACCAGATTATAGCACAATATCATGATATGTTACCTTTAAAGATAAATTAAGGGAATTTAATTATTGTGTAGACCTAAAACTCACTATCAGTATAACTTAATAAAAATAACCTGGGAGATGATCATGTTGATCCACGTCAATAGATGGCAGTGCAGCTAACACCGTTATGGTATTAGTACTTAAAATATGTGAAGAACAGAAATGCAGATACTACTGTAGCTAAAATACATCTGAATGCACCTTTAAATATATAAGGTAAAATATGTCAATGAACACTGAACAAGAATGTTGCTCAAGGTGTAAATGATTTATTTGTTTACTTCATATTCAGTTCAGTACAACTCGTACATTGCTATAAATTAATATATTATTTAATATAATAATTATTGGTAAATGTTTAGCCATTCAATACAGAATTACATAATTAGAATAGTTTTCTTACTGGTGATTCATTCGTGCCACATCTGTTATTTGAATATGCAAAGCAGCCGACATCAAACAGCCTTCAAAGTACAGTGAGGTTGTCAAGGAGACCAGCCAACAACCAATCCACAAAAAAGCTATTATTTCGCATAAAAATGTGCAAAAGTATACAACCAAAGCTGTAAAAAAAAAAAAAAGGAATTGCTTAATTTCTAATATTTTGATGTATATAATATACAAGAGCCTTGTGAGCAGCTTGCATTGGTCAGCACATTATCAGTATGGCTCAGGGCTTGTCATGCAGGTGTGTTTGTATCACAGACACTGAGAGACCACAGACTGCAGTAAATGGCACTGGGTTTCATCTTATGTACTACTGTCAGGAGTGACATACTGCCGTCTGCTGAGAGGGGCCACAGCAAAATGCCACAGCACTTTTGGATCCGACTTAACAGATTCTGTTATGTAACACGTATTTCACAAAGAGGCTGAGGGTCATAAAAGTCTAACTTCAGGAAAAAAGCAAAAACATTGTGGCATTGCTACTAGTGAGGTATCTTTAATGCTGGGATTGATCAGTTTAGGCACAAAAGTTCAAAGATGTTTGTACAACGTTACTTTTTACTGATGGTGTTGATTGGGGTGGAAGGATGTTCTAGAAACAGATAATACAAGACACCAAGTGCTGTAAACCAGAGCTCATCATACTGCAACAGGGTCTCATTCGATCCTCTAGGTTTTTACTTATTAAAAGACAATTGACGTCACAGGAAGACTCTGTTTCCGCGCTGGTTCAGCTGAGTTAGGTGCAAGCTACTATGTATAATTTATTCATATGTAAAAGTAGGTGTATTTTTCCTTTTAAAATCTTCTTCTTCAGAAGGGTTATGCTGTATGACGGTTTTTACACAAATAATTACAATATAAATATATATACTGTACATATATACTGTACATATGTACATATATACATGCAGTGTGCTGGCTAGTAAAGAGAGTAAAGGGTTAACACTCTGTAACACATCCTATCTCACCTCAGTGGTGTCTTTGCTGCAATATCAGCGACAGTGTACAGCAACACACCCAGATAAGCAGCACCAAATCTGTTCATGATTATAACCAGTGGTGGAGGTAACGAATTACAACTACTCACGTTACTGTAATTAAGTATTTTTTTCGGGAACGTGTACTTTTTTGAGTATATTTTTAAAGTTGTACTTTTAGTTCGTTACTGAGTACGCCCAATTTGAATTGATATTCAAACCTTTGACGGCATTTCAGTAGCCAATAACGATATCCGATAGTAAACGGACCAATAAAAGTAAAAGCCGGTTCAGATATCAATGTTTCGGAATGGGATATTTGTATGATTTGTACATATAAATATCCTAGTCTGTCTAACTGCATCACTAGATTGTACAGACATTACAGGTCAAAGCCATCTGATGTTCCATTTATCTAAATAAATAACATATATGGCTCTTAAATCACTGCTTATAAAAATTCAGTGTTGTCATATTTTGAATACCTCAACTGAATTGAGGTCATTTGTTTTAGAATTTTATTACTGACTGTGTACTTGTCTTTCTTTGTAAATTCAATTCAGTTTGAAATCAAATTTGAAATGAAGCTTCTTTGCTGTAAGGTAACAAAGTTACCCCATTTTAAAGACACAAATACACAGAATGAGCAAATGTTTAAGATTGAGATTTTTGTAATGGTAATTGATCAATGTTTATATGTAGGCTATGTAAATAAAAGCCTATATTAAAATCTTTTCATCATATAAAGCGAACGTGTCTTTTTTAGAAGACTTGGATTAAACCACTTGAAATAATGCTTGCCTTGAAAAAATGGATGGACAAAATTTGTAATATTAAAATATCTATATGGCAGTATACAGTATGTGGTAGTTTTGCCAACGGGGAAAAAAAACACCGGGGAAAAAAAAATTGTCTGCCGTCGTAATATTTAATCAAAAACTGAAAATTCGCTTCCGCTCTGGAATGGCGTTCTCGCTCTGATGGCATCCGTTTGACGGCTTGGGGAGAATCCTCTTGTTAAGTATGACGTAAGGAATGCTGTTTCCGGGTCCATACCTCTACTCATTTCACTTGAGAATACTATCTCAGCAGCCATTTATGAGCACTATTTAATTAATATTACATATTTAATGTAAGCATTTAAAATTTTGCTGGGCACACTACAGTCTTTGTGCTCACAGTGTCTCAGACACTAATATTTTAGCTGAATCACTGTCTGGCCATCTAGGTTTTCAGTATGGAGATAAAGGTTAGGGTTATAATTTTTCAGTATTACATGACATCATGGGTGTATATTAGCACAGTTTGTTGTTTTCTTGGGGGATCTGGCAGAGCGTTAGGACCCAGAAGCGAAGATATGAATTAATATTTTTTGGTAATTCATTAAATATCGCTGCTAAAAAGTAACTAGTAACTAGTACTCTTGAGTAGTTTTTGAGAAGAGTACTTTGTACTTTTACTTAAGTACTGTTTTGACACCAGTACTTTTACTTGTAATTGAGTATTATTTCAGCAATGTAACAGTACTTAAGTACACATTTCAGTACTCTTTCCACCACTGATTATAACTGACATCACATTTACAAACATTACAGAATGCTGGAAACCCATCTGAGCGCACATTAAAACAAAATGATAATTTTAGGATAAATCAGACACTATAATGATAAAATGCAAACACTTTAAGCCCAGCAAATCTAAAGAGCAGTATACATCCAATTGGCCACTCGTGAGAAAGACAAATGTGGATGGCGGAAAGAACATTGTTCATGAAATGAATGAACAAAGGGATAGTTTACCCAAAAATAAATATTCTGTCATCATTCATGCATCCTCATGTCATTCCAAACTCTTCATCTTGAAGAGAAATAGAAGATATTTTTATATTCTCTCATCATTTTTGTCCATCAATTGAAAATCCATGCAACCGAAACGTTCATGAATCAAAAAGTAATCAAAAAGAATCAAAAAACATTGTAAAAGTAGTCCAAATTAATTCAATGGTCTTCTGAAAAGACATGATTGCTTTATCCATACAGATTTAATTTAGGCTTTTATTAATATAAACATTGATCAACGCACATACACAGAACTCATCATATATGCTTACTTGATGCGTGACAATGGATCAAAGGAGCAGTACAATTTCCCAAATACAATTTTTTTGAGTCTTTTTTTTTTAATTTTGTTGAGACAATAAAGCATGCCCATTTCTAATTTGAATTATTTCTAAATTCATAAATAATGCAAATGGCCATGACGCGTTACATGATGTAGATAGTAGAATACTTCCGTTTACTATAAAAAAGATGCTGTGTTTCCAGCTAAGCCTCTTTCTAATTCAGAACTGGGAGCTGGACTAAAATCTACCTCGTCACAAATCTGATTGCTACAGACATTTTTAAGTATACTTGATGGATTTTTGAGCATATTTGGAAAGAATGGGACAGTATTAATAAACACACACACACTGTACCCAGACCATTGGACATCTGTTCACATGCTTGGCTGCCTAGCAAATTAATCCTCCTTAGGAGAAAATCTCCTAAAATTTCTCATTGTTTGTTTGTTAGTGATTAGTCCTTTTGTTTATAAAAGCTGTCAGCACAAAAACATCTAATAATGTAGATGGTGCGTAGATCAAATGCTTAAATTTGTTTATAAAAACAAACTTCCCAAGAAGAATACTCATTTATTCTGCTTCAAAGGCTCTGTTCAACACCCTTACCCTCACCCTTAGCTTTGTTGAATTGAATAAAATGAATTTAGATGTTACTACATGCAACATATTTTACTACATGCATCTCTTTTTTCAGTGAAGTAAACAGCAGTGTAAAACTGAAAGATGATCTTGCAGTGATTCTTCAGAAGACCCTCAGAGGCAGCAGAAGGTACAAAAGTGTATTCATTTTCAACTAACATAACAGTAGACTTGCTTGCCCTTGGGTCCGTCTATGCACAAACACACACATTAAGAAAATTTTTCCCACACAAACACAGACAATCGTACATCTTCTACCCTACCACAACTCTTCAGACAAAGTCTTGCCCTACCTGATTCAATTGATACCGCACTTTGAAACGCTCTGCTTGTAGATTGATTTCCAGTACGTCTGGTAAATGAGGCCTGAGGCAATAACCTCCACACTGGATATCTAATACTTTCAGTGGAATATTTGGGTGCAATGAACAGCACCAAGACAAAGAACCTTTGTGGAAACACGCAGAAATTAAGAAATACTTAAGCAGATTCGAGCATTAATGTCTTAATGGTGCTTGTGCTTTGGATTCAGCATTTGGTGCAAGTGTATCTCTGTAAACCAGCCATATATCAAAGTCCAAACACCCACTGGGTCTTTAGAAGATTAAGCTGCTTTCATAATCGAAGGAAAGACTGGCAAGCTAAATGATCTAAAAGAACAGTGATAGAAACCACTGGTTTTGTTTAAGACCCAGACATACTAACCCATACATTGCCTACGGCATGACATCATCTGCTATGCAAATCATGAGGCCTTTTCTGTATCAAACATTAAGTGTGATGTTGGTTGATGATGATGGTTTAAAGCTGTTGATGATTTAAAAATAGGGTAATTAAAGGGGAATCGTCATCTTTAGCAGCCATATCATGTGATCAGCAGGTGCTGGCTCTCTGAGACAGTGTGAGTCTTGTGTTGTGATAGTTTATGACAACTCAGTAACTCTCAAATGCATACAGCAATGTTCTATGTTGGGAGTAGGAAACATCCAGGAAGGCTGACCATTTAAATTTTGTTTAGCAAATATTACAGTGAATGTGTGGCCTGGTTTTATCAACTACAGTACCAGCTGTCACATTTTAGACCTTGCAAAGGGGAAACACAGTCTGCTTCAAGCTCTCTTTAATTTCCTGCATACTGTATCTTCAGGTCATTATAATCACACTGTGTTTATATATTGTGTATGTGTAAAACATTAGTGAGGCCATTGATGCCATCAAACTACTCTACCAATCAGTAACAAAGCAGTGCTGATAAAAAGTAGTGTTATACATAGTTGAGGTTTTGTTGAAATAGGTATAAATTTTGGAAGCATCTGTAAGTGAATGCATTTTATGTGGTATTTTTCCAGGAAAATTGTTTATAAATATGGCTTTCATGGACTCTGCTAACTAGCTGCTTAATTTCCAGCTATTATTGTCAATAAAAAAAATCATGTTTTGTAACAAAAACTTAAAGGAATAGGTTACCCAAAAATAAAAAAAATTCTGAAAATGTACTCACCCTCAGGCCATCCATTAGTAAACAAGTGATGTAATGCAAAATTTTTCCAAATCTGTTCCGAGGAGGAAACAAACTCTTGGATGGCCTCAGGTGGGGAAGTACGTTTTCAGCAAATTTTCATTTTTTGGTGAACTACTCCTTTAACATTTAATGAAAAATATCAATATTTTATAATTGCTTTATATATTTATATTGTATATTTTTATCAGTATTTCTGGCACATACAAACATAGCTAGTCAAAAATATCTTATTGTTATGACCTGATATGACTCTTTCCACGAGGACACTAGAACTTCTTATCTTATATGTGAGTTGTTGATCTGTTTGTGCATGCGCTGGTTTGGCTGCATCAAAGGTTCTGTATGAACAAAAGATATGGAGATATTTACTCATCCTCCCGCTTTCATTCAGTGTGGAAAAGATCTTTGAAAAATCAAGAAAATATTTAGCATAAACATTTTAGAATAAATATTTCATTTAAAATCTACTGTGATGACACTGTATTTTTACTGGGTACACAAATGTAATATAGCTGTGATTTTGTCCTGACAATATGCATACTGTGTCCAAAACCACATAAACACTGGTAGCAAAATATGCAATTTTGAGCTCAAGATGCAGTATATCTTTGATTATAAACTCTCTTGGTCTGATTCTGTAGGTAAAAATAATAATGTTTAAAGGTTTTTTCATAGCACCAAGATTTCTTCACTGGTGGCTATAATGAATCTTCTGCTTATCAAATTTATCCACAGCTGGAGGGCAGGTTGAGGCTTGACCCAAATACAGATTTTGAGGATGATATTATAATGAAGAGATGAGATACAAAGATATCAGATATAAAACACATCTGGACACACATTCAAGAGAACTTCTAATATTAATGTTAATTCTAATGTTAACTTCTAATGGTAATAATGTTAAAATTTATAAATGTATGTATAATTGTATACATGTAAAGACAGATGTTTTAACTGAACCAGTGCTGCTGGGAGGTGGTGAGTGTCCAGCATGAGAAAGCTTGCTTCTCAAAGCCTAGTGATCTCTATTGATCGCAAAGGGCCATTAGAGAAGGTACATAAAGCAGCAACAAAGACCATCTAACACAGCCACAAAGTACATAATCAAACAGAACTCTTCAAAAATTTCTTTGAAATCTTCAAGAGTTCTTCAGAAGACAAACTAATTCTAAAATTCAAAGAAGCAAAGTTCCAGGATGATCTAATTCACAAAGTACAACAATTTCTGTACATCACACACAGAAACATGAATCTAAAGCATCAGTCAGAACTAATTTGTGTCCTTTAAGTTTCTGGGAAACCCATAAGTGTTCGTTTTTAAAGATTTTTGAGCCATGGAGATCATCCTGCCCACATGGGACCAGGACTCAATGTAGCTTGAAAAGTGCACTGACTGGGATACTGCACTAATGCAAATGACCTTCGCTGTCAATCACCGATGCTGCATATTGGCTTGTGGGCATTTATACTAATCCTACACATGCTTCAATTTAATGTGAACTGAATGAGTGTTTAGTCACATACGCATATTCTAAAATGGACTCGATGTGAGAGGGCTAGCAAAATTCACAAACACACACACATGCTCATGTTACAGTCACTGCTAACAGCCAATACATGGCTCTACTTGTTCTCGACCGCAAACAAGATTTTCTGTCTCCCACAGTCACTACAAACTCCACTAAATGGTTCAGTCCCCATAGGAACAACTAGTAATAGTAGACAGTGAAATGACTGCAATAAAATATAAATGGCCTCATGTGCAAACAAAGAGAGCACACTGATGTAAATCAAACCCCTCAGAATACCAGAACAATCTTAATACATATTGATATGTAGCAAAATTACATTCAGTTAATGTAGAGCGGCTGTGCAGTAGAACAAAATAGGAAATACTAGAGTTCTGATGTTTTTCGAATGGTTTTATACAGGCAAGTGAATCAGCCAGTGGCACAGACGGATGGAGGCACTTTGGTTGCCATGATGACAGCAGGTGGGAGGGGAAACTGAAGTCCAAACACCTGATGTTTATGTGTGTGCAAATGAGAGAGCTAGACGCTTGCTGGTGAATTTAGTCCCTTTAGAGCCCATTAGAAGCATTGTGACAGATTAAGTAAGACAACAACTGGAACTGCGATGACGACAGTGTTGTTATTGTTAACTAAAACTAAAACTATTAAAAATAAATCTGAAATAAAAGAAACTATTGAAATACTGATGAAATATTATAAATCTTGATAAAAAAGTTGACTTAAAAAAAATGAGAAAACGAAATGTTGCATTGGGAACTGAAATAAAATGTTGAAACTAAAATGACTAAAACTGAAATAAAAAATAAAGCTAAATAAATGTATTTTAAAAAAACTAATGCAAATGACTAAAACTTAAATGAAAACTGAAAATATAAAAAATAAAAGAATTAAAATATTAAATACTCTATATTATTAGGCCATAGTGGTGTTTTCTGTTAAGATGTATTTTTTTTATTAATTGTTCTGTTTGTGAATAGAAATTGAGCTTTAATATGTCTTTAATATGTTTGTTATTGATTACAAATATACACTGCAATATTCTTTGTACAATTAGGAATAACTAATAAACGCCACCAATTACTTACTTAAAAAAGGAAAAAGCTGCACTGTCAGAAGCCGAAACAATCCTCTAACTCCCAATCATGCTCAGATAGTGTTACCACGGTAATCTATCAAGTCTGTACTTTGGGGGCGCTTGCACCAATTGAGTTCCCCTACTTTAGGGTGTGTTACCATGGCAATGTGACAACAGACAACCACCCTCCCCCCCGTTGACCTCACCCCGAGGGAAAACTTTTCTTTGTTCCAGAACTCCTGAATGGATTGTCTCCAATTCATCTCACCATGAGAAATGGGATGGGCTACTAAAGAAGCTGGCTTCAGAGGGTTACAATAAAGCACATCAAAATCTGTGACAAAGCAGCACAAAAAGCACTACTAACAGCCCTAAGGGTCTCTGCGGGGCATTAGAAAGAGCTGGTCAGCAGCAGAAACCTTCACATGCATACATTTGTACCTTACAGGTGTCTTGTAAATTCACATTTATGAGTATTGTGTCTATGACAGATTTCAGATGATGTAATGTTTACAGATCATGGTCCAACACAATAAAGTTAAATAAAGGAGGCACTGAAGGCTTTTGAGCAGGAACCTGGCTATAGTTTTCTTATTAAAGTCTGAACAACATGTTCAGATTACAGAGAAGCTGACTCATGGGACCAGTGAGGTTACACGAGTAACAGTGTAATCTTTAGGGATGCGTCCTGTGGCGTGACAGCGATCACACTAAAGGCTACAGAAATAAAACTGAGTGTTAATGAAACGGAAACACAGTATGATCGATTATACCCAGAAGAAAGACAAGAGAGAATGACGGCCGAAATTATAGAATCAATAAATGAATACAACTGTCAATCTACACCCCACACACACACACACACACACACACACACACACACACACATATATATATATATATATATATATATATATATATATATATATATATATATACATATATATATATACACACGCATATATATACATATACATATATATATATATACATACATACATATATATATATATATATATATATATAGCCTATAAAGCGGGAATGTTATCATTATGTGCGACCATGAGAGAATCGGGAGAATATTAAAATTATTCTTTTAGTCAGTCAATGAATGCATGGTCTCGTACAGGACATTGCTAGAAGAAACAAAATCATTCAGCAGCAGAAATACTTGTAAAAACCTAAACGAATTTTATAGAACTAAACGTTCAGTTTA
The DNA here is from genome assembly GCA_039654775.1 of Spinibarbus caldwelli. NCBI lineage: Eukaryota > Metazoa > Chordata > Actinopteri > Cypriniformes > Cyprinidae > Spinibarbus > Spinibarbus caldwelli. The sequence goes on from CM077225.1 coordinate 17,119,487, forward strand.
AACTGGGTTAAAGAACTTACCGTGTACAATCTAAGGGAAGGATGTACTAGCTTTTTCCCCTGTTGCGGCAGGTGCGTGTATCCGAGGGTAGGTGTGTGTCGGTATCAGCGACATTCTGCGCGTCCAGCGCTGCAGCGACGCTCATAGATGCAGTGCATTACAGCCAGAAGACACACTACGCATGCGCATGTGGTGTGTGCCGCGCTACAGCGCATGCGCAGTGCTCGCTGTGACTGGCTCAGGTGAATCTTTAGGACCGCTGGAGTGTGACGTATGGCTGTGTCACCCGCTGGTGACGAGTGTAACATGAAACTACTCAGGCACAAATATTAATATTGACATACAGCGTCGCTGGCTGTTTATTAAACATAAGCAGGTCTATTTGGCAGTCATGGAGATGATGGAGCATTGTCCAGATACAAACAGTAATTTAAGGTTAATTTTAGAACCATTGACTGAAATGTATTCAGTGTTCTCAAATACTGTATTGAGCACGAATCTCATTAACCTTTTGTTCCAGATCCAGTGGCTGGGCTGTAGTAATTTGCATGCATTTTGCTTTTTAGGGAAACAAAATGAAGGTGCTTTTAGGCACTACAGAGTCAAGCATTCTCATATTTCTTAATGTGAAAAATAAATTTGATCTATTCCTGTATTTGGGTCTTCGATTTTTTTTATTTTTTATTTTTATTTTTAGATCAAATGTGTTTTATTTTCATAACTTTTTTCTCAATACAAAATGTTCCAAACAGTTTCAGAAGAAAATCATCTCTTAATGTCCCAAAGGTGACTGCTCTGAGAGTCACTTCATGAGCATTTGACCGTTTCATTTGAGAAAAACTATCCTCATCATGTCATATACACACGGAAATGTAAAGGTATTCACGGGAACCCGTCAAAATAAAACTTCGGTTTACCTTGAAGTCGTTACGGCAGAAATAGCCAACATTACTATTGTTCAGTAGAATGTATGTAATAGGCTACTACTAAAATTATTAAAACCTTATTATTAAGTGATAATCATACAATATTTCTTCAATGATTTTAATTGTAATATTAAATCCTCTTTATTTTCCAAAAAATAAAATTTATTCAATTTTCATTAATTAAAAGATAAATGAAATGAATGTTTTATGCCTTAAAAATTGCAAAACACAACACAGGGAAAAAAATCATAGGGCTATTGTAAGAATAAATTAAACTTGTTTTTATGCTTTCAAATAATTAGACATGCAAAACACAGAATTTGGTAACAATAAAACATAAGGTTGGAAAAAAATAAAACATTCCATAGGGCCCTAAACATGTAATTTTTGTTAAACTTTTAATAAATTGATGTTAAATTGTTCAAGTTTCACGATTTTAATTAGCTAGATGTTTTTTGATTAATAAAATTTAACCATTAAAAAGGAGTCCAGAAATATTAAAATGGAATGCACATCCCCCTCCGACCCCCCAAAGCCAAAAACCTAGGGGAAACATTGGGAGGGTCTTAAAATATTTTCTTGGATTGAGGCTTTGGATTCCAAAAAGTTTAGAACCACTCAGAGATTATGTAATCCTAGCACAAAGTCAGTGAAAACGCAAGGTAAAATAGTAAGAAAGGCAACAGTGCCATCTCTAGGCAGAATTCAGTCTTGATTGTGTAAAGAAAGCATATGTGATAATAGATCCTGTCAACTGAAACAATGTTACAAGGCAAAGACTGTTTTAATTACACCAGAAACCAGAAAGGGTGTCAGATGTAACAGGGAGAAAAAACTAATACTTATAACTGAAAGGATTTAATACAATTTAATAAAAAGAGAGTTATACACAAGACTTAAGAATGAAAAGATTTATTTTCTCCCATGATTCAATGTTCAGACCTTTTCTGCCCTTAAACACCTGATCCATCATTTATCAACAAATCCTTCAAAAAAAAAGAAGAAAAAAAGAAAAAACAACCAGCACACAGCAAGGTTTTTTATACCCAAAGTAAAATACAAGATTTTACATATATATATATATATATATATATATATAGATGTGACTATGTCAGTCAGTTCTCACATATTTACTGTACATTGGTGTCTGTCTGCTGCTAAGACAGAACTGAAAAGTCACAGAAACGTCTCGGTTACGTATGTAACCCTCGTTCCCTGAAGGAGGGAACGGAGACGTCACGTCGGATGACCGACGAAATTGGGATCTCGCCAGAGAGACCAATCCACTTCGAGTGTAACTAAACGAGCCAATGGACATTGGCATGCGATTATTGCATCCAGCTGCCGCTGATCACAGCGTGAGCATAAGAGGCAGCTGATGCACCGCATCAATTATGTTTTCGCTGAGGAGCCGAGCCGGCGACCCGGCAGCTCAGCGGTGGTACAGCGACTGTGGCGACGGGACGTGACGTCTCCGTTCCCTCCTTCAGGGAACGAGGGTTACATACGTAACCGAGACGTTCCCCTTTCAGTCGGTCACTCCGAGTCACGTCGGATGACCGACGAAATTGGGATCCCTACCAAAGCGCCACAGGAGCTGCCCCTTCCAGTGCCCTGTGTAGGGCTCCTGACCCTTCCTATAAGGCAGACGATAGGACCGGGCTCTACACAGAGAAGGTCAACTACTGGTGTTCCTTGAGCAACCCAAACAGTAGGACTAGGATAACACTGGGAAGCGTGCCCTTCCACTTGGAAGAGGCACACTGCGGAGTCACCTCCTCCCAAAGGGGGTTTAAGTGACATTCAAACATGTGAAGTAACCCAGAGGGCCCTTTTGCACATGGAAGTCTCTGAGATGGCTCAGGCTGCATCTTTAGAGATGGCAGAACGTGGTCCGCCAGGGGAAACACGGCTCTAATAAGAATACCGTGGAATACACATATGGGATCCCGACAGGGTCTCTCATATGGGCACTAGCCTCGCACCAGTTTTCAAGAATTCATTGGCTGAAGGCCTGGCGCCGGACGCTCCGCCGTGTCCGGACGCCGGAGTGCTGGAGGACTCAACAGGGTTTGCCTGGTTAAGGAACTCTCTGGAGAATTAGGCGTAAGGACGCCGCAAGCCGACTCTGAGCCGGCCCTCTCAGTGCCACTACCCGTTTGAGGTGAGAACACAGGAGGAAACCGGTTCGACACGTAGGCTATAAAACCTAGCGAACGTGTTGGGAGTCGCCCAACCCGCAGCTCTACAGATGTCTGCTAGCGAGGCACCACGAGCCAGCGCCCAGGACGATGCGACACCCCTAGTGGAGTGAGCACACAACCTGAGCGGGCAGGGCACACCTTGTGCTTCGTAGGCCAAGGTGATGGCATCCACTATCCAGTGGGCCATCCTCTGCTTGGAGACAGCCTTCCCCTTCTGCTGTCCTCCGTAACAGACAAAGAGCTGTTCTGAGGTCCTGAAGCTCTGAGTTCTATCCACGTACTGACGCAGTGCGCGTACAGGACAGAGCAAAGCTAGGGCTGGGTCTGCCTCCTCCAGGGGCAGCGCTTGCAGGCTCACTACCTGGTCCCTGAAGGGCGTGGTAGGAACCTTGGGCACATAGCCGGGCCGGGGCCTCAGTGTTGCACTGGAGTCAGCCGGCCCAAACTCAAGGCACGATTCGTCGACCGAAAATGCCTGCAGGTCCCCCACCCTCTTGATTGAGGCCAATGCAGTCAGGAGTAGGGTTTTCATAGAAAGAAACTTCAACTCGACTGACTGCAATGGCTCAAAGGGGGCAGTTTGTAGGGCTCTTAGCACCAAAGCCAAATCCCAAGAGGGAAGGGAGGGAGGCCTCGGAGGATTTAACCTCCTGGCCCCCCTAAGAAACCTGACGACCAGATCGTGCTTCCCCACCGACCTCCCCTCTATGGGGTCGTGGTGGGCAGAAATAGCAGCAACATATACCTTAAGGGTGGAGGGGGACAGCCTACGCTCCAACCCTTGTTGCAAAAAGGAAAGCACGGCTCTGATCGAACATCTCCGGGGGTCCTCCTGGTAAGAGGAACACCATTCGACGAACAGGTTCCACTTCAGCGCATAGGCCCGTCTTGTGGACGGTGCTCGTGCTGAAGCGATAGTGAGCGCTACCTCCTGGGGCAGGTCACCTAGAACCTCCGCGTCCCGTCCAGGGACCACACATGAAGTTTCCACAAGTCTGGACGCGGGTGCCAGAGGGTGCCCCGTCTCTGAGAAAGCAGATCCTTCCTCAGAGGAATCGGCCAGGGAGGGGCTGTCGCGAGGAGCATGAGTTCCGGGAACCAGGTCCTGTTGGGCCAATATGGAGCCACTAACAGGACCTGCTCCTCGTCCTCCCTGATCTTGCACAATGTCTGTGCTAGCAGGCTCACTGGGGAAAACGCATACTTGCGCAAGCCCTGGGGCCAGCTGTGTGCCAGTGCATCCGTGCCGAGCGTTGCCTCGGACAGGGAGTAGAACCACTGGCAGTGGGTGGTTTCTGGAGATGCAAACAGGTCTACCTGAGCAACTCCGAACCGACTCCAAATCAGCTGGACCGCCTGGGGATGGAGTCTCCACTCCCCAGGAAGTGCCGCTCGAGACAGCTCGTCGGCCGCCTGATTGAACACTCCTGGGATGTGGATGGCACGAAGGGACCTCAGATGCTTCTGACTCCAGAGGAGGAGGTGGCGGGCGAGTTGCGACATGCGACGGGAGCGCAAACCGCCTTGCCGGTTGATATAGGCAACGGTCGCAGTGTTGTCCGTACGGACCAGAACGTCCCTGCCCCGAAGGCGCCCTCTGAGGCGGCACAGGGCAAGGCGTACTGCCAGCAACTCGAGGCAATTGATATGCCAACGCAGAAGGGGGCCCGTCCAACCCCTGATACTGCGTGCCCGTTGTACGTGGCACCCCAGCCGGTGGCCGAGGCATCCGTGAAAACCACAGCATGCCTGGATACCTGCTCCAGGGGCACTCCTGCCCGAAGGAACGAAGGATCTGACCACGGGCTGAAGGTCTTGCGGCAGGCCGGTGTAATCTGAACCCGGTGAGTACCGCGTTTCCACGCCCACCTCGGGATTCGATCATGGAGCCAGTGCTGAAGCGGTCTCATATGGAGCAGACCGAGCGGAACTATGGCCGCAGCTGCAGCCATATGCCCCAGGAGCCTCTGAAAGAGTTTCAGTGGGACCGCTGTCCTGCCTGATAAAGTCTTGAGGCAGTTCAGCACCGACTGAGCACGTTCCTGGGTGAGGCGTGCTGTCTGGTTGACCGAATCCAACTCCATGCCGAGAAAAGAGATCCTCTGCGTTGGCACGAGTTTGCTCTTTTCCCAATTGACCCGAAGGCCCAACTGGCTGAGGTGCCTGAGCACCAGGTCCCTGTGTGCGCACAACAGCTCTCGAGACTGTGCAAGTATGAGCCAGTCGTAGAGGTAGTTGAGAATGCGCACACCCCGTTGTCTCAGGGGAACAAGGGGCCGCCTCTGCGACTTTGGTGAAGACACGAGGCGAAAAGGGACAGCCGGAAGGGCAGGACCTTGTACTGATATGCCCGACCATCGAACGCGAATCGCAGGAATGGCCTGTCTCGCGGGAGAATCGAAACATGAAAGTACGCGTCCTTCAGGTCGATTGCTGCAAACCAATCTAGGGGACGGACGCATCCAAGAATGCGTTTCTGCGTCAACATCTTGAACGGCATCTTGTGAAGTGCACGGTTCAAAACTCGCAGATCCAAGATCGGTCGTAACCCACCGCTTTTCTTGGGCACAATGAAGTAAGGGCTGTAAAACCCCGACCTCATATCGGCTGGAGGGACCGGCTCTATTGCATCCTTCGCCAGTAGGACTGCAATCTCCGCGAGCAAGACAGGGGCATCGACGGCTTTGACTGAAGTGTACCGGATGCCCCTGAACTTGGGGGGGACGCCGGGCGAACTGAATCGCATAGCCGAGTCTGATGGTCCGCAGGAGCCACCGGGACGGGCTGGGGAGCGCTAACCAGGCTCCGAGAGACCGCACCAGCGGGGCCAACGGGCCCACCGACATGCCCGCGGTGGGGCAGCGAGGTGGAACACAGGGACCGGCCCCAGGGCCTGTGACGGCCTGGCCTGTGACGGCAGGGGGCGGGGTCTGGGTGTGTAGTGTAGCACTCACCTGATTTCTCCTCGCATGGGAGGAGACACAGGAACCCGGCTTGAGGCTTGTGACAGCCCTGCGTTTGACGACTTGAAGCGGGGACTGGAGTGCTACTGCCCTTACCTGGTTCCACGAATGGGCAGGAGGGGTGCTCTTGGGCAACCACCCGCTGCCTGCTGGCGAGAGAGGAGGAGGGAAGTGATCCTGTGATGCACGGATCACCACTCTCCTCCTCTTGAGACCCGGAGATTGAGGAGACCGCTCTTTACTGATGTTTTGGGTACCGCTGGCTGCTGGGCCAGCGGCGGAACAAAATGAACAAAAGATACTCCACCCGGCCCTCCTCCGGGGGAGGGAGTGGTGCAGTCACCATCTCCCGATGAGCGGTCTCCTCCATCTCTGGGTCGCCCGTCTCAGGGCCTCTTGCACTTGCGCTTGCCGCCAGGTTTGGCGGGGGCCTGGACGGGCTGGGCGTCCTGCCTGCGACCGGCTCCACGACGCTGCCTGGTGAAGGCTGCTGCGGCTGCGCGGGAGCGGGGACGGCCGCAGGGGGCGCCCACGGCGACGAGCAGGCTGAGTGGCTGCAGCCGGGGTGGAAGCAGCAGGTTTCCTCCGGCGCATGATGTGTTTGCCTCAGTCTGCTTCTGGGCTGCCGAGAACTGCTGGGCAAAGCTCTCGACAGCGTCGCCGAAAGGGCCGGTCTGTGACACGGGAGTACCTTCTCCTGCCCCGTCATGTCAGCGAGACACAGCCAGAGATGGCGCTCCTGGACATCGCACAACCCAGAGACTGTGCGGTCACCTTCGTCACTCGTAGCGCGAGGTCCGTCGCAGCACGCAGCTCATGTAGAACCGCCAGGTCGTGACCACCCTCGTGCAGGTCTTTCAGTGCTTTGGCCTGGTGGACCTGCAGCAACGCCATAGCGTGGAGGGCGGAAGCCGCCTCCCCACAGGCTCTACAAGCACTGCCAGTTAGACCTGACGAATACTTAGAGGCCCGTGAGGGGAGACACGGATCACCCCGCAGGGTGGAAGCGGCTGTTGGACACAGTTGCATGGCCACAGACGTTCCACCGAGGGGATGCCCGCATACCCCAAAGCGGCTCCACCAACGAGGGTGGTGAGAGCGGAAGAACTACAAGATGTGTTTCGGGCAGTGAAAGGTGCCCTCCACAATCTTGTCAGCTCCTCATGCACTTCCGGAAAGAATGGCACCGGAGGGGGGCGCTGAGAACCAGCGCCACCCCCACCGAGGAACCACTCGCCCAGCCTCGAAGGATCGGGACACGGTGGCTTTTTAGGATTCCACACGAGCCCGACATTCTCGGCGGCCCGGGAAAGCATAGCCGTCATCTCTGGGTCTGGCACGGACAACGCTACCACACCCGAAGGGGGCAACGCAGCCGGGTCGTCATCCCCGGAGAGAGAGGGCCCGCCCTCCGATGCGGTGATCGACATCTGGTCGTCAGAGGGGGCACCGAAGGAAACGCGTGGCCAGCGCGCTCCTTCGGCAGCTCCACCGGCTGCGGAGTGCTTGAGGGGTGAGGAGCTCCACTTGGGGAAGCCCTCGCCGTAATCCTCAAATCACCTCTAACTCCACCGGATCCAGTGTGCACGCCGGATCACGGCAGGCAGAGGGACTCTGCCATGTTTGACATAGCAGAGTCGCACTCCGAGATGGTCATGTCCCCGCAAGAAGAACATGAACCATCCACGAAAGCCACCTCAGCGTGCTGAATGCCCAGACACGTGAGGAAGCGATCGTGACCGTCCTGAGGCGCCAGGAAACGACCACACCCAGAAACGCACGGGTGAAAAGACATCTTTAAAAAGACGCGATCACCCGTGTTGCTCTTTTAGAGAAATTGCTCTTTCAGAGAAATGCTCTTTTAGTGCTGAAGCACGCAGGGGAGCTGGCCACCGCACACTCCTAGTGTGGCTGTCAGCAGGAAGACGATCTTTCTCTCCCGGACACCGTGACCACCGCTGCCGCGCCGTAACGCCCGCACTCGCTCGCAGAACACTCTCTTGGAAGGGATAGCAGTAGCTTTAACCACTACCGCTCGGCTCCGAAGCGAAAGGATAATTGATGCGGTGCATCAGCTGCCTCTTATGCTCACGCTGTGATCAGCGGCAGCTGGATGCAATAATCGCATGCCAATGTCCATTGGCTCGTTTAGTTACACTCGAAGTGGATTGGTCTCTCTGGCGAGATCCCAATTTCGTCGGTCATCCGACGTGACTCGGAGTGACCGACTGAAAGGGGAACTAAAGGTAGTTATTGTACATCAAATGAAAAGAGGCAAGACAAGGAGAACCAGGTGTGCGAATATTTTAAGAGTCTCCAAGAATAAACAACTGCATTATTTTGTATTCATGATACAAGTAAATCTTAACATTCCATTTGGCATCCATATTTTTATATTAATTTGTTCTACATTCATTTTCTTTTGACATAGTTTTTCCCCATGTACAGTATATATTCCCATGGTAGAAGTTTCCTAAATGCCCAAATCTAAAGCTTTTCCAGGTTAGCATGTGATTATTTCATCATCTGATTTGATAACTGGGTTAATAAAATTTGACCGAAAGTTACACTTCTGTATTTAAAGAGTTAAACTCATTGAACATTTACTACAGTAATAAGTGGGGAATGATTTAAAAGAGCTCTACTTCCTCTGATGTAAAAAAAAAAAAAAAAAAAGTAATAATGAAATTAAAAAGGTAACAAAGAAAATAGATATACACAGAGAAAGAACAACAAAACCCAAACAGATATAAACAGCTGAGGCAGCTGACATGGTATTTCATGTCAAAACAATTTGGTTTACATTTTGTACAAAACAGTTTCCTGGCTTAGTTATTGAAGAAATGGAATGCAAAGAAAGGTTGTTAAAAAAAAATAAACAAAAGGGAAGAAAAGACATGGATTGTGATTTCAAGTTAAATAGAGGTTGCTGGTCTATATGCATGTGTGATTATCTAGGACTGCCAATATGTTTATTGGTCCATTCTGTGGTCTGTAGGATGGCAATGAGAGTATTTGTATTCACAACTCCTGACAACACTGAAGATGATTAAAATTAATGATTGACAAAGAGCAAGGCACATCAAGTCAGAAATGAAGCCCCATCCCTTTCCAAGGGATCTACAAAAGGTTCACTTTAATTTTTTTTAGCATACTTTAGGATAAAAAGCCAAAAATTGAGAGTTTATATTTGTGACAGTAAATGCAGCGTAGCAAAACTTCAAGTTCGAACCAAAATGGCCAACTTTTCAGATCAATATGCCCTTTAAGGTGGCAGTGTGGAAACTGATGTCAATGTATTTAATAACAATATAACAGTGCAGTTACATAAAAAAAAAAGGTTAGGAGAGGTTGACACCAATTAGGTCTAGAAAAGGGCGAAAAGGCAAGTTTTAAGTAGAATTAAATCTCAGACTGCTTTTCAGTCCAAGATCAATTTAATTTGAATCATCTTTTTTTTTTTTTTTTAAAAAACTACTTCAAAGTCTCTAGAACATTCATAAGGCCCCTCATTTCTTCCTGCTTCCTGTTTATTTGTCTGTATTTCATCTACCATTAAAGTGCTGGTAACTTGATTCAATAACAACAAGATTGTTTTTGTTGCACAAGAGAGTGCAAACTCTCAGACAAAAGAAAAAGCATTTATTTAAAAACTAAACTTCAAGTGTAAAGTCAGACATAGCAAGGACAAAGAGAGGAGTGAAATATTTCTCTTTTATCAAAACGGTTTCCTGTCTTATACATTTATTGACAGGTTTTAGTGTCCTGAAAGCTGTAAAAAGGGAAAGGAGTGATAGCGAGACATTTTTGCTTTATGGATTTGGTTTCCTTATGGAGTGCTGTGCTCTGCCCTCTGCTCTGGATTATACCATCTGATTCAATCAGTGCTCCTCTAGCCAAGAGGGGGTTTCTCCTCCTGGTAACTTTAGTTTGATGTGGAACTGTTTAAGGGTCTGTTCCAGCTGCTGTTGGTTGCCTGCGAAGTATGCTGAGATGGCATTATGGAAGAGAATCAGCTGGTTGTGTAAAACCTTCACCTAAGGAAAAGGGAATGAAAACTGTAATTCACACCCTGAGGACGTAAATCGTAACTCAGTACTGAAAAGGAAAAAGAAAAAATAGCACTATAAAAGAGACTTTTTGTTTGTGTGTGTGTGTGTATGTGTATGTATATATATATATATATATATATATATATATATATATATATATATATATATATATAGACACACACACACAGTCATGGCCAAAAATATTGGTACCCTTGGTAAATATTATCAAAGAAGGCTGTGAAAATTAATCTGCATTGTTAATCCTTTTGATCTTTTATTTTAAAAATTCACAAAAATCTAACCTTTCATTGGATAATAAGAATTTAAAATGGGGGGAAATATCATTATGAGATAAATGTTTTTCTCTAATACACGTTGGACACAATTATTGGTACCCCTAGAAATTCTTATCAGTAAAATATTTCTGAAGTATATTCTCATTCATATTCACAATTTTGAGCACTCCAGGGTGATTATGGACATGAAATTATCCAGCCATAGCTTCCTGTTTCACAGAAATATAAATAGGAGAAAACAAAGCCTAAATTCCCTTAATCAACCATCACAATGAGAAAAAACAAAGAATATATTTCTGATGTGCAGCAAAAGATAATTGATAATTGACAAATTAGTGAAGTGGCTTTAAGAAAAGAGCTAGAGCAGTGAAAATGTCCATTTCCACCATCAGGGCAATAATTAAGAATTTCCAATCAACATAAAATGTTACGAAACTGCCTGGAAGAGGATGTGTGTCTATATCGTCCCAATGCACAGTGAGGAGGAGAGTTTGAGTGGCTAAAGACTCTCCAAGGATCACAGCTGGAGAACTGCAGAAAATAGTTGAGTCTCAGGGTCAGAAAACCTTAAAAAAAAAATTGTCAAACAGCACCTACATCACCACGTTGTTTGGGAGGGTTTCAAGAAAAATTCTCCTAGCTCATCCAAAAACAAACTCCAGCATTCAGTTATCAGACACGACTGGAACTTCAAATGGGACTGGCTTCTGTGGTCAGATGAAACTAAAAAATGAGCTTTTTAGCAGCAAACACTCAAGATGGGTTTGGTGAACACAGGGATAAAAAGTACCCCATGTGTACAATGAAATATACTGCTGTATTTTTGATGTTGTGGGTCTATATTTCTGCTGGAGGTCTTGGACATCTTTGTTTAGACACATGGCATCATGGATTCTATCAAATACCAACAGATAAAAAAATCAATAAGTGACTGACTCTGTTAGAAATCTTATAATGGGCCATGTTTGGATCTTCCAACCGTACAATAATCCAAACACAAACCTCAAAAACAACACAAAAATGGGTCACTGAGCACAAAAGCAAGCTTCTGCTATGGCCATTCCAGTCCTCTGACCTGAACCCTGTAGAAAATGAGTGAGGTGAACTGAAGAGAAGCAGCACCAACATGGAGCTGGGAATCTAAAGGGTCTGGAGTGATTCTGGATGAAGGAATGGTCTCTGATCTCTTGTCAGGTGTTCTCTAACCTCATCAGGCATTATAGGAGAAAATTTAGAGCTGTTAAATTGGCAAATGGAGGTTTCAAAAAGTATTGAATAAAAGGGTGCCGTTAATTGTGGCCAATGTGTATTAGAGAAAAAACATTTATTTCATAATGATATTTCCCCCCATTTTAAATTCTTATTATCCAACGAAAGGTTACATTTTTGTGAATTTTTTAAATAAAAGATCAAAAAGATTAACAATGCAGATTAATTTTCACAGCCGCCTTTGATCATATTTACCAAGGGTGCCGATAATTTTGGCCATGACTGTGTGTGTGTGTATATATCTCATTAGTCCAGTCTTCTGTGTCACATGATCCTTCAGAAATCATTTCATGCTGATTTATAATCAATATTGGAAACAGTTGTGCTGCTTAATATTTTTTGGGACCTGTGATACTTTTTTCAGGATTCTTTGATAAACTGTTATTTTTAACTTTTTATTCAACAAAGAATCAAAGAAAAAATATCACAGATTCCAAAAAAAAATTAAGCAGCACAACAGTTTCAACACTAATAATAAATCAGCATATTAGAATGATTTCTGAAGGATCATGTGACACTGAAGACTGGAGTAATGGCTGATGAAAATTCAGCGCTGCATCACAGAAGCCAATTATATTTTAAAGTATATTAAAATCGGAAACCAATATTAGAAATTACAGTTTTTTTCTGTATTTTTGATCAAATAAATACAGCCTTGATGAGCAAAAACATTAAAAATCTTACTGATCCCAAACTTTTGAACGGCAGTATAACCAGTGATAACCAGCCATTTTTATGTTTATTATACATAATCTGAACAATAAAGATGCCTCAATCAGTTTGAGTTCATTTTTTTCCAACAGGATATCTTAGTCAACTTGAAAGGGCCTTTGCAACATATTTTACTTCTGTAATATGATAAGTTGTTTCCAAGTGAGCAGGATATTGAACAAGAAAGGTTGAAAAACAAGAGGGTTTGGTTTGATCAGCCAAAAATGAAGGTTGTTTCGGAGGTGAAGCAGGTTAATATATTTTTAAATATTAAAGAAATATCTGCACCACAGTTCAGGGTGTAAGAGCTACAATTAGCACTATAGGTACAGAATAAGCTATATATCCTGTTAGCAGTTAACAGTCGCAGTGTTTGGGAAAACTCATTTCAGCAATTACGTTTGCTCCTAACAATGGCAATTTACATTTAATTTGGTCGATATAGTGCAAAAAAGTACTAAAATTCATACTGAATATCAACATATTAACTTGACTAATTTTATTATGTAAATTATCAAAGTATAAGACATATTTATCACACATTATCTAAATGCTTAGAATTTCAAAAGATACATTCATCTACCTTGTTTTCCTCCAGAAACTTGAGTTTGACTGAGACGTCATTGCGCATCTTTTCATATTTTTCACGGTGGATCTGGAACTGTTGCTGAGACAGCTCGATCTTAGGGAGTGTGTTGGTGTCCCGTGGACCCAGATTGAGCTCCTCTAAATCTGTGCGATACGCGTCATACTCAATCCTACCAAAAGAGCAGACCTTACAGAATGAGAATGGTTTTGCATAATAAATGAATAGGACAGTAGTATACAGTGGTTTGTAAAGATGTATTCAGACCTTGCTGCTTCATATTGCTTAATGTTGATCAAGGTGTCCTCTATAGTTTTATCCACTAGAGTTTTAACACTGGAGATAAAGAAGTTGATAGCTCCCAAAAGAGTTTCTCCATTTTTCGCTAGGAGTTTTTGGGTTTCAGCATTGTAGCCAAATTCCTCCTGAAACACACAAACAAATAAAGAGTTTATATCTATATTTGTTTCTACTAAAAGAACACACAGAAATAGATAGAGAGCTAGACAGCAAAACACCAGAAATACTGCATTGAGACTTTGCCCTCTCTGCATATAAATTAATTCAAATGAAATGTTACTCCCCAAGAGACCAGTTCACTTTCTAGTTATAGTCCAGTCATAAAGTATTTAGTATTCGTGGTGGTTCTGGAAACATCAATACCAAAGTGTATCCAAAACAGTCCAAGAATAAATTATACTGTATGGAAGGCATCCAGTTATTTTGTCAGAATTGAAACAGCTGAAAATCCATATATGCCACGCAGTCTTCACAGAAACATTTGTGACCCTGGATCACAAAACCAGTTTTAAGTAGCACAGGTATATTTGTAGCAATAGCCAAAAATACACTGTATGGGTCAAAATGATCGATTTTTCTTTTATGCCAAAAATCATTAGGACATTAAGTAAAGATCATGTTCCATGAAGATATTTTGTAAATTTTCTAACGTAAATATATCAAAACTTAATTTTTGATTAGTAATACGCATTGCTAAGAGTTTAATTTGAACAACTTTAAAGGCGATTTTCTCAATATTTTGATTCTTTTGCAGCTTCAGATTCCAGATTTTAAAATAGTTGTATCTCTGCCAAATATTGTTCTACCCTAACAACCATACATCAATGGAGAGCTTATTATTCAGCTTTTAGATTATGTATAAATCTCAATTTCAAAAAATTGACCATTATGACTGGTTCTGTGGTCCAGGGTCACATTTGTGTTGGATTAGAGTTAAATATTCACTGAATTTAAATTACTGTAAATATTACTGTATTTATTTTTATATATGACTGTTTTTTTAATGCTACTGTATGCCAGCCTCTATGGATATATTCATATCCAAGAAAACAGCTGCTATAATATATAAATATATATTTATAATATATAAATATATATAAGTGCTGTCAATTGAATAAAAAAAATTACTGAATTAATCACACTTTTTTCTGTAATTAATTGCATATTACTATATTTATACTGTCATAATTTCACATGTCCTACATCATACACCTACACGCGTAAGACAGTTAGCAAAAAACAGAGATTATGGGTCATAAAGTTTTGAATATGGATATTTTTTCAGAAGGCCTTTACTAAATCCCCGGAGTCGTGTGGAGCACTTTTCATGATGGATGGATGAACTTTATTTTGCTTCAAAATCTCATCCATTATTTACTGCTATTATAAAGCTTGGAAGAGCCGGAACAATTTTTAATATAACTCAGATTGTATTCATCTGAAAGAAGAAAGTCCTAGGAAGAAAGAATAAACACCTAGGATGGCTTGGTTGTAAGTAAACAATGGGGTAATTTTCATTTTTTGGGTGAACTATCCCCTTAAATGCATTTTTCCCTCAATTTTATCCATTAATTATATTCATTCAACATTACAGTATAACTGAAAGCCATTATTTTGAACATTTAATAGGCTTTGAAATATAGAACAACTTTTAATTTAAATGAACTTAAAAAAATCTTAAACTATAAATTGTATATGGATAAACTATAAACTGAATATAGATTCATCTTTATTCAAGGAACAAAAGTTAATCAGCGAGCAGAGCAGTCAGTGATTTCTCTTTTTTTCAATGACACAAACTGCAGCAGGTTTCACTTTAAAAGCAGCGCTCTCTTTAAAACCTGATGCACATGGCACATATCTGACAAACATCCGATTTTCTCCCAATACTTGCATTTAGGGGTGACCCCGAATAGTCGAAGATTCGATGCTTCGATAGGAGGAGCATGATTCGACTCCCAATCTCACAGTCGAATATTCGCAGGGTGTTATGATCATGCCATTTTGGCTATATGGGTGTGCTCAATGTCTGATTTCACAAAGAAGTACCGGTTTTCTCCCAATAAGTTAATATACAGCCTATTAAGATAATGCTGTAAATAAGAATCTGAAAAGAAAGAAGCTTTAAATAAATATTTCAACGTGCATGAATAAATCCAACCACCCCTATAGATTTAAGTTAAGTTTCACTTTCCATAATCCGTGACCGACAAGAGGCGCATCTTGGCGGCAGGGATTTAAATCTTTAACAAGACTCAAATTGATACAGGCAGAGTGAAAGACTGGATTTTTTTTCGATCAGGTAGGGTACAAGTGATTTCAAAACATTCAGCTGCTTTATATACAGGTGCATCTCAATAAATTAGAATGTCATGGAAAAGTTCATTTATTTCAGTAATTCAACTCAAGGGTTTTTGTTAAATGTGAGCCAAAATCATCACAATTAAAAGAACCAAAGACTTAAACTACTTCAGTCTGTGTGCACTGAATTTATTTAATACACGAGTTTCACAATTTGAGTTGAATTACTGAAATAAATGAACTTTTCCAAGACATTCTAATTTATTGAGATGCACCTGTATATCGTGTATATTATTTATTTCATATAAGATGCATTTGGTTGAGCTGCACTGCAGTAAAGCGCTTCATTGTAGTAGGCTACTACGGTGATTATCTCTTCAGCACGCAGCGCGAGCAGGACAAACAACAATGCAGAATATTAATAACTATGACTGGGACTGGGACCGCAAAAGGAGTTCATTCAGAGCCGCGCAGACACGTTCATGGGCATTCATTTGTGGCATTTTGTGCAGATAGCCTATAAGTTGTGATATTAACGGTATGTTATGAGATAAATGATGAGTTAAATCCCATTGATTAAAAACCTGCTCTCAAATGCTTCATTCAACTTGTCATCTTCAGCGTGCACAGCTCAAAACAGAAATGCAGAACATTACCTACTGTCATATACAGAACATTATAAGGAGAGCACTATTGTAAAAAGTGTTGTGAATTCGTAGGGTTTCGCTGACGTTTAATGTTAACTATCTTTTAATCAAAACATAAAACATTATATTTATATCTGCGAGGCATCCGTTACACATTTTACCTGTGTGTTAACATCAGTAATTATGACTGTCGAATGTCTGACTTGACTCTTGGTAACGTATTTTGCCCCACCCCCAAACATATGATTCAACTATCAGTCGACTATTCGACTATGAACATCCTTAGTTGGGGACACCCCTACTTGAATCATACATCAAATCACTGAGGACTTTTTTAAAACTCATTTAAGACTGTGTCACTGAGGTCACTTGCCAAAAATTGTCATTTTGACATAATTTTGTCTACTGGAACACTGTCTGAAGTGGCTTTCTCTGTGTTGGATGCCTGTGTTCACAGTGAGCTGATTCACAGAGAGTGTGCCAAAAGATGTAAGGAAAAAATTGGACGCTATGTTAAATATTTTTAAAGGGAACATCGGATGCCCATTTTCCACAAGTTTGGTATGATTCTTTAGGGTCTTCATGAAATTCTTCAAAGGTCATGTAAAACAACAACCTTTTTACCTTGTCAAAAACAGCTCTGTTCACAGCGACCCGTTGTGGTGCATGTCTCTTTAAATGATAATGAGCTACTGCTCACCCCATCACTCTTGTCAGTGGGGCGTCAACACAAGATGCATGAATATATCCGTATATGTCTTGGAGGTGGTCTTATTCAAATAGCTAACTACTTACGTAGAAATCGGCTGCAAATTGAAACAGCTCACTGGATGACACTGTTTCAGACTCAGGCAGCCCATAATGAACTGGCTGTGTGTTTTCTTTTCAGCTTTTCCAACCTGGCAGACATGCAAGAAACCTAACTAAGTGTGTAAAAACCTAAAAAAGTCAAAATTTTATTGATGTCCCCTTTAACGCATTGAACTGTAAAAAATTAATTGCACAATTAACGTGTTAATTTTGACAGCCCTAATATATATATTAGATATGCGCTGTATCGGCCAATAATCGGTATCGACCAATGAAGCCATTTTTTTTCACTATCGGGCTTAAAAAAAATTAATGTGACATTAACAGTTATTACTTATATGTGCAACTGAGCTGTATACAGACATTTGAATTTTTTTGAGTGTAATTATGATATCTGAAAATAAATAGCAGTTGAATATAATAGCTTTGTAATTAATTTTAACCTTTAATATTATAGTAATGTACCAAATGAGAGTGTTCCCTGTATACAGCATTGGTTAGGAGAGATTTTTTTCCTTAAGAAAATCAAACTATAGGCATCGGTATCGTCAGATAACATTCTGGATAACTGACTATCGGTATCGGCAGAGGCTGTGGCAGATGCAACATTACATGGAAAAGCTTCTTTAAATAGTTTTTATACTTACATGTAACTCAGGTGTCTTGAGACTAAGGTCGGCAAACGCGTCACCCAGCTGTCTCTGTGTCTGCAGCATCTGCGCCAGCTGAGTGCAAAGTGTCTGCGCCAGCTTGATAACATGCTCATACTTTCGTTTGTTATCATGAAGAACCTCGATCTGAGCCTCCAGCTCCAGATCAACTGTACGGGAGCCGCGACCTAACTTCTCCGACAGAATCTGCTTAGTGCACTGTGGGGAGGGGTATAAGATACAAAATATGTTAACAAAATGGGCAATAACAAGATGAAATAACATTAAAAATAAGAAATATTTACAGGGCTACAAAAGACTGAAATGGGCACAGAGGATACATAGAACCCAGTCTCTTTTTTGTCAGCAATATTTTAGTGAACATATGAAATTACGGGGAGAATATTTTAAAGGAATCATGACTGGGAAATGTCACAAACCAGACTAAACTTGAATTACATGCCCTAACTTGTACACCACAACTCTAAAGACTGTGCTCTGTTCTGCTTTAAATCCTCAAACCCAAACAGACTTTTTTGAGACATGGATGCTTGAGACCTTTTTTTTACTCAACACAGATGCCATCATAATCACTATGGCAGGAATCACTCACTTTGTAAGTGTTGATGCTCCACTTCCTCACCAGCTCCAGTTTCTCAATGGCAGGACTCTTTATGTCATCAGCAAGGACCACTGCTCCTCCCATCTGCTGCTCTCTCAAAGCACCTGATGACAGAATGACATCTGTTTACTGACATGAGAAATGACTGATATGATATTACTCATTGAGACTCACTGGCATCAACTATTAAGACTAAAATATACCATCTGATATGAAAAAATAATGATAATTGGCTAAAACAAGTCAAAATAGAGGAACTCCCAATATTAACATCCAAGATAATTATGTTTGACAAATCATATCTGTTATCAAAAAAGTTTTGTTATAGTTAACAAAAACAAACTATTGAAAAACATTTTTGTTAAGTGAAATAAAAAACCTAAACTAAATGAAAATGAGAAATAATGCCTTGGAAACTACATGAAATAAGTTTAAATTGACATACTATAATTACTAACTAAAATAAACAAACAAAAAAAAAGTAGAACTGTTAAAAAAATATATTAAGAATGGAAATTTCACAAAAAAAATAAAATTTATAAAAATTAAGCTAAAATTAAGTTGAAAACTGAAAATATAAAAACAAATGATAATATTAAAATAACACTGATACATGGACAGGAGTAACACTAGACTAAATATAAGCTTAGGTGAAACATGCTTTTATCATTCAAAACGTCAGACGGCGGCAGAAACAGAGGGAAACAACAAAAGCAGTGTATTGTTTTGAATTATCCTAGTCCTGTGAGGGAAAAAGTGGAAATTATTGATTAAAAAAATCTTTTGCGATCAGTCAGGAAGGCAAAAGGTTACAGGGTGGTCAGCCAAGATGAACAAATGAGCCCCAATTCCAAAGTCATTAAAGAGGGAAGCAACAAGAGGGAAGAAAACAGGCCTAGAGATCACAGAGTTGGCAGAATTTAATAGAACACCATCATAAAGGCAAAACCTACCAATCTAATGCACTACAACAACACAAAAGTGGAAAGTGATGTCACTTTTTATATCTCTTGAAGATTTTAACAGACATCACTGGAATCTACTAGAAAAACAACATCTTTATAATGGTACAGACTGAAACTGACAGTGCAGCGCTAGTAAGGAAGAGATGAAGGAATGCAGATCCATGCATGACGTCTTCTGTTACGGTATGTGGTACCTTTCTGTGTCTCCACCTGACTATCGCTGACGCTGCGAGCTAGCCGGCTGGCTGCTGCAGGACTGGGGACAACTTTAGGTGTGGTGGCCTGGAATGGCGACCCTAAAAATGGTCAGTGATGAATTTTTATGATTTAGACACTGAGTCTGACATTTTTTTTGTAAACTACAGCCACAGGTGAAGTGTACATCCACTGACCCATGTTGTTCATGGAAAGTATATAATGCAAAAACGGGTCCATCAGAGTGCGACTTCAGTATCAAACCTATTCCACGTTAAAATATCTACCCAAATTACACTACTGTTTAAAAGATTGGGGTCAGTAAAACTTTAAATGAATTAATACTTTTATTCAGGAAGGATGCATTAAATTAATTAAAGTGACTGTAAATACTTGTTTTGAACTGTCTACCCTAGTGAAAAATAAATATACTAAAATGTATTTGAAATACATTTATTTCATGCTAAGTATACTACAATTACATTTACATATTTATGTGCTTAATAAAAATACCCTGCAATTGTACTTTTAGTGTACTAAACTGGTATACTTAAAAGTCTTAATCAGAACAAATAATTTTGTGCTTGATGCATTTTAATGAAGTATATTTGATTGTGCTAAAGTGGAACTATTGCAAGTATACTTCAGGTACACTTTAAATATCATGCATTTAAAGACCAATATTATTCAAAGATCATACAATCCTCATCAATACTGACATTAAAACACATTTTAGGCTTAATATTAAGAAATGTGCATTGTGCATTAGTAGTACTCCAAATAAAGTTTGATTATAATTTTTATATCAGTAAGTCTTGAGCGATATGTCAGTAAACATGTTAATAGATTTGAACTATGCTTAGTATGAAATAAATGTATTTTAAATATATTACTTTTTTACTAGGATATTCATAAAAGTATTCTGAAAAAAAATATTTCCACAAAAATATTAAGCAGCAAACACATGAGCATATAAGAATGATTTCTGAATGATCATGTGACACTGAAAACTGGAGCAATGGCTGCTGAAAATTTAGCTTTGCCATCACAGAAATAAATCACATTTTAATATATATTAAAAAAGAAAACAGTTCTTTTAAATTGCATTAATATTTCACAATATTATGGGTTTTGCTGCATTTTTAATCAAATAAATTTAACTCCAAAATACTGAACATACGTGAAGGTTCCAATCATAACAGGGCTTGTTTAAAAGTCTTGTTTTAAAGTCTTATGACTCCTTTAAATAAAATGTTTCAAATCAGTTTCATTGCCAGTAGGTTTGCTTCAGCAAACAGATGAAATATGCTCCTTAGTTTCCTAAGCTAACAAGTGACAAGGGAAATAGAGGAATAATAAAAAGGGGTGGTCAGCAATTACACCCAACTAATGACAGGTTGCCATGTTTCCGTCCTAATTAATTCACACAATAGATGAGGATGAAATAATGAAAAAAAAAGATCACAGATGACTCTGTAATGAGAAAAGAACACCTTTCTTTTCAAATTCAAATTCTCCCTCTCTCCACAACACACTCAAAGAGAAACACAGACAAACAAACGTGGGTACACATCAGATGGACCAGATAGCGAGAGGATATTGAAGCCATTCTACTAGTCTACTAACCTATTGACTGAAAAAACCCACCCTAGCCTGATCTCATTTATTACAATGAAAGGACATGTTTTTAAATGATAAACATTTTACCATTGTCTCTGAGCAAACTGCGACTCTGTATGTAAGCACATACGTTTGTGCATTAACTGTAGCACGCTGAGTGTATTGTGTGAATGTATTTGTGTGAAGGACAAAGGCAAATTATATTCAGGTTCATTGCATGCTTAGTGTTATACCTGCATATGGCCCCACTTGGACCACTCCCTCATTCATTGCATAGTTTTCAGGTGAATTGTGGGAGTGTGATGTGATTGGTCCAGAGGAGACATTGTGTGGCACGTCCTTGAAAGAAAAAACAGGGAGAACAAGAAAGAATAAAAATGAACGACACTCAAGAAAGATATCACAAGAAAGAAATTTGCATAACAAAGCAATGTTTTCTACTGTTTTCCTCTTAGTTTTAGCTGTTAATCATTAATTTCAAAACAGCATAATTTGCGTTCAATTCTGTGGCAAAATAAGTTTTCACTTTATAAAATTGTTCTCTGTAAACATAGGGTTAAAGCTAGGGCTGTGAATCTTTGGGTAGACAACTAAGCGATTCGATTCACGATTTATAGGTTTTCGATTCGATTCAAGAACGATTTTTTCAAATTCAGAATGATTCAATTCGATTCGATTCACAATTAAATTTGATTTGATTCGATTAACGATTCGATTCTGCATTCTTTAAGTGGATTCACAGGATTATTTAAATGCGTCCCCTAAATTCTTTAAATGCTTAGTCAGGGGGCAAATTACACAGCAGTCTTTATGGTTAGAGAACCATAGGTTAGAGGGAAAAAAAAAAAACACTTTTGTCCATTGCTAGATGCTAGTTTAATGATGCTTTATATGGCATATGTAGAAATTTATTTAAGCTAAGGTTTTAAAAAAAGAGCTTTAAAAGTATTATGTATAGGCTAACATTTTATCACACCAGGTATTTCAGAAGTGACAGAAATGTCAAATACAATAATTTTATGTTTATATGTATTTTTATTTATTTATTTTTACAAGAAATTATTTTCTTATCTCTTACTTTGAATTTGCTATAAGAAACCAAATACACTGCTGGACAATAATCAATCATTTGTAATCTATATTTTTTTTTCCGCTAATGGCAATTTTATGATTGTTTTATACAAACAATTATTTCAATTTTATGCACAGAATAAGGTAATACTGTACTGTAATAAATGTTATGTCAATTAGCACTGCATCGTTCGTAAATTTTATTTATTTATTGTGTTTATTGCCTTAAAGTTTCACCAGTTCATTCTGCTTTTAATTCAGCTTAGCTGCAGCTGCCTTCGTCCATATTTGGCATTTCCTGGCACGTCTTAAGCGAGGTCACATATCTTTCAATGCAAAAACTTCTTTATCTCATTTTCATAAAATAAAATGCTATAGTATTTAACTTTTCCTCTCCATCGGCGAATGATGATTCTGAAAGAAAAAAGCACCAGATTTCTGTTTGTTATAGCAACGAATTCTACTTTCATGCATCTGATTAACAGATAAACCTCTCGCTCTTATTTCAAGGTTGTTATTAATGCTGTGGTTATTTTAACAGTTTCCTTCGTACATTCGGTTCAACGACATTGTGAAAACACATTTATCAATCAATGGAACTATATGCGCTTAGACACTTGCATTTTTGCTCCGTCCATGCAATAAATGCGCAGCCTTCGACTGCTCAGGTAATGTAGTCGATATGACCGAGAGAGCCATTGAAAAACTATAGAAAACTAAAACTACTTCACTTTAGCGTTACTGGCTGCGAGTTCTAAGGAGAGATCACACATCAGCTGCTCAAAAAATGTCTCCATTAATTCGTGCTTGTAGTAATTTAATGTGTATATATTTTGAAAGCATTGAATCGCTATAGAAAACACGATTCATTCGATTCTTAGCGTTTTAAATCGATTACTGTCCGAGCTCGACGATTCACGATTCAAAAATCCATGTTTCAAGATCAATGCATATGCATCGTCAGGGTTTGTAATCGATGCATCGACAAAACGAGTGAATCGTTACACCCCTAGTTAAAGCATATCAGGCACCAGGCATATTATGTATGAAAGTGTGGCCAAGTAAATCTACTCTGTGTGTTTTAAGTCACCTTAAATAATGTAAATACATATAAAAACAAATTACAGCACCTCTTCTTCACTCCAAAATGTTTTTACCTCAGACACTGAAACTAAATACAGTGCGTGTGTGAAAGTTTCTGTGACTGTACAAAGTTCATGAATATTTAATGTGGTAAGCACTAACTAATTTATGATTGGTCGTCTGTTGCTAAACAACTCGCTGTATCATTCTAGCACCATTGTTTCACATTTGGCAACAAAATGCATGTATACCCCAGGGTTAAAAGAGGTGCTAGGCACCGTTTACAATTATTTGTGTGAAACATTTCTTTAACTAGGTACTGTTTAAGAGATGCCTGGTGATTCATGTTGTCTAGTTCCTCTGTTCAGTGTGAAGAAATCCCACACTTAAGACAATTTCCTCAAGGTTAAAAAGATTACAACTAGTAGTAAAAAGCTCATCATGCTAGTTTTGCTGTTGCTGCAAAACAGATATTAGTTAGTAAAAGTATAGTATATATATGGTTGCTATAGCCATGACAGCCTTTTAAGTTAAATACTCAACCTTGAGCTCACTGGCTGGTTGTGATTCTGGCACACTTTTGTGAGTTAACAAGGAGAAGTCAAGCTAAGAATAAATGCCAGCCCGGATATATGGAGGTGGGGCTCGGCAAACATAATCCATAAAACAATATATTCAATAATATCAACTATGGCTTATCTGCATCTCTCTCTCTCTAGCACTATTATACTAACAGACTGTTAATTCTTTTATAATTAGTAACATAACTAGAGTCATGAGACACTTATGTCATTGCCATTATGTGTCATCAATACACAGTACTTTGGAAACATTCATATCCAAACATTCTGTGTTTAAATGGCATCATTGTTAGTTGACTTCTGCTCAGGGTAAGAGCAGTTTAGAAACAGTGCAATTGGTGCATGATGGGTGGTTTGTTTTATGCAGGATGTCTTACCCTGTGAAACACTTCCTCATGACTCTTGTCTGCTTCTCCGTTTCTGGTGACTGAGATTTGAGCAGCCGGGCTTCTGTGGGCCTCCTCTGCCATAGCCACCTTCAATACACACACAATATCAATAACTAGGAGAACTAGGAAAAATCAATGTTAAAGATGTCAAGCTGAGAGTTCAGATGCAGAGTGCTACCACCACCAGAAAGCTTTGCACAACCGTAGCTTGTCAAGGCTTGTGAAGTTTTAACTGCAGCACCACAAGCAAAGAAAATGCATCTAAAAATGAAACAGATCAGGTCTGCTGTTGCTTTAGAATAATTATTTAACAGTAACAGGGAAATAGAACTATTAGTGAATCCAAACTCATAAAGTACAAGGAGAACAGCTAAGTCTAACTACACTGCCATCTGGTGATCATTTTTATCAGTTTGGGACGGATATACAAATTTTCATATACAGTACTGTTCAAAAGTTTGGGATCTGTACGTTTTTGAGAGAGAGAGAGAGAGAGAGAGAGAGAGAGAGAGAGAGAGAGAGAGAGAGAGAGAGAGAGAGAGAGAGAGAAAGAAAGAAAGAAAGAGAGAAACATACACTTATTTTATTATACACTTTTAGAAAAACAACATTTCTAGAGATAGTTCACCCAAAAATTTTAATTTTGTCATCATTTACTCACCCTCATGTCATTTCAAACCTGTATGAGTTTCTTTCTTATGTTGAACATAAAAGAAGGGAAACCAATTCAATTCAGAAAAAGGGAAACCAATTCAATGCTCCTTCTGGGATGTCTTAAAACTACACCCTCTCGTTTCCCTTCCTTTCCTGTCATCCAACTCTGTCACATCAATAAAAAAGGCATAGAAATCTGAGAAATAATTAGTAACAATGATTATGAAAATATTTAATATTAATAATAATGAACAATTTTGATACATTTTTAAATAATTAATTTAAAAGAAATACTGAACCTTTTCTTTGTTCATCTACATAAAATCACAAAGAAATAAGTAATGACCACAAGTTCATCAATAATCCTTTTAGAGATAAAACAGCCTAGTGACTGCAGCACAATGTGACGGATGGTGGAATTAAGCATAGGCTAATCAGACGTCCCGGGATAACCTCAACAATTCAGCTCCTATCCCTCTTTCAAAGACAAGCTGAAAAAAATAAATAACTAATATCGGGCTTTGGGCTCACTGTAAAGAAAAAAAATTCAATCCTCACTTAACTCTATACAATGACAAGAGAAAACGTGAGAGAGAGCACATGAAAACTCATTAACAAGATAAAGCATATGTGACTTTGCATCATAAAGTTGTGTGCCAAATTGCTAAGAAGATTGCTGATGAGCGTTGCGGACAGTCTTTAAACACGCCAATAAAACGTTGAAGTCCACTGCATTACAGTAAGTCCAAAGGTGGTTTTATTGACACAACCAAAGTGAGACTTCTATTTACACCAAGTCACTACATGAACTATTACTGAAAAAGACAAGAAAAGACATATGAGATGGAGATGGACAACAATTTACTCAAAACAGGAGCTACAGTATAGCGACCATAGCTGACAAATGAACATGGAGCCCGATGCGCGAGTGAGAGTGGACACAATGAGGAAAAGTAGGAAGATCTATAACGAATAACAGATAAAAAAGTGACTATCAATATAAAAGGTAAAAATATCAAAAGCTAATTATTGGCCTATGCCTATTCTGAAAAGATGGCATGTGGTTGAATAGATGGGCCTGTGTGGTGTAATTCAGTCTTATGGTTATACTTTCAAAACAGTGTGATATTTGCATATTTTACATACTGACATATGGTACAGTCCACTTGTCTGGTAGGTTATTACTGTTATATTCAGAGGAATGTACAGATCTGTCCAGTGACACAAATTTCTGTTACCTATAAGTTGATAATTATTTTCATGTTGTGGCTGATAACTGATAATTGTTTCTATATGGCTTTTATATTACATTGTATAAAAATAACTGAAAAATAAACACAAATACATGTAATAGTTTGGATAGTTATTAAGATAAATATTAAGAGTAAATTTAAATAAGTGCTACATAACTGCAAACTAAAATTTAAAAAAGGGTGGAAATGAGCATTCACATATTAATATGCAATATATTGACTGATTTACATCCCTACTACAAACATCAATAAATCCAAAAGTGCCTACTTCAGTTACATATGCAAATGAAAGCAAGACACAAGCAGTTTGTTGTCACTATTTGGCATCAGGTTGCAATTTAAGCAACATAATGCCTTATTTCAAGGTGATATGACTTCATAGTGCCCTTGCATGAGGCTTAATATGTAACTACAAAAAAGGCTATTTAGGTTTGTGTTCTGCTGAGAGGCTCGGTGATTTGAATCTTCAAGACAGGCCACTTGGTTGTCTGGCCAGAGAAAACAGTACACAGTGTCCAATAACAGTGCATGAATCTTTCAAAGCCACCTGATGCCATCATGCCAGAAGGTCAGTGACTCTAAACTCTCTGAGATGAATCAAATGACAAATGTGGTTCTCACTGGTTACTCTTATGAGCGATTCAAATCTGGAGAGATCTGGCATCATATTCTGTTTTAAGTGAGTTTGTTTGTCCCCCAATGATTGTCAGGTTTATCTTTTGCAAGCATAACTCTGAAAGCCCTTTAGTTATTTCCAAAGCCCAGCAGAAGAGTCCCGTAGAGTTCAGTTGCTTAAGAGACATTAACAAAGAGACCAACAGAAACAACTGCAATCTAATCAAACATTCTGAGGTGCCATTATCAGAGTCTAATAAATGCTTAAAGAAAACAAAAAATGGGTTTCCTAAGCAAACCTCTTAGTTATCAGAAAGAAATGAAAGACTTTTAACAAGATAAACCATCCAGTAAACATTTCCTTATTAGGACAGGCTGTAAAACTACTTGAATCATGCTAATAGTGTAGATAAAAGTGCAGAACTGAGTTTCTCACTGTCACTTTGTTATTGTTGACAGGGACCTAATTTGTAGTTGCTATTGAAAAAAAAAAAAAAAGTTTAAAGTGCATACAGTTGACAAGAAATGAAATGCAGTGTTATAAATGTCCTGTTGTGTAATATTCTTCATCTAAGACTATTAAAAAAAGGTTGCATTATTTTTAAATTATTGGTATCCATATCGTTTTTGTGCCATATCAGTAGAGTGATTGTGTTTATACTTGAAAAAAATAATTTGGTGAAAAACTACAAAAAAAAAAAAAAAAATAAAAGTGACATGTATCAGCAAATAAAAATACATAATATTCTATCATACTGGTAAAAAATATTGGTCAAATTATTGGTATACTTTGTTTTGGAAAGAGGGCATGTGTTCGCTTGTCTACTAGGTTACGACTGACTGTAAATGTATTACTGTTGCATTTAAAGGTTGTTGCAATTAATAAGTTGAGATAATTACTGATAAGTAATTAGAATTGAAAAAAATATATAATTATTTTTATGTTATGGCTGGTGACCGATAAATGGTTATTTAAATTCTACACTATATACTGTATAAAAATAAATGGCATAATGTGGCAGAAAATAAAAAATATATAATGTAATAATATATATAATGTGTGTAATGTGCATCATGCACAGTAATAACAAGACAGCAAACTAAAGAGAACAAAAAAGTAAAATATTTAAATGCAGTAATAACAGCAAGCAGAATTTACTATAATAAGCTAAAGAAATGCACCATCACCTGCATAGAAAGAGAGAGGTGTGCCTCATAATTCTGTAGCGTTCAGGCAGAGGTCTAGCTCTTCTAAATTCACAGATAACTTGGCTGATTCAAATTATATTTGCCTAAAATAAAAACCTGAAAAAATGGCTGAAATCACAGCAAGATCAAGCATAAGCCAAGCTACAGGTCTCACTGTATCATTACTGTCACCTTCACATCAGCTTCTGTTGCCACACTGCTTGTTGTTTCAGAATCAGCATTATCCCGAACTATTCCACTAGTTTTACTCTGGGCCTGAGAATCCTCATCTTCATCACCATCATCCTCATCCTCACTGTGAGTATAATTGTGGGTTCCAACTTCCTTGTCCCCACTGATGTCAATTTCAGTCATGTGTGCTTCATCCAGGCTGTTTTGTCTGGCCTCTGATTGACTCACAGAGTCAGCAGTATTTTGAGGGCCCTGCTCATTAGGGTCCGATTGATTATCCTGCGAGGCATTCTTCCCCGAGTCAAAACTAGCTTCTGACATTCCTGAAAGTAAACATACATGTGAGCGACTGACCAAGATTTTTTCCTTCTTGTGCTGAATTCAAGTAGATGTTAGAATTCTATTGAGGCTGAAGTTTCAGGAAGGGATTCTGGCATCACACTGTACATCATGGAACAAACATCTAATTTAAGTACAAACAACCTGTAATTGTTACAAGTCAATAAACAGGAACCAATGACAGCTGAAATTTAATTTTCAATGAAAGAGCTTGCAAAGCTCAGGCACATTCTTTCTGATCGAATGTTAGTTTTAATTGCCTTTTAGTTAATATTGTTTGACAGAAAGTCATATATAGTCCTTCTTATAAACTTTAGACTGCATCCTACATTCCTTTAAACAAAAGAATTCGATTTCAAGCCTATACAGGAAATAAATGGCTCAGCTCACTAAATTTGCAGCACTTTGTACATCACTATCTACACCAACTACACTACTCACATTCAAAATGTTTATGGTTAAACAAGGAAATAGTTACTTATAAAGCAAACTAAACTAATAGTTTAGGAAGAACTACAATGCAACTTAATGAATAATGAAATCTATGTCTTTGCATACAGAGACTCTCCCATGATGCTCATTTAAGAGAGTTGAGTTAACCTAGAAGAAGGGATTATAGGTTTGTATAATAAAGTTCCAGTTACACACAGTGATATGTTTTCTACAAACCAAGGCTCAAATGTTGTTTAATTATTGAGTTCTACACATTTTCATATCAATTATAATTTAAATGCCAAAAGCAACTCCATATTTTTATTATGCTGCCTCATCGGTAACATTTACACTATGTCAAATTTCGTAAGTTTATTGGATGTAATGAAAATGTGTCCTAGTTTTGAAGATTGTTAAACCATCATGTACAAGGAAATTGTACAAGTGTGTAAATTGAAATACTTTAGTGATTCGGTCAATAACCGAGACAGTCTGGAATAAAATATTCACAAAGTTTAAGGATTTATTTAGTTTTAATAGAAGGAGCCATAGACAATCGCAGGAAGAAGCCCACTTTTCCTTCAAAGAAAAATAAGAGGCCATGGACAATAAAATTATGAAACCTATTACGGCTAAGGCTTCACACATGAATATTTTACTTTGGTCACGCTTTGTACTCTTCATTGGAGCGCCCAGTCACATGACCTAATTAATATTCATAAACTCACCCTTTCTCATAGTAGGATTTGTTAACTCGCGTCTTGGACACGTAAACCTTTTTTTTTTTTTTTTTTTTTTTTACATTTCAGTATTAAGCAACGGAACAACACGTACAAACCCACAGCACTACAAGGTGTATATTAAACACCATCTGCTTCATAAACAAGTTGTGCTGTTTAATTATAGTCTTTCCTGGAATTCAGTCATTGTTGCGCCCGCACGTCACAAAGTTGCGATTGAGTTACTTCCTTTGCCTGAAGCGCTTCAGTCGAGCTATGCCTTACAAAACGCGATAAACATGCAATTTCACTCTCTATACCGCTTTTAAATCAATGATGCGAGCATCATTACGCATGAACACAATTGATAGCAAAATTATGACTGGGTGACATTCAGATTTTTTATCACAACTCTTCTCTTCAACTAAGGCGTGAAACGATCTGAACAGAATAGACAGTAAGTCGACAGTCTGACTGAATTTCCTTTAGTCACTTTTCCCAATGACAGAGGATCAACCCTGCATACTGAAGCCATCATGCCTGCCATCACACATACATGAAGACCGAAGCAACAGTTGATTGTTCAGCAGCACTCACCTGCACACAGATTACAACTCTTCTCTTTCTTGTTGCACAGCTCTTTTCATAAAAACGGTCTTGGCTTGAGTTTGAGTTGCTGTGTGTATCATTCGATAGACAGCGAATCCCTCCAGAGCTCAGTGAAAGTCTTTTCAAACACACCCGGAAGAGGAGGACGTGTGTGTCAGTAGATAATATACTGGAGCCACAGCATGTCTGTCTCCTAGTGGTCAAACCAACAATGCCAACAATAATACAGCATCATACAGAACCAACAATTTAAATCAAAACCAGTTTTATTTTAGAATTATTTACTATTATATTAGCCTATTTATTAATATTTTGAATTTGCTTATTTTTATAGTTTTTTTGTTGTCTATTTTATTTTACGTTTTAGGTATTTTTTTAAGTGCTATTGTCGTTTTTATTAGCTTAATTATAAAATAATATTAACTTATTTTGTTTCAGTTAGTTGACAAGGCAGCATTCTTCATTTTAGTTTAAGTTTAAATGCAGAAATGAATTAAAGGTAAATACAATTCAAATATAAATTTGAAATCATTGATGAAAATAGTCTTGAATCATGAATATAATAATAATAATAATAAAGATTTGTTTTCCTCAGTGCACAAACTCTTATACACCTGCCTTCAGAAGAGACAATGGGTATATTAGCTTTACATTTATTCCAAAATAACTTCAGTGTTGTTGTTAATCTAATATTAGCTTTTTTGTCTTCTCAATGATCCCTCTGAAACATAGAAAAATCACAGTAATGTATGTCTAGTAAAGTCTTGCAGGGCAGTTGACCAGTAATGACCTTTGATTTGAGTTACATTTCATTGTTATTTTATTGTGAATTTCATTGTTAAAATGTAACTTTTAATATAATATAAGTGGATATAATGCAATATTTAGTTTTAGCACTACTGCTATTTTATTTGGTTGGCAGCCCTAATTTTACCAGTAAACAAAAACGCATGTAGTTGTGCGGATAAAAATGGTCTCAGCACTGAAAAGGCATATTTATTTATAAAACATTTCTGAATTCATAGCCATCCACTAGGGGGAACTAAAGACCACAAATACCTGCAACTTTCTGACAGTCTGTTTATCAGCTACTGTTGGTTAGCAATAGAAAACTATAATGTAATCTAAAGTCAAACAATCTTTGTATACATATTGTTAAAAAACAGACATTTTTAAGGAATAAAAAACACACCGCCTATGATTTTCTTTTGAAATTTATTTCCTCTTATTATGTATTGTGTGACTGCTAAAGAAAAATGATACAAATCATCAATGATCAAATTACATTACATGGCGGTGGGTGTAAATAAATGCACTTAACACTAATGAAATTACAACATTGTTGCTACTGTGACGAACAAATGAAATGGAACAGGTTTTGAAACTATGTACAAGCATAAAAATTTGAATATTTACAGAGTATCACGAAAGTTTAGATATTATCTTGAGATATTCTCCTCTAACCAACTGCACAATAAAACTGAGTCAACATTGCTCTAACGGTGTAGCACACAGAGAAGCATGTCTCTGTGGTTTTACCAGCATGTGACTTTACTCTAATACTGGGTATTCATAAGCCAAAACAAAAGAAAACAGCAAACATAACTTTGCGAAGATAAGACACAGACCCATACAGTACAACATTATTAATATAACTGACACAGAATAAACCAATACTATATAAAACTGCTGATTGTAATTTAAAGAATATAATACAGGAACAGTGCAGTATTAAGGCTCGAGTAGAAAGAAGACAAAAACTCTGGGCTAAAGAAACCATAAATTTGTTGGCCTACTCATCATTGTCTGGGGAGAAATGAAAACATCACATTAACATACATGATCATAATTCAGAGGCTAGTGTCACATGGGATATTTTTAAACATTGAGAATAGAGCCAGCTATCTCATTGTGCTGATAAAAGTACTTAAAGCAAAACTACTCATACAAGCACTCTCACTTATTTACTGTGCCAGATTCAAATTCACATAGACCATGCATTGCTAAAAAAAACAAAAACATGTCTCTTAACCATATTTAACAGAGGAAGTATATATGTAATGACATGCATTTCATCTTACTTCCTTGAAATTTTCATACCTACCATTTCAACTTCTTACATGCAACTATTTCCTATATGATCCCCCCTTTCTAATTAGTGGGTCTGATTATTCCAGTAATTTCTGTGAGGACAATTTATGTAATGGCATACCATGGCATTTTAGAAAATTGAGTGATTTTAAATTGTTTGTTGCAACAGAGGTCATCATAAAGATATTCAGTAGGGTTCATGTCTGGGTTTGGGGCAGGCCGGTCAAATTCTTCCACATCAGACTCAGTAAATTAATTATATTTGGATGTTGCTTTGTGTACAGGGGTGATGCCATTCAGAAAAGGACCCCTCCCAAACTCCTGAAACAAAGCACAGAATTCTCTACAATGACACTGTATAATATAGCATTAAAGGGATGGTTCACCCAAAATTTTAAATTCACGTCACTCCAAATCTGACTTTTCTTCACACTTGAAACACAAATGAATATATGTTTAATAAAACCTGAGTGATTTCTGTCCTTCCATTTAATGTCCATTCAATCAAATCTTTGCTGCTGCAAAAAGTTAATAAAGACATTGTAAACACGGAAGCTCAACTGTACTCGCTTGACGTACAAGAAAAAATCTCATTGGTTCTTGCAGAAGCGCAAACATGCTTGTGTGAAACACAAAGACAAACCTCATTGGTTGCTGTGAATCAGTTCGAGCTTTTGTTTAGCATATTTTATGTGCTCTATGCATATGCATTGATGAATGTTTATGTGAATAAATGCCTAAATTAAATCTGTTCATCATATAAAGTCATTGGATCTCTCAGAAGACTTGGATTAAACTGTTCAATTCATATGAATTACTTTTACAATGTCTTTATGAAAGCATCAAAGGTTTGATGGCGTGGACTTTCAATGGAGGGACAGAAATCTCTGACGTTTCATAAAAAATGTCTTCATTTGTGTTTCGAAACAAAAGTTTTATGCATTTGGAATAACATGAGGGTGAGTAAATGAAAACAGAATTCTCATTTTGGGTGAACTATCCCTTTTTAAGCTTGTTTTTACTGGAAATAACCGCAGAACCTGTTAAAGGACTAGAAGGGGTGTCCACATACATAAATGTTATACTAGAAGATATAAATCATCTGTCAGAAAATATTTTTCTGTGGCAGTTTTGAGACTCTATAGTTAAAAATGTTAGAAGAGAGGAATGAGTTTGTGAATAGTAAATATGACAGGTAAAGTAAACTGACAAAACTTATGAGGGAAAATGAAAAGGTGTAACTGTGCTGAATCTAGGTTAGGTGCTTTTTGACAGTTACAAGTGACAGCTCCACCAATCCTGAGCTCTGCCTGTCCAGGAAAAACAGACATTAGGGTTTTAAATGAACCTTTGCATTTACATATGGCATGACTGTTACAGGTCTTCATTTTCAAGACCGTTTGGGTGCTCTAATCAGTGGACAATCCTAGCACTGAAGCTTGCGAATGCTGCGAGAAATTCTCTTAAACTCCCGCTGACCCTTCTGCCAGCGCTTCAATGACGTAATGACCAAATTTCCATCCATCTTCTGGCCCATCACCAGATAAGCAGCATTGATGTCATTCATTTCATCACACACACACTGAAGACCATCTTTCAGCCAAAGCACCATCTTCTTGAAGTCACGATCAGTAACACCACCATTCAGCTTGTAGATAGTCTTGCTCTTGGTTTCTGGAATGATCTTGGTGTCTCCATTCATGTAGGAGATCTCCTTGACTTTGATCTTTAAAGCTAGTGTATAAATACAATTGAAGGTTGAGGACAATGGATATAAACAACTGCTTAAATTCAAGGTAGACCAAATATATGAATAACATTTGCTTTCTCTGTACTCTTAAAAATAATTGTTCCTTGCTGGTTCTTTGCAGATCATTTTCACTCACTGGGGTTCAATACTTTTATATAAGTTTTCTTTAAAAAAATAAATAAATAAATAACATAACATAAACCAGCCTTAGCTGGTTTGTTGGTCTGGTCTCTTGGCTGGTTTTTGAGGTGTACCTTTCAACAAGATAAACCAGCTAAACACGAGCTTGGCCAGAATAATCCTAAACTGGCTAAAACCAGTAAACCAGCCAAGGCTGGTTTAAGCAGGTTTTTCAGCTATATGATTCTTTGGAGATTAAAAAATAAAATCTTGATGTTACATTATAGCTTCTTCAGATCAGGGTTCTTTAAAGCACTAGACTGTTTTCAAAAGAACAAGAAAATAAAAAGTCTTTTATGGAAATTAAAGTGATAGTTCCCCCAAAATAACATTTCTGTCATCATTTACTCATGTTCCTGTTGTTCTGAACCTGTATGCATTTATTTATTTATTATTATTTTTTTTTTAGTGCTGTTTTGGACCCCACTGACTTTCACTGTATGGACAAAAACAGTTTAAACATTCATCAAAATATCTTCATTTGTGTTCTGCAAAAGAAAGAACATCATACAGAACAATATGACGGTGAGTAAACGATCTTCATTTTTTGGGTGACCCCTTTAAAGGTTATTTTATATGACAGGGCTGCATAGCCCTTTTTGATTATAATGGACCTTTATTTTTAAGAGTGTAAAACAGAAATGCCACTACATTAATTCAGATGTTTAAAGCAAACAAAATATAGCCTTACCAAAGTCATTTTTGCACAGGCTGTCCACAATTTCATTGTCACTCTCAGGCTTTTCTTTGCAGGCATCACACACTCTTGGAACTGGGCAAAAAAGATCAATATAACAGTAAAGGTAAAGGGTGTGCATGCATCTAAAACTGAATTTAAATACGTTTTCCTACCTTCCTTGGTGACTGGCACTAAAGCATCTGCGCCAGCAGGTGGTATGCACAGGTCATTATCCAGAGGGAAGCGACTGCAGTCCAGCATGTCCGGCCAAGGGAACCCAAATGAGGCCATCACTGGAGCGCAGCCGCTCTTCACGCTCTCACACAGCGACCTGCACGGCTGAATCGACTCGTCCAGATCATCCAGACACACCGGTGCGAAAAGAGAGCAGAGAAACTTCTTGGTGTCTGGGTGACACTGTTTCTGCACCAGAGGGGTCCAGGAGGATGCCTGTTGCAGAACCTCGTTCATGGTTTCGTGTCCGAGGAGGTTAGGCAGACGCATGTCCGTGTACTCGATGTCATGGCACAGGAGCAGGTTTGCAGGTATGGGTTTGCAGTTGCTCTTTTTCTGAAAGAGCTCGGGCTGATCGAAGGCGTATAATCCGTGAAGCGCATCCAGATATCCAGGTAAGGAAAGCGCAACCAGCAGCGCCAGATACGCGAGCATCATTGTTTCAGTTGAGAGGAGACGGAGCACACGTCTAACGCGGAGTTATGGATAACTGAATGCTCTTCTGTACCAACCTGTTCTCATAGTAAAGTCTGGGCGGAGCGAGAGAAGGCGCTCAGATATCCACTGCTGAAGTTTCTGCTGTTTTCTGCATATAGGTTGTGTGTCTTAAAACATAGATAGCTGCAGCGTTTTTGGTCATAGAACGTTCGAACGGCGAAATAAATTGTGTTTCTTGACCCACACTTGCTGTTTATACTTTATCAAGACATATTTTGTACGTCGAGTCCTATATAAAACAGGTAAAACAAATACCAAAACATTATGAATAAAAGTTTTACACAGTGTTGCACAGGTTTAAAACACTGCGTCCTTTCGTTCTGTTTGCTTCCCCCTTAAACTACAGCCTTTTAATTCCAACCTTTACATTATGTTGGTTGGTTGAGTCAGTTGCACAACTTAACTCAATTTGTCTGGTTTTACCCATGAACTATATTATTTTAATGCTTGTTACAAAAGAGAAACAGTGAAATGAAGAGTATATCTTTCACTTGAAGTAGTTCACAGTATAGTTTTAAATTGCAATACGAAAGAAAAATTTAAGTTAAGTAGTTATGTACTCAAGGATTACTGCTTTTAAACTGAAGGTACACTTAACAGTATTATAAACTAAAAGAATGCCAATTTAGTCCCAAGAAGTATTGAAATGCTTAAAAGTATACATTGTAGTATTAATTTTAGTATACTTAATACATAAAGTATACTTGGAAAATATACTTGAAATTTACTCAAGTTTACTTAATAAAATGAACTTGAAGTATGATTCATTTTGTAAGGGTGCTTCTAGTTCACAAGAAATAACTCTTAAAAAAATAAAGGTCTGAAAAAGGGGGTTGCAGCGCTGCCACAGAAGAACCAGTGAACATTTCTCAAAATAACTTTTGTTTTTTTCTTGGTGTGAGAACATTTTAATAATCTAATAAACTTTTTTTTCACAATAAAGGATCTTTTGTGCAATGGAAAGGATCCACGGATGTTCAAGGTTCTTCATGGAACCATAAATGCCAATGAAATATCTTTATTTTAAAGATTACCCTAAAATGCAGTGAATGTAGTTTGTAAAGATTTACATAGACACATTTAAATTACTTACATGATGATGATAATAAGTCTATTACATACTCACATTACTATAACAATATTTTATAGGAAAATATGTAAGATATTCATTCTATTTTTTTTTTCCAAGTGATTAATTGATTTATGAAGTGCAGTAAGGCTTTCATTTGGCAGCTGCATAATTCATGCTTTGGTGAGTGATGCCGGGGTATTTACCCTTTTCACACTCATGGTCATCTGTCATCGTTAAGGCAAAATATGTGAAGTAGTTCATAAGTTTATACAATATTGTGAACATTTTTCATGTATATCTGTGTGTGTGTGTGTGTGTGTGTGTGTGTGTGCATATGTGTAAAGTGAGAGTGAGAAAAATTCAGAATGATGGAGAAAATGAGAGGCAGAATGAGTGAAAGAGAGAGGGCTGTTAAGTGAAACTGAACTCCTTGTAGTGGGTCTGGTTCCTGCATCATTCATCACTCTGTAGGGTCCAGTTTTAAGCCAGTGAATGGGTCACACAAACAAACCCTTTCTCATCACAAGACAGTCTCCGACCCCTCATTCTTCTGGAGTTAAAGGAAGCTTACCATGGGACAACGACACTTTTGAACCTCAAAATTCATTAAGTTTTCAAGCAACACATTATATATAAATTAAGTGTTTATGTAGCAATGTTAGCGCACATAGTGGATTCTTTGGATCTGTCTTGTCACCAGGTTTACTGGGTAACAGCTTCTCCTCAAGTCCTTATGGAGAAATTCCCCTAAGGCTTCTAAAGGTCAGAAGTTCAGAGGCCCCCATTAAATACAGGTTAGCTGCTGGGGTTTCCCATCTTTGGGATCCTGCTGGGAAGAAGTAGTCATTTAAAGTCTTGTTTCTAGCTGTAAAGTGATAGCCCTTGGTCTCTATGACGATAAGACAAGTTTTGCTCTCTAGGAGATCAGTGCCCTCCATTTGCCCTTTTGTTGTGTGTATGTGTCAATATTCATCTGTCTAGCAAAAGTGGAGGGATTACTAGACTTATTAGAGACAAAATGGTGTCTTCTAAAGTTTGCAAAGTTTGGTCTCATTTAATGCGAATGATAGACAATGGTGATTTGTCTCTTTACTTTTGCTTAGTTACTTAGAAATAGCTTGAAAAAATAATTCAAAATAAATCAGATCAACTATATAAATATTCAACAATAAAAATGTGCTCATATTTATTTTAGCCCCAAAAATATTCTTCTAACCAAATATTTTATTGGCAAGTAACGAAGCCCTCACTAAATTAGCCATTATTTTAAAAATTGTAAGTAAAACAGTTCAACTGATTCAAAATCAACTGTTCAACTGTTAAACAATCTAACATTAACTTAAACTTGTGTCAAACAGGTCATAACCTCAGCATTGCTGGTTTTCTTAAACCAACTATCACCAAAATTACATCATGTTTACAAAAAGCATAGTGAAATGTCATGAATGAAGTTTTAAAACCATTTAATAATGGTTTATTGTCAGATTTACTTAGAACTTTTGAGCCATTCAGAATAGAATTGATAATGTCAGAATTGAATTGAGGTAGAAAATAGGATGAAGAATTGCAAATGGAATTTGAATGTAAGTAGAAATAGAATTAAAATAAATATTATTAACCTTTAATTCTAAATTGAAAGTAGAAAAATAGAGTTAGTCAAGATGAATTTGAGTGTTGACTTGAAAAGAATTGTTTGAGAGGCTTTTTGATTAAAAATCTTTATGGTTACCAACTATCTTTGCAGGTAACCAAAGGTTTAGGCTTTACAGTCAGAGAGAATGATGGATAAGTTTGAAATGTAAGCTGTAAAAATTTGGGTAACACTTTAGGTTATGGACCAATTCTCATTATTAACTATATTAGCATGCATATTACTAGCACATTGGCTGTTTATTAGTACTTATAAAGCACATATTAATGCCTTATTCTGCATGACCATATTTTAGATCACTTAATCCTACCCCATACCTAAACTTAACAACGACCTTACTAACTGTTAATAAGCAGCAAATTAGGAATTTATTGGGGCAAAGTAAATAGTCATAGTAAATATTTAGTTAGTTTTTTGCAACTAACTCAGACATTTTGCCTGTGATGTGAAGTGATGTAGTTGTTATATGTAGCACTTGTAATCATGCGGCTAATTTGTCTTTAAAAGGTTAAAAACCAAAAAGACAGAAAGATTAAGTATGTTTTGACAAACAATGTATGACTAAAGCTACTTAAAAGAATAGTTCACCCAAAAATGAAAAGTTGCTGAAAATGTACTTCCCTCAGGCCAAGCCATATGTAGATGAGGTTGTTTTTTGATTGGAACAGATTTGGAGAAACTCAGCATTACAGTGAATATTCAGTGAATGAGTGCCATCAGAATGAAAGACTTAGCAACTGATAAAATCATCATAATAAACCACAATCCAAACGACTTCATCAGTTAATGTCTTGTGAAGTGAAAAGCTGTGTGTTTGTAAGAAATAAATCTATTATTAATGATTTTTTAACTTTAGACCATTGCAACCACTTGACATGATATTTTCAAATAAATCCAGTTCCCTATCAGGGAACTCGAGCTGCGTCGAAACGCTATGGGAACACCTCTGCGTGACCACGTTGTGAAGCACGTGTGTAATCAGTCCAATGGAGGAGCGAGACATCACGGACGAGGTGACGTAAGCGACCCAGAATCATAAGAGTGCATCCGGAGCAGGTAGCGTGTTCCTGCCCAGCTGGCACCAGACGTATATGTAACGTCAGGTTGACGTTGGACATGACGTTGGACAGACGTTGCATTTTGGTTGAAAATGAAAATCGGGTTGACGTCAATATTTGACGTCAATTTGACGTTGACTTAACATTGGATTTTGGTTGCACAACCTAAAAACAACAAAATCTCAACGTCAGCTGACGTCGGTATTGGACATCAATTTAACATTGACATTAGACGTTGAATTTACGTTGAATTTTGGTCACCCGACGTCGCAACCAAAATTTAACCAAATATCAACGTCTTATGACGTTGTGTTCCTGTTTTGTGCCTGCTGGGGTGTGTGTCTGTGGAGTGTTTACACAAGCATTGCTAGCGAGTCATTTTGCCTCAGGTAGTAAGTTATCAAAATGTCAAAGTGTAAACAAAAATCGGTGAATGAGTGTGGATATGTGCTTCAGGATGTGTGCTCTCCCATGCCCAAGCTATATCACAAACGAGGACACACATGATCTGTGTGTCGCTTGTTTGGGAGCGGAGCATGCACGGCTAGCTCTTGAGGGTGGTAGCTGTGCCCAGTGTGAGCAGCTCGATGAAAGCAGCCAGGTTTGCAATCCTCTTTGCTCTGGTCTCGCTGTGGCTGAGGCTCAGCGTAGGCTGTTGTCATGGGGATCGCAGGTGGATTTAGCAGAGGGATCTGAGATGGGCTCGTCCTTATCTCGGTCCTCACCCACTAGATCCACGGCTCCCTTTCAGGGGTCGGAAGCACGCTCTGAAGTAGTGTTGTCAAAAGTACCAACTTCGGTACCATTCGGTACTGTCATTTTAAAAACGTCCATTTCCCGCTAACATTTGAGCGCTGTTGAGCGGATTCTTAAACACAGCTGATTGGCCATAGTGTTCACGCGCTCAACAAATATGACTGTGATTGGCAACAGTGATCAAATGGACGTTTTTAAAATGACAGTACCGAATGGTACCGAAGTTGGTACTTTTGACAACACTACTCTGCAGTTTCTTCATCCTGGGGAGAGAGCCAGGCACTTAGTCTGTCTTCCTCCGAGGAGGCTGACATGATAAGCGTCGATGCAGAGGAGACTGTGGACTCGCCGCCACAGTCCCTCACATATGAGGAGCAGGTGGAGGTTGTCACTTGTGCTGTAAGATACTAGAAAAGGTAGTATCCTCACAATTATATTCCTTCTTAGAGAAAAATGGTATCTGTGAGGAATTCCAGTCAGGATTTAGACCGTATCATTGTACTGAGACTGCTCTCATTAGAGTTACAAATGACCTGCTTCTATCATCTGATCGTGGTTGTATCTCTTTATTAGTTCTACTGGATCTTAGCACTGCGTTCGACACTATCGACCACAACATTCTTTTGAATAGACTAGAAAACTTTGTTGGCATTAGTGGAAGTGCCCTAGCATGGTTCAAATTGTACTTATCTGACCGCCATCAGTTCGTAGCAGTAAATGAAGAGGTATCATATTGATCACAAGTGCAGTATGGTGTACCTCAAGGCTCAGTACTAGGGCCGTTACTTTTCACGCTTTACATGTTACCCTTGGGAGATATTATCAGGAGACATGGTGTTAGCTTTCACTGTTATGCTGATGATACTCAGCTCTATATTTCTTCACGGCCCGGTGAAACACACCAAACAGAATGCATAGCCGATAAAAAAAACTGGATGATGAGTAATTTCTTACTGCTAAATTCTGAAAAAACAGAGGTGTTAATTATCGGACCTAAAAACCCCACATGTAATAACCTAGGACACTATCTAACACTTGACGGCTGCTCTGTCAATTGTTCTTCATCAGTTAGGAACCTAGGTGTGCTGTTTGATAGCAATATTTCATTTGAAAGCCATGTTTCTAGTATCTGTAGAACTGCATTTTTCCATCTCAAAAACATATCTAAATTGTGACCTATGCTCTCAACGTCAAATGCAGAAATGCTAATTCCTGCGTTTATGACCTCAAGGTTAGACTATTGTAATGCTTTAATGGGTGGTTGTTCTGCACGCTTGATCAATAAACTACAGTTGGTCCAAAATGCAGCAGCTAGAGTCCTTACTAGAACCAGGAAGTATGACCATATTAGCCCGGTTCTGTCAATACTGCACTGGCTCCCTATCAAACATCGGATAGATGTTAAAATCTTGTTAATTACTTATAAAGCCCTGAATGGCTTAGCTCCTCAGTACTTGAGCAAGCTCTTATCATATTATAGTCCTCCACATCCTCTGCGTTCTCAAAACTCTGGCCATTTGATAATACCTAGAATATCAAAATCGACTGCGGGCGGCAGATCCTTTTCCTATTTAGCGCCCAAACTCTGGAACAATCTACCTAACACTGTTCGGGAGGCAGACACACTCTGTCAGTTTAAATCTAGATTAAAGACACATTTCTTTGACCCGGGCTTACCCATAACACACTAATACACTTCTATTATTCAAATCCGTTAAAGGATTGTTAGGCTGCATTAATTAGATCAACCGGAACTGGGAACACTCCTCATAACACACGATGTACTAGTTACATTGTAAGAAGAATGGCATCTATGCTAATATTTGTCTGTTTCTTTCTTATTCTGTTTCTCAGTCCGTGTCCGGATCAGATGGTGGATCGGCGCCGGGAGATGATGTTTGCGACCCTGATCGTCGGCGGAGGCCGGGACGCCTGGATGAGCCCCGGGGACATATTCCCAGTGAAGACCTCGACTTAAATATAATAAAACTAAAAATAAAACAAAATAACTAAAAATATAATAAAATACCTAACTACATAATACTATTATTGTTAGAAATTGCAACAATATAAAAATAGAAATATAATACATTTATACATTTAAAATTTAACTAAAACAATAAGTAAAAAAAAACAAAAACAATAATATCATGGCTAGAGGAGAACTGGCCCCCCGACTGAGCCTGGTTTCGCCCAAGGTTTTTTTTTTCTCCATTCTGTCATAGAGGGAGTTTTGGTTCCTTGCCGCTGTCACCTCTGGCTTGCTCAGTTGGGGACACTTAATTTCTAACGATTATCATCAATTTGATTTCATATATACTATTTAAAATAAACCGAGCTAGACAATGACATCTCTGAATTCAATAATGAAATGCCTTTAACTGAAAATTGAGTGTTTAATCTTATTATTATACATTACTGACACTCTATCCTCCAATTTGATACTGTTAAGTGCTTTGACACAATCTGTATTGTTAAAAGCGCTATATACATAAAGGTGACTTGACTTGACTTGACTGTAGCCAAGCTAAAGTTCGACTGGCTGGCCAAGAAGCAGGACGTTCATCCAAAAAGTAAATTAGATGAACGCTTCCTACATGTAAGATTGCAACCTCCATGCTGGGGGCCTTCATTTCTTTCCCAACCTCCACACTGAGGTGTCAAGGTCGTGGAACAAGTCATATTCATCCC
This sequence comes from Spinibarbus caldwelli, assembly GCA_039654775.1. Taxonomy (NCBI): domain Eukaryota; kingdom Metazoa; phylum Chordata; class Actinopteri; order Cypriniformes; family Cyprinidae; genus Spinibarbus; species Spinibarbus caldwelli. The sequence continues at coordinate 17,162,389 of CM077225.1, forward strand.
AGCTCTTCAGCCCTACTAGCCCTACCTACTCAAACATTTTAGGGCTGAGTGAGCAGGGATATGGGGTGGTGCCACGGGTCAAACAGACGCTTGCCAGCTATCTGACTCGGCATCATCCCTGGAGGCTCCAAGACTTCCCATTAAGCCACTTAAAGCTGCATCAGTGCTAGTGGGTGAAGCTTACAGTATGTGGCAGCAAGTCCGGTTGGGGCATGTCTGCATACTATGGCATTGTTGCAGGCGTACCAGGCTGACCTGCTTAAGGACCTGGACGAGGGCCAAGAGGTGGATCTCTCTCTCCCTGCTACCAAAGAGACGGCCAGAGCCCCAGCCACAGCCATCATCTAGATCCTTGCACCACCAAGCTCAGAAGCAAAGCATCGCTACTTGTGCTCCTCCACGGAAAGATCGGGAGTTGAGACAGCATTCTCAGCTGGTGGCTTTGAGAGAGAAGATGGATCTACGGACTGTCATTCTCTCAAAAAAGTACTTGGCTAAGAAGGACAGACCCCTCTGGGGAGGGGAGGTACACATCTCAGCATATAGTGCCTGATTCTCCTCAGTGTCCTCGGGGGCTACTCTGTTAACCTTGTCACCTCCAGTGCTTTAGAGCAGAGCGGTCTCCAGTGAACGCAATTCTCAGCTGCCACCCGGCAATAGTATGACACGAGAATGCTCATCCCCTTCAGCAGGAGCGTTGTCAGGCCAGTCGTTTCCCTGCCAGTCATCCGCTTCAGGGCACCAGAGTGACTAGAGGCCAGCCTCAAGAGGCTTGTTCCCTTAGTAGACTTTTTGGCAGCATGGAAACTTCTGCCAAATGTCTCACAATGGGTCCTGAAGACTGTAGAAAGAGACTGCAGAATCCAATTTGGTTCTCGCCCTTTTTTTCAACGCGGTTGTCCCCACACTTGTGGGCCCCGAGCAGTCTCTGGTAATGGAACAAGAAGTAGACACTTTTTTGAGAAAGGAGGCCATAGAACATGTTACTCCTCTCTCTCTCTCGGGGGGGGGGGGGGGGGGCTGTGTCCGATCATAGATCTGCGTCTGCTGAACTTTGCTATCAAACGCTTTCAGTTCAAGATGCTCATTATCAAACCGATCATGTCTCAGATCAGATCTGAGGACTGGTTTGTCATGATAGATCTTAAGGACACATACTTCCACTTACCCATCCTTCCTCAACACAGGAAGTTCTTGAGGTTTGCTTTCAGGGCGAAGCATACCAATATTGAGCTCTTCCCTTCAGGCTATCACTCTCACCCCGCACTTTCACCAAGTGTGTGGATGTTGCTCTGGTTCTACTGTGACTCCAAGGCATCCGCATACTGAATTACATCGACAACTGGATGATATTAGCACAGTCTCAGCAGCAGGCAATTCGGCATCAAAATGCCATACTCACCCATATGAAAGTGCTGGGGTTGAGGCTGAATGCCAAGAAGAGAGTGCTTTCTCCACCTCAGAGATCCGCATATCTTGGTGTGGTGTGGGATTCGATAGTGATGCAGGCATGTCTTGTCTCCTGCTAGTATCAAATTGATTTTCACAGCTGTAAAGAAAGTGAGAGAAGGCCACTCACTCACTGTCAAACAGTTTCAGAGACTGTTACTGTAGGTCTGATGGTAGCTGTGTCCAACGTGATACCTTTTGGCCTGCTGTACATGAGACCTTTGCAGTGGTGGCTCAGGACGAAGGGGTTTTTCCCCTAGGGGAAACCCACTTTACATGATCAAGGTCACGTGGCGATGCCTTTGTGCCTTAGACATGTGGAGAAAACCTTGATTCCTGTCTCAAGGCCTGGTTTTGGGGGCTCCTTGTCGTCGCTTAACACTAACGATGGACGCCTCCCTCACAGGCTGGGGAGCAATCATGATTAGCCGCTCTGCCCAGGGTCGGTAGGAAGGCCACCATCTCATGTGGCACATAAATTGCCTGGAGATGCTGGCCATGTTTCATGCACTGAAACACTTCCTTTCAGACCTGAGGGGCCATTATGTGCTTGTTGATGGCTCTCCCTCAGAGATTCTGATCAGAAAGGCTCCATCCTTCACCCCCGCCCAGAGTTATGGAAGCTGTGGATGTGGCCCCTATGGGGCACAGCTCATAGCTTCCGGTCTCTCAGCCGAAGTTGTTGAGACCATACCCCAGTCCAGAGTCATTGAGAAGAGACCCACTAGTTACTTGTTTCCGTCATGGCACTCTGAGGCTGAGGCCTGCACAGCACACTAAAATACCAACCTGGGACTTGGTGGTGATTCTGGAAGGCCTGTGCTATATATGTGCTATATATGTTCCTGACCTTAAAAACAGTTTTTCTCCTTGCTATTTCCTTCCTTAAGAGAATAGGAGACCTTCAGGTGCTCTCAGTCTTGCCTTCATGTCTGGAATTTGCCCCTGGCATGGTCAGAGCCTTCCTCAACCCTAGACCTGGGCATGTCCCTAAAGTACCCACTAACATGCCAAGGCCCATAGTGCTGCATGCCTCTCTGCACACATTTGTCTGCTTCTACAATTTAGACCTGGCTTACTCCCCAGGTTCTCAAATCCTCATGTCCTGATTTATGTTCACCTGACACACACTGGAAAGGGACTTTGTCATTCTGGTGCAGTAGGCATTCTCATTCCCATAGCGTTTAGACCTACCTACCTACAGTAAAACGCACCTCTGGGAACTTTTTCGCAAGATGTGAAATACGTACTAATAAGTATATATCACTGCAGTTTCCAACAGAAATTAACACTAGAGGCGGTAAAACATTGAGCACTTGTAATCGTTTTCATACACAGTTATGATTACAGGTCCATATGTTTTGCTTTCCAGACATAACAAGCTTGCTCGGTAGCTCAGCCGACACGGAATTGGACTTATGATGTGGAATCCTTGAATACGAATCCCGTCAAAAACATGACTTACAATGAAAGAGCTGAAAGATGAGAGATCAAAAAACAAGCTAAAACAGCATGCTTGCGATTTTTACTTTACATTCACTTTTGTTCATACTTTTGGGTAGGTTAAGGTGTAATGCAGATGGTACGTTATTTTAAAACATCACGGAGCATTAGACTTATAGCGCCACTCAATTGACATTTCAAGTCAGAACTGCGGTGATATGTAAAAAACCAATGTCACATAAAACGTACCATATGTTCGTTCATCTATTCTGGGGGAAAAAAAAAGAACACTCTGTTAGCGCCACACAGTGGATATCTCACATCGAATATTTCACGAAATGTACATGGCGGTACGTATTTCACGTCTTGTGAAAAAGTTCCCAGAGGTACGTTTTTGTCATGAGAGCAAGTTGGTTTCGACACAGCTTGAGTTCTCTGATGGGGAATGTTTTGGGTTACGCATGTAACCATGGTCCCTAAGGGGAACGAGATGCTGCATCTCTCTGCCATACTTACTGTATCCCTTTCAGTGCTACTTCAGCCTATCAGAAGCTTACATGTGCTGCTCCGGATGTGCTCTTATGCTTCCTGGTCTCTTGCATCACTCCGCCCTTGATGTCTTGCTCTTCCATTGGACTGATTACACACATGCTTCAGAACGTGGTCATGCAGAGGCATTCCCATAGCATTTTGACACAGCGTCTCGTTCCCCTTAGGGAACCATGGTTAAATGCGTAACCCCAGACGTTTTGTTTTGTAGTGTTAATTGTATGTATTTTCTAAGCCCTGGTCAGTTGTGTTTTTTCAAGGAGTAAGTGCAGGGTTAAAAGCTTTCAGGTGAAGGTTATATCTCAGCAGATCAGTTTTGAGATATAACCTTCACCTTCAGCCTTCATAGCTGACAGCAGGTTCTCATTAATGTGCCCATGAGAAAATGAGAGCCAGCTTGCAGGAGTTCAACATCTTACATCTGTACCTCTCTAACCCATCTCTTCTTCAACCCCTCTCCCTTACTCCTCACTATTTCCCTAATACATTTTTTTAATCAAGATTCACAGGTCAGGCCACTGCCATTAATAATTAGAGGATGTATGTTTTCTCTGGCAGGAACCAAGGGCATTTGATAGTTAAACCTCTTATAGTGTAAGTTCAGTTCTTCAGCACATTTATTTCTTTACATTAAAGTACTTTTCTCTTTTCAAATAGGGAAGTCAAATAACAGGAAAGTATGTTGGCTCACACAAACTGTAAATGCAGACAGCAGTTGTTATTATAGGGTGAATATTTTGTTTCTCAAAGGACACACAGTAATCATACTTTCATGATTGCACATTTTTCTCATAACTATTTCTTTGAAATGTCTTTGTGGTAAAACAAATAAAAATTCCAGTAATACAAATCTGTAGACTAGACAGCACAAGAATCATCAAACTAAATTTTACTTTGAGAAAAAATAGGTTCATAGTAAGTTGATATCTTTAAATGTCTGAGAACTTTTTACAAGGGCCAGAAGAACATAGATGGATCAATGACATGATGCTTCTTTTGTTGTTGTTGTTGTCCAGATCTATTAATTTATAGATTTATCAAAAATGTATCTGGAGTGGAAAATTTGGAGTGGAAACAATTTTTACTCAGAAATTGCTAGTAAATTTACCAATTAAAGAATCTGTAAGAAACACATTGAATTAAATGTCATTTTAAAGTAGAATGACTGAAATATTTTTTTTGTAAAATGTAATTCAATGATCTTTGTTTTATTTACAAAAACTTCACTAAAACAGGTTGTTACAGTGTGCAATGACTTCAGGGTGCCCTGATATCATAATGAAGAAAAAGCCTTATGTTATTAAAAAACATTTTTAATGTTATTTAAAAAAAAAATCAAAACAAACAAACAACAACAACAAAAACTTATTTTAGCAAAATGTCTTTTCTGATTAATATTTACAAAAATTAATATTTGTCTACCAAATTATAGTCATGTAGTGTGACCAGAATGCAGAAACATGCAGAAAAGAAAACTGCAATTATAAAATTAAAAAATTATATCACAAAGAGGATCCCTATGGACCCTCATGACTGTGTGTAAGGTCAACAGGTCTGCTAAAATATCAGATCATTTGACCTGGTGTAATAAATATATGTTTTTTAATGGTATAAGTTTTTCAAAACCATAAATAGAAATATTGCTTTTCTAACAATGTGGAACGTGTTTTAAACTAGATTTTTTCATTTTAAAATCCTTTTCCTTGAACACTTTTATTTGTCATTGACCCACATTCAGGGAATGTGGGGAATTAACTGGGGATGAGGTCTATAGATTCAGCAAGAGGGCATTAATGCTCATGTGGACTGTGTCTCCCCTGCTGGGAAGGAAAAGGGCAGTTTAGAGAGAGAAATAAGCTGCAGCCCTAACAAGCTTGTTAGTGTCAGTCCCGGCTCTGCACAGCTTGAGCTGAAGAATTCAATCACACAGCACATGTATTAATGTAACTGAAGTTCCATGTAGTCATACAGATTGTGCTTACATGCTGTAATTCAAAAATACCCCTCACCAACACATACGGAGACCTGGGAGGTAATTGAGTCAGCATGTAACCAATGGCAGTATAGACTGAATGACTAATGTGGGAAGACTTTGTCTGCATGTGTGAGTGAAAGTGTCTGTTTTTTAATTCAAAAGCAGGACTGTATGAGCATAATTCTATGCATAAGGTTCTAGTGATTTATGTATGCGTATATGTATGCACTGTTGTTGACTGGTTAGTGAAATATGAAATTACGTAAACATTAAATAAAACAGGGACTTATTATACACTATATTGCCAAAAGTATTGGGTCACCCCCTTCTAACGAACAGGTTTGACTACTTTACTAATTTCCATGAGTACAAATCTTAATGTTTAAGCATATAATGATTTTCTTGGGAATTGTGTGCTTCTAATTTTATAGTAACAGTTTGGACAGGACCCTTTTCTATTCTAACATGACAATGCCTCTGTGTATAAGGCCAGGTTCAAAATGAAATGATTGATTCAGTCAATGTGGAAGAACTTGACTGGTCTGCAGAAAGCCAAGTCCTAATCCAAGCTGAACACCTCTGGTGTGACTTTAAATGCAGACCTTGAGCCAAAAACTCTTTACCAAACACCTATGACTTGTACATACACTATATGGACAAAAGTATTGGGACACCCCCTTCTTTAGAACAGAAAAAGGCTCTTCCAAAACTGTGGCAACAAAGATGGAAACATAATTTGTGTTTTAAAAACTGTATTTCCATCTCTGTTACATCTGTTTGGAAGTGTCTAAAATGCAGTGATGGGAATAACGGCGTTATAAATCCAATACTTTTGGCAATATGGTGTACCTATTATAAACATGTTTTCACAGTCCAAAAGTACTAGGCCTAACTATTTGTTCTTGGCCAACAAATACATACTCATACTTTTAGCTTCTCTTCAAAACAATGCTGAGAGTTTAGTATGCAAGTGTAAATAACATACAGTACTATCAACAGTAAAAAAAACAAACAAAAAAAAAACAACCCAAAAAAAGAAAAAACAAATTCTGTTAACATTTAGAATAAGATTCATTAATATTAGTCATACTGAACTAACAATGAACAACTTGTTACAGCATTTATTAATATAGTTTAATATTCATCTACACTGTAAAAAATGATATAATGAAAAAGTCATGACAACTTATGTTTTTAAGTTATTTTAACTCATAAAAATAATTACTATAATTACTAAATAATAACTATTTTTTATAAGTTATACCAGATTCAACTTGATTTTTTAAGTCAGTTTAATGTTATTGAAATTCAAGGAGCCCAATTTAGTTAAATGAACTTAACATTTTAAGTTCTAACTTATTGGCACTAACTGGCCAGATCTCTGAACATGGATTAACGCGCGGGAGTCAAATTTGTATATGAATTCAAAATCAGAGTCCTTTCCACCAAGAAAAAAAAATATTCAGCAAATCTAGACATTAGACTCATGTTTAATACATAAAGACATTGCATTGCAACATCAAACAAGGAGACAAGAGCAGACTATATAGGGGGGGCCTATGGTGGCCGGTGTGCTGTGCAGCATTAGCACTGCAGATTGTAATGTAACGTTACAAGTCCCACTTAACACAAATTTGTTTCTCCACCTGTTAAACATCGTTAAGATGGGCAATTTGAGCAATTATAGGTGTATTTTACCGTTAAAGTGTGTACAGATTGGCTTTGCTGAGCAGGCTCGGCGTTTTCGCGCCACTGGAAGTTTATCCAGTCAGTCAGGCTTCATGCGTATGAGGTATTCGTTACTGAGTAAAGTTAAGCGTAACTTTAATATTTTTATCAACCGTGCATACAAGCTAGGATAATATAAGTGAACTATCTAGAGGTAGACGACGCCCGAGCTGTTTTCAACGACGCATGAACACATCACTGGTTTTGTCAGTAAAGTTTGTTCTGTTCAAACTAGATGAACATATGAAACTTCTTAATATGATTTAAGACACCACGATTCAAACAATTGTTAACCTTGTTCATTTGTGACTACTTTTTAGACAGACGTTTTTGTCAGCCGAACAACTGGCATGTTGTTAAACATGAGAATCAGTTAAACGCACTGTTACATCTGTTCCTCACAAGCTCGTTTTCAGTGCCATTTGTTATTTGGCCATCATATATTTTATATATAAGTTTGTTTTACGATTGCAAATTGCTTACTGGTAACAGATTACAAGTAACAGTGTTACTCACAAAAGCAGCATGGGGAAACTTGAAACCAGAGGTGTCTAAACTCGGTCTTGGATGGCCACTCTCCTGCAGAATTTAGCTACAGCTTGCCTCAACTCACCTGCCTGGAAGTTTCTGGTATGCCTAGTAAGACATTAGTTAACTGATTCAGATGTGTTTAATTAAGGATGGAGCTAAACAATGCAGGACAGTGACCCTCAGAGCAGGATTCGACACCCCTGCTTTATACCATCACTTTTTTTTGTTATTCAAAATACTGAATGTGTTTCTTAAAGTATTTGTGTATATTGAAGTTTGTCAGTGTGAAGTGTATATAGAATAACCAACTGTTAGTAATTTTTACTGTTATTTTCTGATTTTAAAGGCTCATGGTGAGACACTTCATACAAACAAGAAGGGCATGCAAGCTGGCCTCCTAATACGAAGACTACGATGGTGCACTGCAGGACACCTTTCTCCTTTTAAATGTTCAAGAAAAAACTGACCGTTATGGACATTTGTGTGTTTTTTTTTTATCTGTATCTAAAATAAAGTTTACATTATCATAACTAGAAAATTAATGTTAAAACTTTTTTGAACAGTTAAATAAGTTGAAACAGGAAATATTGTGAAGTCAAATGAACTTCAATAAAGCAATTCAGCATAGGCAAGATTTAAAATGGAGAGTTGAAATGACGTGTACTATTAAGTTGATTTAACTTAAAATTTTAAGGCAGCCACAAAACTTAAGTTTTTCAGTTGAAACGGGTGAAATTTTTTTACAGCGTGTAAATATACCATTGTTCATTGTTTATTTATGTTCCTTCATTCACAAAGCTACAATGAAAACCTATTTTATAGAAATATTTTATAGAAATAATTATGTTTGTTCTTAAAATTGTCATCATTAATGTAGGGTGTTTTTTGTTGCATTTTCTATTACTTAGATAAATTTTATTGCATTATTTTAGTGTCATGTTTTGGTCATGTTTTATGGAACAAAAGCATATTTTGTTAAATTAACACTATATAACTTATATACAGTGATAATTTGTAAAATATGCAGGCACCAATATGCCATCCAGTACTGCCTGAAACATTGTCACATTTTTTTTTTTTTTTTTTTTACTGTGAACTTCTGGTAACCAGAGCTGCCATTTTTTTTTTTTTTTTTTTACCATAAATTTAATAGGATGCTTTATAAACATTAAATAATGTTCATTTATACAACCTGTGTAAAATGTTTTATTGAGGAAATGAACACTAACCTAGAATAACAAATGCTATAAAACTGATTGACTAACTAATGGTAATGTATAGAACCCTATAGTACCAAGCACCATTAACAATCTTTATTTTTTATAAAAGTGTCTTTGTCAAAGTATGCCACAGTGAAATGTTCTGAAAGTATAATGTTAGACATGCTGATACACAAATATCTGTGAGCTCTCGCCTGTTGTTTTCATTGTGATGAACTCAAGCCTAGGGGTGAAGAGATGTCAGAGATGTTTGTGAATGACTGTGTTCCTTAACATATATTTTACTTGAGATTTGCTAGCTAAAACAAAAACATTTTAACTTCTTAGACCAATATAAGGGAAATTGACGAGTCCTCTATCAAAATCCTTAGCAGTTTCTCCCTTTTCTATATCTGTTGTTTCCTGAGGTGATGTGCTTGCAAGAAAGTTTTTCATAGAATAGTCTGGAATAGTGAATGTCAAAGTTCAACAAAATCATCCACTGCACATAGAGTGTTACAGGGGCTGCCATGTGACCCAAGGTGACCCAGGGCATTCCAGAGAATGTCTTTGTGGGTAAATAAAGCCTGGCATCCATAGGAGTCTGCCTTGTGGCAAAAAGGGTTTACAGGCATCAGCCAAACGACCTGGTGATACATGAAGCAAAGCAGACACTCTGTAACCCCCACCTACTGTCTCACACATGTGCGCACATTTATTCCTACTGGATTTTTTCAATGACTGTAATGCATTTAAGCAAAATTTACATGCTATGATAATATAGGCAGAGTATATTTATCATTGCATGATCATTTGAAAGATGTAATGGTAGCACTTTACAATAAGGTTCCATTTGTTAACATTAGTTAATGTGAACACTTCTAAAGCATTTATTCATCTTCGTTAATGTTAATTTCAACATTTACTAGTACATTTTAGGCTGTATCTGTTAATATTATTTAACAGACCAGAGCTAACATGAACTAACAATGAGCAGTTGTATTTTTATTAACAAACTTTAACAAAGATAAATAAATGTGGTAAGAAATGTAATGCTCATTGTTAGTTAATGTTAATTAAAGCATTAACCAATGTTATTAATGGAACCTTATTGTAAAATATTACCAATGTATTGTATTTTGTTTCTAGGTTTTGTTGTTTTTGTTCTGTAGACAGGCCTGTTGGGGACTACATTAATCAGACTGATATACTGGCAAAGCTTTTAATCTATTATGCTCCAGATTATATTGTTTTAACAGGTGAAAGTTTGAGCAATTTATAGAAAAAAAATATCTTTAACTAACAGAAGTGGAGGCAAAAGCTCTCAAGATAGAAATCTATGTGGAACCAGCTGCATCAAGTAAATAGGAATGTTGCACGCTCTCTGTAACATGAAATAACAGGCAAGATTGTAATCAAAGAAATTTAGAAAATAAGTGATCCTCTACAAATGAAAGACAGGCAGATACAAAAAAAAAAATGTTGTCATGTTTGAAAAGGGGATAGTTTTACATCTTGGACATAGTTTTACATCTACTGTCATTTTAATGCAAGACACATGCAAAAACTTAAGAATGGACTCCACTTTAAATAAACAAAAAAATGCAGCCTACGTTGCTATACCATCCACACTGTCAGTAATTTAGTTGTAATGGGTGACAAGATGTGTTAAAGACATCGAGGTTCATTGCAGTTTTAGAACTTGTGGGCCAGACTGAACTTGTAAAAATAGTTTTGGTCTACGGGACATTTTCCTCTAATCTTGGGTCCAGTGTTTTGTAATCTATGTTCATGTTAAGTGCTATCACAAGGTCACCCTTTTCCTCTTCTGTATCATTGCAAGTCAAATGTTGCACATAATTAAACTTGCTTTCATCAAGCTGCTGCTGCATGTTGAAGTGTTTGAGCTAAAGTGGCTGTCTGATTATTTTGACAAGGCATGATGAATGATTTTGCAGTGGCTTGAAGTCCCACAGCATGAAGGCTTATGGGAGTCTGGGTAATTTCTTTGTTGTTTTTCTTTAGCCAGAAGGCTGCATTTTTAACTAAACTTGGTACATATGGGCAGTATGACAAAAATTAAATGTTTTTGTCTTGATATTCTTTACATTGATAAAGGGTTCATGTATGAAATATCAAATGTCTCTCGTCATTTAATAATTTTAAATTCAACATTCAATGTACTACTACAACATTCCACTATTCTTTAGTACACTACTATATACTGACTCTCCGATCCAAAATGATAAAACACAACTGTAAAAATACCTACTTTCATGACCTTACAAGGAAGACTACATTATGACTCCTGCTTTTTTATATATCAGTGATGTATATTCAGTATCAAGCAGCTTGGATTGATAGATAATAGTATTCCTAATTAACCTGAAGAAGAACATGTTACTGTTACAACTGGCATATATCAAAAAGAGGTTAAATCCACCAAACTTTGTGCTTTTCTGAATGTGTGTTGCGCCTGTAGCTTTGTGTAACCTTTCAAAGAAATCTCAACATTAAAAACATGATTAAAATGTATATTTAACAAAATCTATGATCTAAGTAATAAAAATTCTATCAAAATTCTGTCAACATTTACTCATGTCATTCCATTCCTGGCTTTCTAAATGACAAGATACTTTTAAGTATGTTTAGCTATTAAGCTATTGATAAACCATGGTGGTGAGATTAATCTCAGTTAGGCTGGGAATCTCATCTGAATTATTTGTGAGCAACATCAACGTTGTGTATCACAAAAACTTGACATCAAACTTACAACACCACTTTGAAAGCTGCAGTGGATGGGAAGATTTTCACTCAATACGGACTTGTATATGCACAATATTTATTTTTCTTAACAATAATAATAATAATAAAAAACTTTGCACAAAGAAATAAATTGCATTTTTGAAAATGAAATGAGTACTCCAGTCAGATCAGTAAATTAATAATTTTTTTTTACATGGAGTGTGTCACATGTATTAACATTCTAATAAGAAACTTCAAAAATAAAAAGTTTATTATAGGATCACTTGAAACATGAAACTATGAAACATCTCTACAGAATTGTAACCTTGACATTTATAGCTTGAAAATTAAAATAGATATAATAATTTGCTGTACTTAACCGTTTGCATGTTATTAGAGCAGCGGCAGTTTTTGTACACTTTTAAAAAATACAAATTTAACTACTCTAAAAAATTAAAATTAAAATAGATATAATAATTTGCTGTACTTAACCGTTTGCATGTTATTAGAGCAGCGGCAGTTTTTGTACACTTTTAAAAATACAAATTTAACTACTCTAAAAAATGGTAACATCTAAATGAATTGGTTTTATTTAAATAAATATTTCTTAGCATCATTGAATCAAGCTTACGTTGATTTATACCAACACATTTTTTATGAGTTAAATTTCTCTCTAATGTAACAATTGGTTATCTTTTTTCTGTGTAGTTTACACTGTAACAAATTCACAAAAGATAAACCTAAAGACATATATAGCTATAAATTACTGAATATATAGTTAAAATATAAATTCTGTATATTTGCAACAGTGTTAATATGCCATTACATTTCTCAGAGGTAGCTGAGACCGGGAGCCTGTGTTTGTGTCTGTAAGTGTGTGTGTGTGTGTGTGTGTGCGTGTGTGTGTGTGTGATCTGTATTTGGTTAATGATGTCATTGTCTGATTGAAAGTTGGCTTGTCTCACTGCAGTTCCCGGCCAACCAGATGTGATTTATGCTTTACAGTTGTTAAAGAAAATACAATAAACTCTTATTAAACTCTAAAACTGTTATGACTACATTAAATTGAAATGACGATATAATCTGAAATGTATTTATTGCGTATCTACCAACTACAGAGAAATCTGACTTTTTACATACAGTTTTAACAGTATATGTTTTAACAGTATATATTCTGTCTGTCAAGGACACGTTTTAATGTGACCTGTGAAAATAAATTATGGGTTGAACATGCTGACTGTGTTGAAAAATTATGCATTGATCTGTGTAAGATGACATGACAAATATGTTATCTGACCCATTTCTACAACAATATACTGTGTGTCGTCATATGCAAGGCATAGTCAAGACTGAAGGAAAAAAACATACTGGATGCTTCAGACAATACAAATATCTTGTGGTTTTGCTCTAACCGTGACTTGGAGAGGACTTTTGGGTCTGAATCACAAAGTAAATAAATTACATATCATTCTTTTCAGCTTATCAAACCATTGGAAACAAATGTTACAAGGCGGTATTTGCACTATTAAGTTGTGGTTTTGCTCAATACCTGTGATTTTCTATAATTTTGGCAGAAAAAGAGTATGTTCACCACCAGAATTTTAATGTAAGCTGGAACAAAACAGATTTAACCCTCTGTACGCTGCTGAAAAAGGCAGAAGTAAGAAATGTTGTGTGCTCCGATGTTGTTAATTGAAGGTCTATGCTTTTGTTGAAGCCTTCTGTTTGTATTATTTTTAACTTATTTTTAAAATAATCATGTTTAACAGCAGAATTTATGATAAACTACATTATCCGTCATGCTGAAAATTCCACAATTCAGAGAGTAAATCATGCCAAAAGAGCTTGCAAGGAATGAATAATAAATAAATAAATAAAACAACCACGGAGTGTCTTAAAAACCCTTTTGTGTGCAGAACTACTTCCTTCAACCATGGATTCAAATCTCAAGTTGACAGTTTTAAAGATGAGCCCAAGCCTCCATTACTAATACATCAGCATTTCCGTGCTGATGGCCTGCACCCCAGCAGAGTCGGAGCAGAACTCCTGTCGGACAACATCTCCAGGACTCTACGCTCCATATGACTAGTAAGCCCATTCTCAAATAACTGTTATGATGACTTTTGTTTTACCCACTTAAATGACAGAAGTACTTGTGCCGTCTGTTCCCCGAACAGTGAGGCCAAAATATAAATTTAATGCAGGATCTAGAAATAGTCTGAACGTGATTAATCCAGAAAAATGCAAAATAAATGAACAAAAACAATTTTTAAAGTTTGGGCTCCTAAACATTAGATCACTCACACCCAAAGCAGTTATTGTAAATGAAATAATCACAGATAATAGTTTTGATGTGCTCTGCTTGACTGAAACCTGGCTCAAACCAAATGATTATATTGGTCTAAATGAGTTTACTCCACCAAGCTACTGTTATAAGCATGAGCCCCGTCAGACTGGCCGTGGCGGCAGTGTTGCAAAAATATATAGTGATATTCTCAATGTTACTCAGAAAACAGGATACAGGTTTAACTCATTCGAAATACTTCTACTCAATGTTACACTGTCAGATATGCAAAAGAAATCTCTCCTATCTCTTGCTCTGGCTACTGTGTATAGACCGCCAGGGCCAAATACAGATTTCCTAAGATAATTTACAGATTTCCTCTCAGACCTATTGGTTAATGTTGATAAAGCGCTAATTGTTGGAGATTTTAACATTCACGTTGATAATACAAATGATGCATTAGGACTTGCGTTTACTGACCTAATAAACTCTTTTGGAGTCAAGCAAAGCGTCACCGGGCCCACTCATCGTTTTAATCATATGCTAGATTTAATTATATCGCATGGAATCGATCTTACTGATATAGATATCTTACCTCAAAGTGATGTTACTGACCATTTCCTAGTATCGTGCATGCTGCGTATTACTGATATTAACTATATGGCTCCGTGTTATCATCCAGGAAGAACTATTGTTCCAACCACTAAAGATAAATTCAGAAATAACCTGCCTGATTTATCCCCCCCCCCCCCCCCCCCCCCCCCCACACACATTGTTTAATGCAAGACATGAATGCAATTAACCTGCAGTTACAAATGCATAAATGTTTTGATATTTTAATCCTAAAACACTGAATGCTGAAATTTGAAATTATTTAAAAAATATATATACTTTAAATGTGAAATTAAAACCACCAATAGGTGGCAGCAAGTCACTGTTATTAAGTGAGTCATTGCGATTTGAACCGAATCATTTAACGGTTGGTTCATTCAGGAACAATACACAGTAATGTTGCTCAGAGATGCAAAACACTGCTGTGGCTGTGTTTGGAACCATTTGTTGTTGTTGTTGTTGTTGTTGTTGGTGTTGTTGTTGGTGGTGTTGTTGGCGAAATAGAGCAAAAATAGGCAATATGGTGTCTAAAATGTAAGTCTTCTCGTTTATTGAACTGTATACAATCAATATCACATTTGTGATTTTTGCGAAAAAAATGGCAGTCTTTGTGTGATATTGATTAACTATATGAAATTATATAAATATACACATTTTCTGCCCCCATCTTGAATTTTGGGAGCATTATGCATTTTATTAGACTGAATCATGCAGTGAAAGAATGCACTCTAAATGAGCACAATCACTCTAGCTAGTGTTTAAGTACTCATAACTCCTCTTGTAATCTGTATGATAAACGAATCTCTTACTTTTATCGTAGGTACGTCTGCACTTTTATTGCTTATGAAGAGGAAATTCGCAAGTTTCAGTCTGAACAAAATGCAGCGATGACTAATCTGACCGCCTCTGATTGGCCACTGCATTCCTTAGCTCAACAGAATGGTGTGTGATTGGTTATGATGAGCCACTCTGTACAAACGCGTAAAAATAAAATACAATGTAAAATGAGCAGGTCTAAATTTAATACAGCCATCGAATCTTTTCATTTATTTTTCATTTTCACTAGTTTCATTTTTCAAGTATTATAGTTTTACCAGGGGACCCCCCAAGTATATTTTTTTGGGTGTTGTAGGGGGTCCCTTAATGATTATGGGAGGTCAGTGCTTTACAATTATAGGACAGGAAGAGCTCAATAAACTTATCACTGCATCTAAACCAACAACATGTTTATTAGATCCTGTACCCACTAAATTACTGAAAGAGTTGTTACCTGTAGCAAAAGAACCGCTTCTCAATATTATTAACTCGTCGTTATCTTTAGGTCACGTCCCAAAACCATTCAAGCTGGCGGTTATTAAGCCTCTTATTAAGAAACCACAACTAGATCCTAGTGAACTGGCAAATTACAGACCCATTTCAAATCTTCTGTTTATGTCTAAAATTCTAGAAAAAGTTGTCTGCTCAATTGTGCTCCTTCCTGCAAAGAAATTATCTCTATGAAGAATTTCAGTCAGGTTTCAGGCCCCATCATAGCACAGAAACTGCACTTGTTAAAATTACAAATTACTTGCTTCTTGCGTCAGACCAAGGCTGCATCTCATTGCTAGTTTTACTTGATCTCAGTGCTGCGTTCGACACCATAGATCATGACATACTCATAGATCGATTACAAAACTATACGGGTATTCAAGAGCAGGCTTTAAGATGGTTTAGATCCTACCTGTCCGATTGCTACCACTTTGTTTATTTAAATGGGGAGTCATCTCAATTATCACCAGTAAAGTACGGAGTACCACAAGGATCTGTCCTAGGTCCTCTGCTATTTTCAATATACATGTTGCCCCTTGGTAATATTATTAGAAAATACGGGATTAGTTTCCACTGTTATGCTGATGATACTCAACTATATTTCTCAACAAGTCCAGATGAAACTTCTAAATTATCTAGGCTAACAGAGTGTGTTAAAAATGTAAAAGATTGGATGACCAATAATTTTCTCCTATTAAATTCAGATAAGACAGAGATATTACTTATTGGACCAAAAAACAGTACACAGAATCTCTTGGATTACAATTTGCAACTAGACGGATGTACTGTTACTTCCTCTACAGTCAAAAATCTGGTTGTTATATTAGACAGCAACTTGTCTTTTGAAAATCATATTTCCCATGTTACAAAAACAGCATTCTTCCATCTTTGAAACATTGCGAAAGCTACGAAACATGTTACCTGTTTCTGATGCAGAAAAGCTAGTTCATGCATTCATGACCTCTAGACTGGACTATTGTAATGCACTGCTAGCTGGTTGTCCTGCATCTTCAATAAACAAGCTACAGGTAGTCCAAAATGCAGCTGCTAGAGTCCTTACCAGATCAAGAAAATATGATCATATTACCCCAATTTTACAGTCTCTGCACTGGCTACCTATTAAGTTCCGTATCAGTTACAAAATATTATTACTTAACTATAAGGCCCTTAATGGCTTAGCTCCTGCGTACCTAACTAGTCTTCTACCACGCTACAATCCATCACGCTCCATAGTACCTAGGATAGCAAAGTCCACTAAAGGAGGTAGAGCTTTTTTGCATTTTGCTCCCAAACTCTGGAATAACCTTCCTGATAATGTTCGGGGTTCAGACACACTCTCTCTGTTTAAATCTAGATTAAAGACACATCTCTTTGGCCAAGCTTTCAAATAACGCATCTCATAATCTTGTACTGCAGTTATATCTGATCAAATGCACATTATTATTCTTTAGCTTGGGTTAAAGAGATGATGCCAACCCCTCAGAGGACCTCAGACGATGCCAAGCCTGAAACAACATACAGAACTACCAAATCTTGCTATAAGTTTGATTTCAACATATAATAATTGCTGTTAATAGTGTTCATCGTCTGTTTGATTACGTCTTTAATTGATTTTTCCGTACATTTCTGCCATATGTACATTAACTGACATAGTCACCAATGATAAGCTACTACTAAATATATTGTAGAAACTTTTGAAAATTTTCTGTACAGTGCTTTGCAACGATTTGTATCGTGAAAAGCACTATACAAACTTGAATAACTAATTTGAAAACATCAACAACGTATATACTCAACAATGTACAATGTAACCAAAATCACCATCACTAACACACAGACTGCTTCTTAATACCTAATACTATATTTAATTAAATACTACTATTATTTATGTAAAATATTATTTTTTGAATGCAATTTTATAAATAACATCAGACATTATAAAAGATGTATTCAGTCAAAAGTACAAAGTCTTAAAAAAAAAGTTATTTAAAATATAAAGTTATGAAAAAGTTATGAAACTAGCCAAAACTATTTCTTTTGGAACAAGTACTAGATTAATAAGAACGAAAGATCACCTGTTAGATATACCTACAACAAATTATATCTCATGTTTAACCACTATAGAGACATCAGAGCCAGCAGCTAATTCCAGAAGATCTGGCTGAGGTAAAGCTGCTTTCGGTGGGTTCACGAGCGCTGAATGGCCGCTGATGCCCTGGAGCTCACATCTCCGAAAAACGTTGAAGCAAATTTTCAAATAAGCACTCTTTTTTAGAAACAAACCACATATTTGGAGTTTAAATAACTACATTATTGCCTAAAAACTATTAAAACCACATTCCGTGACACAACAACATTAGTATTTCTAAAATTATAGTGGGTTTGGTCATCTGCCATGACACTCGCTTGTGAGAAACGTTGCATGTCGAGGGATACAAAACGGTGAAACTGTTCCTATAACAAAATTGGGAAATATCTTATGGTTGGAAAGACCTCTAACTTTCCAGCTTCATACACTTGAAATATATTATTTCTATAATCAACAAGTTTAATTAAATAGTTTTATATTTCACCATTATTTTTTGTTTAATTATGTCATTTGAAGTGCTTCATAAGATTATAGTTCTTTCCTTCACTAAATCTGTACATGGTCTTGTACTTTTGACTTTTTGTCTGATTTTCAAATACTTTTTTGCTTCAAATAAAAGTTGTAATGTTGTGATTCACCTCGTAGCTGGTTGGCTTGGTTCATGGCTTAAAACTCTCCAGGAAAGCCTTTTAAAAAATCCCAGTCTGAAAAATACTTCCAGAACCAAGGCTGCTGAAAAAGTGGAAGGTCACAGGTGCAGTCTGTACTTACTATACAATTGTCAATGCTGTTTATTCAAAAAATTTAATACAAATGTTACCTGTAAACTGAATGAAAGCAAATATTTAGTTTTTCTCTTTTAGACATCTGGTTTTAACCATTCAGAAACTTGGAGAATATATTCACTTCCTAATTTCAGTGTAATTCAAAGCATTTGTTGATTTAGGCTCATATATATTGCTCTTATAACTTAGATTCTAGGAAATTAGTTCAATTAAAAGTAACATTGACAGCTATTTGCCTTTAAAGGCAACAAAAGTTCAAGTCCTGGCACAACTTTGATGTTACGTAAACAAACCTACAAAAATAAGAATATCTGCCTGAAAGAAATTTGTTGTACACAAAGCAAATCTCAAGGGAAAGAGAAATGACTGTGACTGAAGCATGTGAGCCAGCAGCACACAAAATCATCTTATAGCCTAAATACACTACCATTCAGAAGTTTGGGGTCAGTAACTTTTTTTTTTAAAGAAATGAATACTTTTATTCAGTAGAGATGTCGTAAATTGATCAAAAGTGACAGTAAAGACTTTCATATTGTTACAAAGAAATATCTATTTCAAATAAATGCTGCTCTTTTCAACTTTTATTAATCATAGGATCCTGAATTTTTTTTTTTTACAATTTAAAATATATGAAAATAGAAAAAAGCTTTTTAAAATTGTAGTAATGTTTTAGAATCATATTGTTTTAACTGCATTTTTGATCAAATAAATTCAGCCTGGTGACATAAGAGACTTACAAAAAGTTAGTTACAGAGTAACACTGCTTAAACTCAGTGTTAAGTGGATCCACTGAGGATTGTTTGCACCAAGGTATCACATCATAAAAACTGTACAGTGTAACTGAGGTGTTTGAAACGTGATCCCATAGCAGCACAAGGTTCACTGCCCACCGATAACGTGTGCCAAAGCTGACTACATGTTCCAAGGCTCTGTTTAGTCCAGAAGCCTTTTTACAGAATGTTTTGTGTAGATTTATTGATTCCAGGCATAACTAAATTTGAGCTGTTCATGTGTGCAGAAATGAAGAGTAATGTAGTGAACATGCGCTGAACTTCATAGAATCTCTGTATTAATAAATCTAACTGTTTCGTGTTGATAAATATTCTGAGTTCACATTCAGTATGAAAATGATTTTCCATTACTTAATGGAAAATTAATTTACAGCAGGAATCCTAGTTTATGAACCAAATCAAATTCATATTATGATCAAAGTCGTTCGCTGTCACAAGATTTATTGGTTGAGCAGTGGTTTCTGTTGCTAAATTGACTTATTCAGTCAAGAAATATATGAAGTTTGTTACTGAAGAACAAAGAAAGATCTGGGTTCCTGTGTGGGGTCGCTAAGCCATGCTTATGTAACACAGTGCATGTGTAACCAATCAAAAAATGAACTTCCTCTCCATATAGTTGGGCTCTGGAGCATGTGGTAAATTAAGCCTGTGTTTCACCCTCTTTTTTCGTTTAAGTCAGAAGCTATTAATGATCAAGTACACCATGAATTGTTTACGATAACTGTGCCTTTCCTTTCAAATGCAGCTTTTTGCTTGAAATTGCACATGGTACTTCAAACAAAACCCCTATGCTGCATTTGCATAAGTGATTCATCCCGGCCCAGCTGTGGTCTGATGCCTCCACGTGCCTTTGGAAGATGAAACTTGTTCCTCATTCGGCACCAGGTCCCAATTGGGATCTGGCAAATGGTTCCTGAAGTCACCATGGGAGAACTGGAACAACTTGACCTATACTGTACGGAGTCTGTGACCCTCCGTAGACCATAACATATGGATTGTTTCCTGCCTAATTTAGGCATTGTGGGCCGGTGCAGTCATTACCCTTGTCAGTCATACTCCAGCATACTGCTCAGCCCAGCAGGTCATTTGAACCATAGACTGCTGGGATGTAAATCAAAAGCTTGCTGGCCTTGACCTGCTATCACCCTGGTTGAAATGCATTCTGACTGCTAAAAGCTGGAGTACATGGGTCAGTCTAGGAATCCCAGTGTGCACAGAATGACTGTGATAAATGTTTGTGGGCCTCCTCAAAGCCAAATACCCCACCTTCCCAAACATACCTCCCCACTGGTTGCCTGACCCCAAAAAGTTGCTCTTCAGCAGAGGTCAGTTTGACATATGTGTCTCATTGTTAGTAATGGTTAATCTACTGGATATCAAGGGGAAAAAAGTGACACTGGGCTGGTACCATTTCAAAAAGTGTATGTATGCTTGAATTACTAATATTACTAATGTGTACCTTTAAGTACTAATATGTACCTTTAAGGATACTATTATATACCATTTAGGGGTACAAAGATATAGCTTTTAGCTTTTGTACCTTAGGGATCTCCCCCAGTGACACTTTTGTACATTTTTTTTTGAGAGTGTAGTTGTAAGGCAGAGACTCTTAAGGTACATAGGTTATCTAACATGATATTATTAGTTATGACACTGTTTATTATTCAACAAAACATTCAAATCATTATATAATTTCTTAATTCTGTTGTCTTTGAAATACTGTTAAAGTTTACTGCTGAATGCACTGACATTTATGATAAACTAAAATATACTTCAATGTCATTTCTATTTAAACTTTTATGTCATGTATTTAAATATATTTGTAATTATCTATTTGTAATTATGAAGTTGCAATTTAGTACACGAAAATATATTAACATATTTAATTTAAGCACTTTTATCCCATCTATGCAGCAATAAAAAGTTACTATACTAATATATAATACAAAGAATTCATAAGATTTTAACATGTCTAAAGCTGTACATGCGTAAATACTTTTATATTTCAGATGCTGTCACATATCCAAATGCACATATTTCAGCACATGTCCAAATGTGGATTCCCACATTTATAATTTTGGGAGCTCTGCTACCAACCTGTACCAAAATCTTCTTTAAAAACAGACAAACTATTTTTTGGCACTAGGAAGAGTAACACACCAAGCCTCCCCTGTACTACAATAAACATATTGCTCTATTTATTGCAATGCTGTCGAGACACTCTGACCACAATATAATTCACTTCATTCCAACATGCAGTCAGAAGTTAAAATTTGTCAAACTAGCAGTTGCCAAAGTGAAGAGATGAATCATAAAGTCATTGGTTTCATAAAAACATAAATCACTCATTTGTGTGAAGACAGTTGCGGTCCCTAATTTTCTAAAAAGCCAACTGCAGAGAATAGAGATAAAACCTCCACAGTGGAGACAAGTACGAACCGAATAAGTAAATCAGATCTGCCAGACAGCTGAAAATGTTAAATCTTCCTCTATCACTGAACCTGTTGTCACCTCATCCATAACTGTGATGAGCCAGACTTCAGTGTGTTATCTGATCAGCAGGATGATTCATTGGCTGTGGTCTATCAAGATCATCAATGACTAACTACAAGCCTTCAACTCTCACTCTGATCTTTTAAATCTCAACTGTAAAGACAACATGTGGTCAACCAGGCACAAAGCAACCAAGTTTCTTGCAACTGGGAAGTGTCTGTCATCAACAACCTCTGAATTTAAAACAGTCAGGTACTGAACAGACCACATAATCTTATTTAGTCCTAGTGTTAAATGATTGATTCTTCTACAAAATATTTAAACACATTGGTCACCTCAATTTTTAGCATATTACTCTCTCACTACTTTGTATGTGTTTTATTTACAGTGTGTAATATACAGGTGCATCTCAATGAATTAGAATGACGTGGAAAAGTTAATTTATTTCACTAACTCAACTCAAACTGTGAAACTTGTGTATTAAATAAATTCAATGCACACAGACTGAAGTAGTTTAAGTCTTTAGTTCTTTTAATTGTAATGATTTTGGCTCGCATTTAACAAAACCCACCAATTCACTATCTCAACAAATTAGAATATGGTGACATGCCAATCAGCTAATCAACTCAAAACACCTGCAAAGGTTTGCTGAACCTTCAAAATGGTTACACAATAGCCTATACAATCATGGGGAAGACTGCTGATCTGACAGTTGTCCAGAAGACAATCACTGACACCCTCCACAAAGAGGGTAAGTCACAGAAGGTCATTACTGAATGGTTGGCTGTTCACAGAGTGCTGTATCAAAGCATATTAAGTGAAAAGTTGACTGGAAGGAAGAAATGGGGTAGGAAAAGGTGCACGAGCAACAGGGATGACCACAAGCTTGAGAATACTGTCAAACAAAGCTGATTCAAACACTTGTGAGAGCTTCACAAGGAATGGACTGAAGCTGGAGTCAGTGATCAAGAGTCACCACGCTCAGACGTCTTCAGGAAAAGGGCTACCAAGCCACTTCTGAACCAGAAACAATGTCAGAAGCATCTTACCTGGGCTAAGGAGAAAAAAAAAACTGGACTGTTGCTCAGTGTTCTAAAGTCCTCTTTTCAGATAAAAGTAAATTTTGCATTTCATTTGGAAATCAAGGTCCCAGAGTCTGGAGGAAGACTGGAGAGGCACAGAATCCAAGCTGCTTGAAGCCCAGTATGAAGTTTCCACAGTCAGTGATGAATTAGGCTGCCATTTCATCTGCTGGTGTTGGTCCATTGTGTTTTCTGAAGTCCACAGTCAACGCAGCCATCTACCAGGACATTTTAGAGCACTTCATGCTTCCTTCTGCTGACAAGCTTTATGGAGATGCTGATTTCATTTTCCAGCAGGACTTGGCACCTGCCCACACTGCCAAAAACACCAAAAGTTGGTTAAATGACCATGGTGTTGGTGTGCTTGACTGGCCAGCAAACTCACCAGACCTGAACCCCATAGAGAATCTATGGGGTATTGTCAAGAGGAAGATGAGAGACACCAGACCCAACAATGAAGATGAGCTGAAGGCCACTGTCAAAGAAACCTGGGCTTCCATACCACCTCAGCAGTGCCACAGACTGATCACCTCCATGCCACGCCGAATTGAGGCAGTAATTAAAGCAAAAGGAGCCCCTATCAAGTATTGAGTACATATACAGTAAATGAACATACTTTCCAGAAGGCCAACAATTCACTAAAAATGTTTTTTTTTTATTGGTCTTATGAAGTATTATAATTTGTTGAGATAGTGAATTGGTGGGTTTTTGTTAAATGTGAGCCAAAATCATCACAATTAAAAGAACCAAAGACTTAAACTACTTCAGTCTGTGTGCACTGAATTTATTTAATACACAAGTTTCACAATTTGAGTTGAATTAGTGAAATAAATTAACTTTTCCACGACATTCTAATTCATCGAGATGCACCTGTACATCATATTTCAGTGTTTTGTAGCTACTATTTTACTTTATTGTTTAACTGACTCATTACAGATGTACTTCATGATATACTGAACAATTTTTTTTTAGGTTTTCTTGCTTGGTTATGAACTTTGAACTTTGATTTTTGTACACAATGTGCAAGAACTAATGTGGTTTCGCAGTAGTTGTTCACATTCGTGCTACAATTTATAAGGTTGGTGCAGATTGCACATTTTAGAATGACATTGGTTTATAGCACAGAAACCAATATATCAAATATATGATTAAATCTGTTTTACCATTTTTTTCAGTCTTTAATGGATTGTCAATCCGTTAATTGTATACTTTACAAGGAATTTAAAACTTGTCTTACATAACAATGAAAACTACATCCATTTAAATGACGTCTAAATGATCAAATCCAAAGTTTCCAAGTTTGACGAACACTTTTGACGGTGCACAAGCAATCTTCTGTAATCTGTAATTCAGACAATAATCTGAATGCCTGAATGCCTTATAAAAAATAAGGCATTCCCCTTGCCATCTACCCAAGGTCCAAAGAGTGATTTGGAGCACATCTGAAAATCATAGAGTTGGTATTCCACATGTTTTTGATAAGGCCTGATGCAAACAACAGAATGTGAGAGAAGCTGAGGCCTATTGTACAAAAATACCTTAAGTCATAAAGGATATGCACAGAGATTTAATTTATTCACTGTCACAAATAAAAAAATACTTTAGCTTTTAACTTTGTGATAATCATACATGTATAATGTCTACAAAATTAATATAAATATAAAAAAAAAAAGTTTATAAAATCAAAAACATTCTAAGACCCATTCATTTACAATCTTGTTTAGTATGTAGTTCTATTGTAGGATGACACACAAACTAAAAGATATGCAATTTGGAGCATTATTATTAGTAGTGGTAGTATTATCAGTAGTAGTAGAATTTATAACTGTATGTTAAATTTTTTTTAAAGTATCCTACTTTCATTAATTTCAACTTTTTATCCACTCACACACACACAAAGTAGGCTACATATGGACTTCTTTCAGCTTCAAAATGAGGCCAGAGACCAGCAGGTCTATTCAGTGGCCTCAAAGAGAACCAACAAAAATATAGCTCAAATGAACTTGGGGATTTTGAGGCAAACCTTTGACCCTGTCCTTATTTCCCCAAATGTCTGGAGTTGTGGAGAATGTTCAGTGTTGATGAATAGACGGCCATCGTTTATGCAGTGCTCTACTGTAGTGCTGAAAGACAGTAAACAGAGAACTGGAGCTGCTGTAAAGTCTACTGTCTGTCATTTATCTGCATTTAACGTATCACTCTAAGCTGGCTAAAATCTAACACAGATGTCTAGTCTCCCTTTTTTCATGTTGGCTGCTTTGTCTTAAAGGCCCAGGAGTTTTGTCAACAAATGGCATGATTTAATAATTTGGGATAACGAGGTTTGATTTTTACCAACAAGTGTTGGCAAGTGGCTCAAATCTCATAGAGTTGATGTGTATTAATCTTCTGGTGGCTTCTGCACAAGCTGAATGAAATGAGCGTGTTCCAGAGAAGGGTTAGATGGATATAGACAGCGAATATTTGAAACCTTTGGTCTGTAGTGTATTCTGTTTGGTGTTCATTTTAAATAAGCAGTACGCTTCATCTTAGGCAATAGTGTTTTTTTTTTTTTTTTTCAGAACCATGGCCAAAGATATTTATCCAAGCTTTGCATCATTTTCTTTCCATGATCAAGTTCCAGACTGCACTGCCCATGGCCATCTTTTTTTTTTTTAAATCTAAATACACATTTTTGGAATCACACAGATTTTTGGGACAATAATTATAAACTTTCAAATTCCAACATGTTACATAAAGCAATATTTGAAAATATTAAACACTCCCAGATGACTTGTTTTGATGCTTCTGTATGTTTGAACTTGTTTCTCAAGTCTCTCCAAGACTGAAAATTATCCATGTTATCCACCTTGGAGAACATCTGTACACGTTTAAGGGGATTACTTCATGGTGTTTTGTTTGAATGCAACATTTAGCTCTATGTAGCATCCTAAAATGGATTTCAAGGTTTTTTTAGTAAACAAAAGTTTATTTATTGTCTTGCAACACCATGGCTAAAACAAATGCAAGAAAGTGATGAAATTTCACTGTTGCATGATAAATTATTTATTGATATGTGCTCCATAAATTAGTTCTAAAGTTTTAATAAAATGTGTTTATGTATAGTTTATAAAACACAGTAAACACACACACACACACATACACACACACACACACACACACAAACATGTTGCTATTGGCGGTTTACGGGGACTCTCCATAGGCGTAATGGTTTTTATACTATACAAACTGTATTTTCTATTGCTCTACACCTGCCCTACACCTAAACCTACCCCTCACAGAAAACTTTGCATTGCGTTTTTATATTTAAAAAAAAAAAAACAAAAAAAAAAAAACACCGACATAGGCAGTGTCCTCATGAACCACCTTTACATTGTAATACCTCTGTCATACCCATGTCATCGTGCCCAAATGTCATATCATATGATGAAGCTTGTAAATTAAGTTATTTTGATGTCGATTTATTGGATTTGGGTGCTATTTTCGAATTTTCATTTGAAATAACTCTTTACAGTATACTCAGACTTTCTATATTGAGTGAGTTAAAAAAATTAAAGTGATTTTGTCACCTCATAAGATGACACATGAGATGACTTTTAACTTTTAAGTTTTTGTGGGTGCTTTTTTTAAGAATGTGTTTTGTGTTCTTCAAAAGTGAGTTATATGGGTTTGGAATAACATTTTTGAGTAAATTATTTCTCTAATGTTGTTACAGATGGTTCATGCTGGAATAACTGAAAAATAAAAAAGAAATGCTTGAGTATAAAATCATGAGTACATTGTCAAGTTGGATGAAAAGAGCTCTTGTTAACATTTTTAGGACACATAGCAGACATGGGTAAGCCACATTTCCATATTTAAGATTATTGATTGTCATGCATAACTTTTTGATCATTAATATTTGTTATTTGCCGAATAATAATTAGAAGTCTGGACTCTTTCTAGTAGGGCTGCCCTCAACTAAAGGTTTTCTAAAGACTGTTTTTTTTTTTTTTTTTTTTAACATTTTATTGACAGCCCCCATTTTTAACAATTCAACTACCCCAATCGGTTGATGCTGGAGAAAATTAACAAAGCATCAGGGAACATCTGCGTGTAATGAAGGAGGAAACAGAAGAAGCTTAGATCAAACGTAGAGCTCCTCAAAGAAAGGATGGCGCTGATAAAATGCTATCGGACAAATTTTGTGTCCAAATATAGCACAGAAGAGACTCTCTCTGAGTTTTGTGTTTCAGACTGGCCAAAATGCTCAGTACAGTAGTGTGTTAATTGCCTCTTTATTTAATTGTATGAGTTATGACTATATTTTAATACATGTCTTTCCTCCTTTGCCTTCCTCTTAACATAAGCTCCTTTCGGATCTGTGAGACCAATGTTCATGTGGACCAACAAATTCTCACACAGCTCTCTGTAATGACACCCCGAGTCCTTCAAGTTTCACAGAATCCCCTGAAGGAGATGTTCAGGTGCATGATTGATGACTATGAAGATGGCAGACTGAAAAAAGGTAATTAAATCATTAAATTAAATCATTACTGCTTAGTTTTTCCTTGTGCCACTGACTGACACCCTGCCTCTCTGCCTGAGATCATACCTGTCTTCTTTCCTGCATTTTTTTTCTTACACACAGTAATGGATGTAAAAAAAACAAAAAGTAAAAATAAATAAATAAATAAACAAATGGGTAAAAGCATCCACCATGTTATGTTAATCTAATGAGGTTATTTTGTTAAAAGGCATACAGTTGGAAGCAGCTATTCTGCTCTTGCCTGCTCTGTTCAAGGAGGACCTGGGGTTGCTGTTTGAAGCTGAGGTGAGCCATGAACAGTTGACTACAGTGTGTGAAACACAATCTAATCAAAGCACTACACTTATTGCACATTTTGTTATTCAGATTATTTCAATGCAAACATTAGTTTTTTGTTTGTTGGTCTACACAAACTATGCTATCAAACTGAAGAGAAATTTTGTTCTTTTTCAGTTCATGTCCAAAAGTATTTGAGCAATTGTATGACAGTAGTTAAAAGTAGAGATATGCCGGTATCAATTTTTCATTTTGCGATTAATTGCTAATGTTTTTATCAAGGTATACGGTATTATCACGATATCGAAATTTAGTTGCAAAAAAAAAAGTTGTCATATTACAGTATAACAGGTTTAATAACTTTTTTCTTATAACAAAAATATCTGAACATTTAAATATAATAAAGCAATACACACACACACACACACACAAAAAAATATATATAAAGTTAAACATTTTACACAGATTAAAGTGCAAAAGAATTAAAAGACCAATAGGTATCACTTTACAGTAAGACCTCATTAGTTAACCTTAGTTAATGCATTAACAATATCAATGAGCAAAAGCTACATTTGCTATAGAAGTTATTCATCTTTGTTAAAAATAATACAACTCTTAGTTCATGTTAGCTCGGGTTCATTTAAAAAAAAAAAAAAAAACAGTTTGTAACACAGTTTATAATTGTTTTGATTTTAACAACGTGCTATTAAATATTTGAATTACCTAAGATTAATGAACGTTTAGAAGAATGTTTCATTGGGAGTTTATGATAACTAATTAATTAACTAATGTTAACCAATGAAGCCCTGATGTAAAGTATGACCGAAGAATAAAGAATCAAAACACTTTCAAACAATATCTCTAGGGCATGTTGTAGTCCAGATTAAAATGTAAAAAAAGTTTGAAAATAAATAGCCTAATTAGTCTAAATATTAAAGTATTTGGCGCTGTGCTGAACATCACTGCTAATACAAAAATCGCAATGGCTGTTTAAGTTATTTAAATATTGTTATATTATCATTAAATATTATTATGTTTATGGGGTTTCTGGGGTAATAACTCTGCATCTGCTGTTCAGCGCCATCTGCTGTCAGAGAGAGCGTCTCTCACGTGTTCCGCCACGCGCTTCTCATCCGTGTTTGTTTACATCAGAGTGCGCACGCGTCTTTGACGGTGTTGTGCATTTAACCAGTTAATGGGAAAAGTATTCTTAAAATGCATTCAAAATTCTGAATAATTTTTAATAAATAATTATTTTCGGTATTTTGAAGTGCCCACGATAACAATACCATGCATATTCATTATCGTGATATATCGCATTACCGAATACCGGCACAAGTCTGGTTAAAAGTAATTTAACTCATAAGGTTTGCCTTGCAAATAAATGCTATTATCCCCTCTCCCCCAGGGCCATTCTCAGACCAGCCCATCCCAACACCTAAGATGAAGCTTAAAGGCTGTAGGGAGGGTCATCTCATGCAGTATGACCACATTGTGCTCACGTTGGATGGACAGTTAATCAGAGGAGAGCGAGGACATCTGGACGGCACTGGGACTCCTCCTATGTCTATATTTTGTGTTTGGAATCCAGTATCCTAAAGCAGCGGTTCTCAATTCCAGTCCTGGTGACCTGCCCCTACATGTTTTGCATGTCTCACTTATTTAACACACCTGATTCAGATCATGAGCTCGTTAGAAAAGAGCTCCATGAATGAACTGTGCTCTGACTGACATGGTCCCTACACAGTGTCCCTACACGGAACATTTATTCACAGATTTACACTTCTTAAATCACTGTAAGTTAATATTCTCTATTTTTGGGCCTCTTCCAGGTCTAATTGCAGTTTCTATTGTTTTTTTTAAATCCTGAAGGACTTACAGAAATGTTAGTACACTGTTGACAGTGAATGAGTGAAAGATACTGCAGTACTTCAGAGTGTACAACTTGGTTTGCACATGGTTAATTTCAGTAATTTCACTCACTCACTATTAATGTTAAAAAGATTAGATTTTCCAAATAAAGTAAAGAACTAATGTAGGCCTAAGACCGTAGGCGAAAAAGTTACTTGATTACAGGGCTACAGTATATATATGTAAACCAGGACTCTCTCTTCTTCAAAAATGCTTGTTGCATTATTTTGTATGTGTATAAAACAACAACTCCCGATATATTGTGATGTTGTATATGTATATTCCCTGGCTTGTCAGCACTCATTTTATTTGCTGCTGAAAGAAATAAATTAAAAGGTTTTGAAAGTGGGATGTATTTTGTTTCTCAGTAAGCATTTAGCACAGGATTTTTAATCTTTAAAGCCGCAATTTGGTAAGAAATGATTAGTTATTCATCTTTTAAGTAAAAGTGTCATTTAAAAGCATATTGGCTCATCTATGGTAGTCATATATGACACCTCTAATCGTTCTGTATAACACAATTTGACAAATGTGCTATAAAGCTTCTTATCTTTAAGAATATGTGCCATATAGTACCAAACGAGGTGTCCCTATGATTAATAGCCAAAGAACCACTGTTGAACTCCATTTTTGAGAAAAAATGCTATTGCACCTCTTATGGTTCTACATAGCACCATTTGACAAAGTGCTATATGGCACCTCTTATGGTTCTACATAGCACCATTTGACAAAGTGCTATATGGCACCTCTTATGGTTCTACATAGCACCATTTGACAAAGGTGCTATATAGCACCTTTAAAAATAGGTACTAAATAGCACTAAAAGTGGTTCCCCTATGAGTATGAGCCAAAGAACCACTTTTAGTGCTATATAGCACCATTTTTTTTTAGAGTGTAAAGTAAAGCATTCAAAGTACATCACATAAGTTGAAATGACGGTAAGGGGTGGGGTGATTTGTGGGAAATGTGGTCATAGGCTTTTACTGAGTTTGGATTATAGGAGTTGTTAAACTGGCTAAGCCATAGCTGCTACCTCACTCGTGGTTTTGTAGGCCCTTGTCATGTTTCTGGAACTTGGAATTGGCAAACAGGTGGCCACATTTAACAACTCAGCTATTAGAAAAAATTCTGTCTCTTCGTTCCAACAAAGCCTTAGTTCCACTTCTTCAAAGTAACACATGAACAAAATATTTGGCCACAATATTTTGGTCAGCTTGACACACTGGCTTGAAGAGTCTTGAGGTTGAGGTTCATACTTTGCATGAGGCCTTTTCTGTAAATCCACTAACTTGCTCAATGTTTTAACATACTGAAAATACAAAAAGTGAGACAAATTCTAACTACTGAGGACATTTACTCATAACAGCAAGCCTGAAAATATGGGTGGGTCAATACATTGGTGCATCACTAATAACGTAACACAATGTTATTGGTATTTATAGATACTCCGTAATGTACAATAAAGTGCTTGATTTAATACACATACACACACACACACACACACACCATACATACAGTACATATATATATATATATATATATATATATATATACACATATATATACACAGTCATGTGAAAAAGTTAGGACACCCTATTGAATTCCATGGTTTTCTGTATCAGGACATAATAAAAAATTATCTGGTCCTTGGCAGGTCTTAAAATTTGGAAAATAAAACCTCAGGTGAACAACATCACATGACATATCACACGGTGTCATTATTTATTTAACGAAAATAAAGCCAAGATGGAAAAGCCATGTGTGACAAAGTTAGAACACCCCATTGTTTCAATTGCCTGAAGATCCACTTTTAGCAGCAAAAAATTGAAGTAATCATTTTCTGTATGATTTTATTAGTCTCTCACATCGTTCTGTAGGAATTTTGGCCCACTCCTCATTACAACATTGCTCCAGTTTACTGAGGTTTGTAGGCATTTGTTTATGTACAGCTCTCACCACAGCATTTCAGTCAGGATGAGCTCTGGGCTTTGATTAGGCTATTGAAACACCTTTATTCTTTTCTTTTTAGCCATTCAGTTGTAGATTTGCTGGTGTGCTTGGGATCATTGTCCTCTTGCATGACCCAATCTTGGCACAATTTTAGCTATCGGATGGATGGCCTCACATTTGACTCTAGAATACTTTGGTATAGAGAGGAGTTCACTGTGGACTCAATGACTGTGAGGTGCCCAGGTCCTGTGGCTACAAAACAAGCCCAAAATCATCAGCCCTCCACCAGCATGTGTGACTTTTGTAATGAGGTGTTTGTGCTGATATGCTCTTTAGGTTTTCACCAAACGTGACGCTGTCCATTATAGCCAAACATCTCCACTTTGGTCTCGTCTGTTCAAAGGACATTGGTCTAGAATTGTTCAAATGCAAATTTGCAAACCTAAACCGTGCTGCCATGTTTTTTAGAGAGAAGAAGCTTTCTTTTGGCAACTCTTCCATACGTGCCATACTTGTCCCATATTTTTCTAATTGTACTGTCATGAACTTTATCATTTAACATGTTAACTGAGGCCTGTAGAGTCTGCAGTGTAGTTCTTTCTTGGGTTGTCTGCCATTTCTCTGAGCATTACACAGTCTGATCTTGGGGTGAATTTGCTGGGATGTCCACCCCTGGGAGGATTGGTGACTGTCTTAAATGTCTTCCACTTGTGAATAAACTTCCTCACTGTGGAATGATGGACTTCACATTGTTTGGAAATAGCCGTAGTACTCTTCCCAGATTGATGGCAGCAACAATTGCTTTTCTAAGATCATTGCTGATGTCTTTTCTCCTTGGCATTGTGTTAACAAACACCTGAAGACTCCAGCAGCAAACTGTCAAAACTTCTGCTTTTATAGAGGTGCTCACACTTGCTGATGATCAGTGAATCAAAGGCATTTGATTAGCAGTGCCTGACTGTTACTTACCCTCTTAATATTTCTATGTTAACAGTAAGGGTGTCCTAACTTTGTCACCCAAGGCTTTTCCACACTCTTAAAAAAAAAGGTGCCAGGAAGAACCAAAAAGGGGGTTTCGCGGCGATGCCATAGAAGAACCTTTTTTGGTTCCCTGAAGAACCTTTTATTAAATGGTTCCTTGAAGAACCTTTTTTTTCTTAGTGCCATAAAGAACCTTTTTTGGTACTGCAAAGAACCCTTTTCAAAGGTTCTTAAAAGAACCCCTTGCAGTTCTTCATGTCACTTTATTAGGTTCTTTGTGGAACCATTCATGAAAAGGTTCTTCATGGCACCAATGTAGTTAACAAACATACAAAGAAATCCAGGAATAGGAATAAATGCATGTTTATTACTTTTATCCTTTGTGCCACATAAAATCATATGGCAAAATCAATAGGCAACCAAAATTAATAAATTAGACAAATTGCCCAAAATCAAACTGAAAACAGCATTAAATAAACACAAACCAGAAAACAGCAGCGAAAAAAAAACAAAACACAAAAACAGTACAATATAAAACAGTACTGATACTTGTAAGATAAACAGCAGCAACAACAACAAATATGCAACTTAAGATGGCTTAAAGGAAAACGCCACCGTTTTCCCATATTCCAATGTTTTTCCCTCAACTTAGATGAGTTGATACGTACCTCTCCCGTCTCAGTGTGTGCACTTAATCGCTCTAGTGCGCAGCGCCACTATGCTAACGTTTAGCTTAGCACCATTCATTCCCTAGGATCCAAACAGAGATGAATTTAGAAGCTACCAAACACTTCCGTGTTTTCCCTATTTAAAGACGGTTACATGAGTAGTTACACGAGTAAGTATGGTGACAAAATAAACAGTGGCGATTTTCTAAGCGGATAAAAAATGATAACTATAATGTATGGCGGAAGAGTACTTCGCAGCACTTCGACCTCGGCGCAGTAATATCATCACTCCTGAAAACTCCCCCTATCCCTCGAACTTCCATCAATAGAACCAATATTACTGCGCCGAGGTCGAAGTGCTGCAAAGTGCTCTTCCGCCATACATTATAGTTATCATTTTTTATCTGCTTAGAAAATTACCCCGTTTTATTTTGTGTCACCATACTTACTCGTGTAACTACTCATGTAACCGTCTTTAAATAGGGAAAACATGGAAGTGTTTGGTAGCTTCTAAATTCATCTTTGTTTGGATCCTAAGGAATGAATGGTGCTAAGCTAAACGCTAGCATAGTGGCGCCGCGTGCTAGAGTGATTAAGTGCACGCACTGAGACAGGAGAGGTACTTATCAACTCGTCAAGTTGAGGGAAAAACATTGGAATATGGAAAAACGGTGGCGTTTTCCTTTAAGGTGATTAATTTTAACTACAGGGAATTAAAAACTTCCTTCACAGAGAAAATTATTTCTTTCAAAAAGAAAGCCTTAAACTGATGCATCTTAGACTCGAGAATTGTAACGATGAATTGCATACCATCTGCAAACAAATACTGTTTTAACATCCAAAAGTGATGGAAAGACTATAAATTTTCATAAACAATGAAAATTATCTACAGTTTAATATAAACGTGTGAGTGTATGTGTTGTGTGTGTCTGTGTGTACGTATGTGAGTGTATGTGTTGTGTGTAGGGGTATAACGATACGTGACTCGCAGTTGAACGATTCACGGGCATTTTCCAAATGGAAGTGATCATCCTTGTCCCCTTGTAGTGGGGAGCGATGTAATTTCCTCGTCTTCAGCTGGGATGTTCCTGTGACAACGCAGCACGATCTGTATAGGCATAAAAATTGCCTATTTGATATTTAAAAAGGTTTTATACATATTAGTTTGTATATATTAGCATATTTAAATTTTTAAATATAAAATGTTTATTTACAACAGTTATGCTAACAAAAAAAACAACATGACATTAAAACAGCGACATCTGCTAACAGAGACCATGCTGCGTTGTCACAGGAACATCCCAGCTGAAGATGAGGAAATTACATTGCACCCTTTACCAAGTGCATTCCAAACGACTGCATAATGATACGCGTGTGCCCTGCTCACTCTACAGTCCCCACTACAAGGGGACAGGGTTGATCACTTCCATTTGGAAAATGCCTGTGAATCGTCCAACTGCGATTCGCGTATCTTTACACCTGTGAATGTGTTTGTGTCTGTGTGTGTTTGAGTTATCTATACATACAGGGAAGTGTGTGCGTGCCTCTCGGTGTGAGAGACACCGTGTTTAGATTACAGGGAATCTACAGGGAATTATAAACCCTCTGTACACATACAGGGACAGGTATAGTCTTTTGGAAAACGAAAGCCTCTAAAAACGTCAAGGTCTTTCTCAAATATTTTGGATATGTAACATTGTATATTTGGTAGAGTGAGTACAGGAGGCTGAGAGCGAGGGAAATATCAGTGCCCCCATCATCTTTGACCATGTCCTCTCCATCCATCTGAATCGTAACTGAGCCACTGGTTAAAGGGTTCCCGTCTTCACAGACTTTTAGGAAGATGGTTGGGGTTGGGTATAGAGGATCCTGTGACAACAAACATTTTTAGGGTTTGTAGGAAATAAACAGTGATTTAAAATATAATAAAAACAGTTTCTCAGTTTATGACCCTTTTACTTTGTCCTAGTTCATGACCCCTTTAAAATATTAAGCACTGTTTTTATTATCTGGTCACTGTTGCCTTGTCTGTTATTACAGATTGTTTGATATGTACTGAGTATTTAAGCATTTTAACCTAAATCACAGCAGTGTCTATGAATTAAGGATGTAGGCTGTCAAACACACAACTGTTAGCCAATCCTAGCAGTGGGCGTTTACTTCTGAGTCAATCTAACCCTCCTATTCAGACAGAGCTTTCTGCTGAGGGGGTCAAAAACAGAACAGAAAATAGTCTGATACTTATTTTATTTTATTTTTTTAAATCTTAATTACACTATAAGAGGATTTCAGAGAACAGTACAAAAAATATGTGGTTCATGACTCCTTTAATGTCTGGAAAGTGCATACTTTATGAAGTACATACATTTAGTTTAATTTCATTTTAAGTATTACAGTGATACTGTAATAGTTTTCTGCCTCTTACACTGTGAACATCATACCTTCACACCCTAACATACACAATATTGCCAAAAGTATTAGGTCACCCCCTTCTAATGACAGGTTTGAATATCATTATATGCTTTAACATTAAGATTTGTACTCGTGGATTTCACTAAAGTAGTTAAACCTGTTCATTGGAAGGGGGAGACCCAATACTTTTGGCAATATAGTGTATGTGTACATACACGTACCTGTTGAAAGATCACATAAACATCACAATTTGTTTTTGAAAGAAGTCTGTTTTGCTCACCAAGACTGCCTTTATGTGATCGTCGATTTCTGTCAGACTCTGAGGAAACGCAACCGGTCAACGCGAGCGTAGCAGGAAGAAACGGCGCGAAACTGCATTTGGCAAAAAAAAAAAAATCATAAACAAGTTTCTTTCTTGTAAAATTATGATGTGTCGTTCTTGATAAAGTATTTGACAGATGCTTCTGATATGTTTAGCGACAGTCGGAGATTTGGTGTGATCGGAGGAATGAGCGACAGGCCGAGGCCTGCTCACCTCGTTTGGGCAGATAACATTTAAAATGACCATTTAACTAACAGACTAGTCTAACGTTACCTCACTGGATTAAGGTTGATTTTACCATTTAACCACTCATGACCACACAAAGAAAGAACGAATAAACAATGTTTTATTTCAGTACATATGATATTTATAATGATTCCATGAATTCACTTACCGTTAGCCTTTTGGAGATTCAAAAATAACGGACAGTCTTCCCAACGCCTCCAACATCGGCGAATGGAGCGAAGAAACTGCTCTACACCTCATTTGGGCAGATAAAACCATTTAAATTAAGATTATTTTTCACCAGTTAGAAAAAAACAACAATAAATAACCCTTGATATTTTGTTCTAGCTATTAAAATAGTTCTATGTATGCACACTTACCGTGGATTTCTGTCAGACTCTCAGAGAAAACGCATCCTGTTCCAGCGCGCGCGTAACTTGAATTGAAATGAGCGGGAAGAAACGGTGCAAAACTGCATTTGCCAAATAACAAATAAATAAATAAAATAGGACAATTTATTCATAAAGTTTGGAAAAGCCGTTATGTTATGTTATGTTAATTAAAAATGTTTTATTTCAAACATACCATTTTACTTCTTGACTATCCTAAAGCTCCTCACCGCACAATAAAGACTGAAAGGAGGGGGAGGGGAAGAATCATTTCCCACAAATGATCACTTCGTCTATTTAATGGCGTCAGAAAAAAATAAATAAATAAAATAATAATAATAATAATAATAATAATAATAATAATAATAATAATAATAATATATATATATATATATATATATATATATATATATATATATATATTATATAATTAATAATTAACGATAATAATTAATCATGTCTTTATCATGTGTTTAAATAGTAAGTAGGACTATGTGAACACAGGTTGGCATTTAAAACACTAGCTTACATTAAATTTAATTATTAAATTTAGTAAATTCATAATAGCCATTTGCTTTTTTACAAATGCTTCTATTTCAGATGGTATATTATGTGCTTACATGAAGCAGACTAATATTTATTTTTAATATGAAATCACAAGGCATTTTGTAGTTTCTCTTATGTGATACACTCAGTTCAGTTCATAGATCACTCTCCTATTGAGCTCATGATTCGATTCAGGTGTGTTAAATAAGGGAGACACACGAAATGTGCAGAGCTGTGGGTCAAGCATTGAAAACCACTATAGGCTATGCAAAAGACATTGTGCTGTTTATTATAATCGGATGCGTTGTGTCACATTATTTTTCTTAAGAATCAATAAAATCATTCTGGGATTTATTCCAATAATATGAAGTCACGTGCAGAGGCGTCATGCCCATTCTAAGTGTATGTGCCCCCTCAGGTTTTTGAGTCAAGTGGATTTTGAAAGCAGCTTCCAAAAAAAAAAACAAAAAAAAAAAAAATTGCTGAATAATATTTTCTATTTTTGATAGAGTCACACCATCATGATTAAATCGTTCAGTGCGTCATATCATCAGCAGCTAATTAATCTAATTTTGTAATTCATATAGATGCAAAATTTAGTGAGACAAAGCGGAACTTTTATATTTTAAGATTTTGTAGCCTATACCTCAGCCTTTTTATTTAATTTTAAAACATGATTGCAGACAAATTTTGCTTTTGTTAAATAACTAGCCTAATAATTTTTGAGTCAAAAAACAGCGTTAAAATAGAGATAATAGATATAAAAGGACCGATCTACTGGTCTTTCTTTAATTAATAAACACACTATTTACATAACTCTAAATTAATACTTTATATTGCACTATAACTGAATGCAACTAATAGAAAATGAGTTTGGAATGAGTTCTTGACCAGACAGGACAATTTAGTTCACTTTCCAAAAAAATAAAAAAATAAAAATATATTTACAACATCTTGAGTGTGAAAAACCATTAGTCTAAAGAACCTTTCTGTGCTACAAAGAACCTTTCTGTGCTACAAAGAACCTTTTGTGCAATGGAAAGGTTCTTTGGATATAAAAGGTTCTTCATGGAACCATACAGGGTCCCAAAGCACCTTTTTTTTTAAGAGTGCATTCCGGCTTTATTTTTACTAAATAAATAATGACACGGTGTGATATGTCCTGTGTTTTTGTTCATCTGAGGTTTTAGTTTCCAAATTTTAAGACCTGCCAAGGACCTGATAATTTTTTTTATTATGTCCTGATATGGAAAACCGTGGAATTCAATAGGGTGTCCTAAATTTTTCACATGACTGTATATATAATTTCAGTGTGCTCAGAGAGATCCTTGCAGCTTTCTGTTTCCTAGCCCCCACAATTCAGAAATCTGCAAATATTTGGCAAAATTAAAATGAGATAATGAGAACAACATCTAATTTAAGTGAATCAGCAAAAAAAAATAAATAAAAAATAAATAAATAAATAAATAAATAAAATA
Source organism: Spinibarbus caldwelli (assembly GCA_039654775.1). Lineage (NCBI taxonomy): Eukaryota > Metazoa > Chordata > Actinopteri > Cypriniformes > Cyprinidae > Spinibarbus > Spinibarbus caldwelli. The sequence continues at coordinate 17,201,138 of CM077225.1, forward strand.
AAAAAACAAATGTGTTGTATTATGGTTATAACTTTGGTTATTAGTATTATTTATCAAAAATAAAATAACAGTCTTTACAGTAATCTCGATTCATACAATAAATCTTTTTTTTTCCCCCAAAACACTAAAATTCAAATATTACCCTAAAACACAAAAGCACATTGTAACTTAAAGTAGTTAAGATTTTGACTTTTTTTTTTTTTTTTTGAAAAAAAAAACTAAAATATTTGAAATACAAGATTACACTTGAATCTCTGCTTCATCCAAGATGTCTCTTGGCAGTGTTGCAATTTTTGTGTAGCATCCCAAACCTGTTTCTGAGACCACTGGAGAGGTACTGGGTGTCCTAACGGTAAGTACTGACAGAGAGGGGGAGAAACTAGGAGTCATTGCTGAATGGGTGAACTCTGTGTTTCTAGCGTGAGTCTTGGTGTATGTGGGCAATCTGACCAGTGGCGATTTTCTATAGGGCATTCTGGGAGAGACAGCACGTATTCCTGGCTGGGCAACTGCTGTGATGAGAGGAGGTGGGCGTAGAAGGCTCTGAGACTCTGGCTCCACATCTCTGGCCTTCATTCCTTCATCTGGAAGCATCCAAATGTCTGTAAAAACAGAGGCCAAAGATTGGAAGTGTGGCTGCCAGTTAAGAAAGTAGTCCCAACTGTAGCTTCCATGTAGCTGTTCCTCAGAGGAAATCAGATTGGTGAGTGAGCCCTCAACTGAACCTTGATCATCAGACATAGACATGCACCTTCTCATGACTTCCTCCACTTCCTTCATGTTGACCACCTGAGGGAACATTCCCTCACCCCCTCCTTCATCCTTGAAATTATGGAGACTTTCAGAACTGGGCATGTCCACTATTTGGACTATACCTATATTGGCACTGGAAGATGGGTCTTCATCTACCGAGTGGAAGGAGAGCTGGTCTGAGTCCCCAGGGATCCCTGAGTCTGAGACTCTTGATGCCTGTTGTGCTGTGACAGAGCTGATCTGTTTAAAACATGCAAACCTGTTGATCATTTTGATCTCTTGATATTCAGTAGTCTCTTCCTCTGTAGATCCTCTTCCACTTGAGGTTTTTGAGTTTCCACTTGAGTTTCTTGAAGGGTTTGGGATATCCATTCTTCCCCACATGTCTAATGGTTCTTGTAAATCTTGGAGGTTAATACCGCTGATACTGCTGTGAAGGTTCTCACCTGTTGTTCCTAAAGAGTCAGACTCATGGTTGATGTTAGCAGATAAGGAGTTTGCTTTCTTTACGGCATTCTCTTTGGACCTGTACCTTAGAACAATGTAAATAAAGCTTATTAAAAGTAGGAGGAACACTGTCAATGACACAGTGAGACTGGCAGTGTGGACACTGAGATCGACACTTGTCAGAGCCTTGGCTGAACTGGATATGTTCACAACTACATGGCAGATTGACATCCTGGAGTGTAGTTTGGGGCTGTTTGCTAGAACAGTCACGTCCTCTATTGTCTCATTTGAGATGCGGCTTCTTCTCTGATACACAGTGTTTGAGATATATAGGTAGCCAGTTGTTTTGTTGACACTGAAAAATGGGGATGGGTTGACTAAAGAGTACTCCACCAAACCATCCAGACCACCGTCATGATCCATAGCCATCAGCTGGCCTATACTTTGGCCAACCCTGACATTGGTCGGCAGAGAGAAATGATACACGTACTGTGTGAAGATAGGGCTGAACTAATCAATGCCTTCGATTTCGATTCATACTCGTAAGGTTGCCACCTGATCTCCTTTGTCACGTGCCTCTACCACAAAGCAGAATTCACTCTCTCCTTCATAGTCAAATGTCTGTTTTGTGTGGATGTCTCCAGTAAGAAGATCAATACCAAAGGCTTCTTTCTTCTCTGGGTTGCTACTGTCATAATCCACAAAACAGGGGGTTAAAATGGAATAAGTAAATAGTCCAAAGGTTCCTGCATCTTCATCAACAGCATGTACTGTGCACACATGAGTAAAAGCTGGCAGGTTTTCAGGCACCGAGCAGTTGTAGGTAGGGAACATGAAGAATGGGGAATGGTCATTCTCATCCAGTACCAATATGTAAACAACGGCAAAAGATACTTTTTTGTCTCTTGGATTACCATCCGATGATTGGACTGTTAAGGTAAATTTGCTATCCTCTTCATAGTCCAGTGTACCATTAAATTCAAGGATGTCTGTTGCAGAGTCCAATCTGATCAGGCCTTTGCTGTTACCTGAGATGATGTTGTACGTTACGGTCCCATTTGCCCCAAGATCAGGATCATAGGCAGAGACGCGGATAAGGGCTATACCTAAGGGGCTGTTCTCAGTGACCTGAGCATGGTATTCTGGACTACTGAAAACAGGTGCATTGTCATTAATATCAAGGACTTTGACTGATACCACAGTCGAGCTGTTCAGGGGAGGGGTTCCCCTGTCTGTTACAGTCACAGTCAATGAGTAAGTGTCTGTGGCCTCTCGGTTCAGAGTATCACAGAGCACTATTTGGCCAACAGTTCAGCTTTGGGCTTCTCCTGGAACGCTAACAACTTCAAGGCAGAACCGCCTCTCGTCATTTCCACCTATGATTGCATACTCCAAATGGGTGTTTTTATTTGAGTAGTCCTTGTCCTCTGCTAAGAGAGTGAGGAGAGGTCTTCCAACAGATACATCCTCAGGAACACTCACCTTGTATGAGTTCTGCATGAAGAACGGGGCAGAATCTGTCTATCTATCTATCTATCTATCTATCTATCTATCTATCTATCTATCTATCTATCTATCTATCTATCTATCTATCTATCTATCTATCTATCTATCTATCTATCTATCTATCTATCTATCTATCGAGTTAAAGGGGTCATGACATTTTAGGGGTTTGTACCATTAAAGGTGACCTATTATGCCCCTTTTTACAAGATGTAAAATAAGTCTCTGATGTCCCCAGAGTGTGTATGTGAAGTTTTTGCTCAAAATACACCACATATAATTTTTTATAGCTTGTTTAAGTTGCCACTTTTAGGGTATGAGCCAAAATGCACCGTTTTGTGTATGTCCCTTTAAATGCAAATAAGCTGCTGCTCTCAGCCCTCTTTTAGGAGAGGGCAGAGCTTCAAAGGCTAATGGTCTCCGGCACACCGGCAACAACAAACAATCTCATGCACTGAAAATGTCAGAAACTCTCAAGCGATCGACTCACATTGCTTTCATATGCATTTTTTAACTACCACATTCCTATTTACGATCATTCTAGTAGCATATGAAGGCAGCATCAGTGAAAACAGGCAGAGACGATGGTAGCTTTAGCAACATAAGCCTTACAGAGTGCCAAGAAGCTCTTTCAGAAAGGCAATTTAAAAACAAAATATGACACGCTTACTTTGTCTGGAGCTGACGTTCACGCACGAAAGCGTTGGTATTGATCCCTCTTTCAGAATCAGACTTTGCAAAAATCCAGCGTTGAACTGTCCTTCGTTTGTGAGGCAGTCTGGTGTAATAAGATTGGCACAATCATATAGGACTTTACCATTTTTTTCCCCTGGGACATTTCCTTCGAAAATGAAAGTTAACCACAGTGTCCTCAGCAGCTCAGTGGAGGGAGTCTATGGAGACTCCTGTGGTCGTTGGTGCATCCCGTAAGGAACAAGTTGATAGTTAATTTTTAATGGCACCCCGGATCGTGTCAGAGGATTGATTGGAGCTTTTTGTTTTGTAAACGAGGCACAGTGTCATGGAGAGTTCACAAAGAAACATTTGTTGAAAGATAAAGCGGTACTAGATCTGACTGCAGCTACATCACAAACCGTAAGAAAATAATTTCATAATGCTTTGTCTGGAAATTACCATTTTATTTTGATTATGTTGTCAGAACACTCACATGCAATAGTGAGGGGGCAGGGCATTGATAATGTTTCCTATGCAATGACGTTAGCTAATTATAACAGATTACCGACAAACCAATTACCGATAAGCATTAAAGGACAGGTCGTTTTAAACAGAGGGTCAGAAAGAGGGTTGAAAATAACCATTTTTCCACATTTCTATTTTTTTTGTGCAAAAAAAACTTTATTAACATTATAAGGAAACCTCAAGGAACATATTAAAATAATAAAAAATCCATGTCATGACCCCTTTAAAATTTCTTGTATTACTGTAGTTGGTGAGCAAATAATTTTTGTGAAAAATTACCATTGTCAGGATCAGTGTAGAATCCTCTCACTGGGGAAGATAGAAGCCTATAAGAAATTTTTCCATTTTGGCCAGTCTTTATCACTTGCTGATACAGACACAACAAATGAGTCTGCTGATGTCCGCTCCGGCAACACAACCTGGATGTGTGTAGCAAAAGTTGGTCAGTGCTATAAGAAGAGCATGAATAGTGCATGATAGTATCGTAAAATACTAATATGCATAATGAGATAATGCACAGCCAGTTGGTCATTATTGCCAAATAAACACTGACAAAGTAATCAAAGCCCCTTACCATAGTTTAATATGATACATTTTACCTGGTATGACTCCTGAGAGAAAACTGGAGGGTTATCATTGACATCCAACACCTGGATGGAGAGTTCAGCCTCAGTTTGATGGACAGAGTCTGATGCTTCCACTCTCAATGTATAGACAGCTTGATCTTCATAGTCCAGACCTTTAGTTGTGGTAATTACTCCTGAGTACTGGTCAATTGCAAAACTTCTGCTGGTCTGATCCTTCTCCATAAATCTGTATGTTGCAGAAGGGCTAAGGTCTACATCATTTGCAGTTACTTTGGTGACAATGTAGCCAACAGGAAGATCTGTGCAGATGAAAATGAAAGAATATTTTCAGCATATTGTTCTTCAACACATTGAAACTTATTAAATAAAATAATAAAGGTGTCAGAATGCTGGTACAAATAGATATGTTTCATACTTTCTGCAATGGTCACTGGTTCCATGGATGGAATCGTAGGACTATTGTCATTCACATCTACAACCTGGATACGGACAGTGCAGGTGCCTGTATAGGGAGGACTTCCCATGTCCTCGGCCTGAAGAATTAACCTGTATCGTAAAAAAATAAAAATAGAAATTCTTAGCCTGTTGAGCTACCAGAAAAAAGAATGATGATGTCTAAAGTACATCCACGATTGGTCAATCAATTTCCAATAGACCATTTCCATATAAAATTAAGTGATAGTAGAAGAAGCCAAGAAGGTGTATCATACTTGTAGGATGAGACAATTTCTCTGTCCAAGACAGCATTATAAAGACAAATAATAATAATAATAATAATAATAATAATAATAATGCATTATTAATATATTACATGATTAACAATTATTATTGTTGTTTTTTATACTTTTTTGACAGGGGCCTATGTGGGCATATTATATGCAAAATTATGGTGATAAATTATATATATATATATATATATATATATATATATATATATATATATATATATTTTTTTTTTTTTTTTAAATGAGAGAAGATTAAATTAATATTTTTAAATTATGATGGTAGCTATGTAGTTCTTACCTGTAATTGGGTTAATAGTGAAGGCTTCATTTTCATTGCCACTGAAAATACTGTACTTGATCGTTTCTTCATCTGCTGTCTGATCATGAGCTACAACATTTGCCACCCAAGAACCTTATAAATAAGACGTGGTATACACAAGCACAATCAGTTTGGCATCCACAAATACTGACCTTCTCAGAAATACAAGCCTCTAATTTGAAAACTAAGTAAATCTGTTGTGAAATGTCAAGAGAAACCTCTCAAAAGTGAAAAATATCTCAAATCTGTGAGCTAAAAAGTTTCTCAAAGTATACCTGTCTTGCTGTTTTCTGGCATCGTGACTTCATAGAGTTCTTTAGTAAACTGCAGCAGTGGCTCTTCACCATTAAGCTGAATGAGCAGAAGGCAGCTAGAGGTGAGGGAAGGTCTACCTAGATCCACAGCCCGTATATGGAGCAGCTTTGTCCCATACACCTCATTACTCAAGGGGACTTTCAAACTCACAGCTCCAGACTCATCAACCTGAAACATCTCATCTTCTTCTGCTAAGCTAAAAACTACTGTCCCATTGTCTCCCTGGTCCGGATCCTGGGCTGTAACTGTTATGATGGGTCGACTGGGACGTGTGGTCATGGAAGACACTAACACCTGCATGGGCTTGTTAATACAAACTGGTGGATTGTCGTTAATATCTTCCACTTGTATTGTAACTGTAACGACTGAGCTGCGTGGACCCTGGCTGCAGCCGTCAGTAGCTACAGCACGGAAAACATGCTGGGAACGAGTTTCACGGTCCAATGGCTTTGTGAGCCTTATCACACCCGTAGAGCCATCAACATTAAAGTTTCCAGAATTTTCCTCCTCCAAGGGGAAGGTCACTACACCACTGGGCCCCTCGTCGGGATCCCATGCTATCAGATGTAGGATCTCTGAACCTGCAGGGAGCCCCTCGCTAATGCTGGAACGATAGCTTTTCCGAGTGAATGAGGGGCTGTTATCATTTTCATCTGAGAGGGTGACGTGCAGCAGTGCAGTGGAGCTCAAAGGTGGATGCCCGTGGTCAGCCGCAGTGATGAGGAGCAAGTTGTTGGATCGCTCCTCTCTGTCCAGGATTCTCGTAGTGCTGATCGCTCCAGTAACAGTGTCAATGCTGAAAAACTCTTCATCTTAATAGTAGAGGAAAAAGAGACATAAGCACTGATTCTGACTTTGATAGGTTTTCTTTAAGAATACATTTTTCATATATACCGTTCAACAGTTTGGGACAAAAATATATTTTTTAAAGAAATTAACACTTTTCACTTCAGCAGGGACACATTAAATTGATCAACAGTTAAAGACATATTGTTACAAAAAGTTTTAAATAAATGATGTTCTTTTGAACTTATCAAAGACTCTTGAAAATAAAGTTTCCAAAAAAATATTAAGCAGCCCAACTGTTTTCAACACTGATAATAAAAAGCAATGTTTCTTGAGCATCAAACTAGCATATTAGAATGATTTCTGATGGATCATGTGACACTGAAGACACTGGAGTAATGGCTGCTGAAAATTCAACATTGCCATTACAGGAATATATGAAATGTTAAAATATATTAAATTAGAAAATAGCTATTTTAATTATATTAAGCTATTAAGCTATTTTAATAAGTTACTTTAATAATATTTCACAATATACTCTTTTTACTGTTTTTTTTTTTTTTTTTTTTTTAAATAAAAAATGCAGCCTTGATGAGCAAAAGCAAATTCTTTCAAAAACAAACATTTTTTAAAAAATCTATACCAATCTTAAACTTTTGAACAGGAGTGTGTTTTAGAAATGTACAAGTTGTTTGCACATTATGTAGCAAATACAAATTTGGACACTAAAATTCCAATATATCAAGCAGGCATTAGAAATGATTCAACAAACCAATTATTGTGAAATTTAATTTTAATTTTGAATTGAATAATTATTTTTAAACACAAATGTTTACATGGGTCAAATTAGAAGGTCAAATGCAATTGTTTACTTTCTATGGAGTACTGAATAGTTCCATTTAGTCCATTATCAACATCTGAGGCCTGGAGGATGTGAATGACTCCTGGTGGCAAGTTCTCTGGGATTACTATGTGCAATTCAGGCTGAGAAAATTCTGGAGTGTTGTCGTTATCATCCAGGACAGCACACAGGACCATGGCAGTGCTGGAGAGAGATGGAGTCCCACTGTCCTCTGCCTGAACTGTAAAGCAGCCAAAAACACATGAGGAGGAGACCACGTTAAGTTTTTGTAATGAGCATGCAATTACAGCCTTTGGAAAACACTGCCAATGTGTCCTGAAACAAAGAAAAACAAATCAGCTTGACAGGGTTATTAAAGATAACTAAAACTAAACATTTTCTTTTCCTGAAATAAACATGAACTATATATATATATATATATATATATATATATATATATCTCACTATCACACTCCAGACATGACAGACAGCAGAACAAATGCCTACACTATCACATGACAGACAGTAATTTTTTGAATGAGGCAATTTTTATAAATTCGGCCATTTTATCTTGTGGAGTATATGTAAACATTTGTTATGTAAAATAGCTTATTCAGGGCAGTACTAAATAAGAATAACATTCGATTTTTATGATCATCTTATTTTGTTGAAATTATTACATTTTTGCATATTCTGCAAGGGCTATGAAACTTATGAGCAGAACTTATGAGGATGCTTTTGCAGAGTGTCAGAGTCAGAAAATCACCAATTGCTACTTACATGAATTGCCTGTTACAGTTGCATGAAAGAAAAAGAAATTATGCCACACTAATTTATATTAACTAATATATATTAACATTTTTTGCTTTGTGCTGGCAAAAAACATCAACATGAATTTTCTAATCTAAAATCTAAAAATATGCTGTTTATAGAAGAAGTGTAATGCATTTGTTAAATAAATAGGACAAAAAATGAGGGTCACGTCACTGACCCACATAAAGACACACACAAACTCAAACAGACACACTCAGATCAACTCATAAGCTGGAAACTTCACCAGCAGCCACTAACTTCATATATCAGCTTTATGAGTGTACTAAAATCAAACTGCATTAATGCAACAGCAAGAGACAGTTGAATCAATTACTAACAATATCAATCTTCATCTGATGAACATTTGGCACAGTGTTTTCATGGGGTTTCGTGAGGTTTAACGTAATGGAAGATAAAATCAAAGAAAAACCATAGACCACACTGCTGAAAGGAGTGAATTCTGGGAGAAAAAATAACCGGCTTTTATTAGCACAGATGGCTTGAGTTAGTGAATCATCACACACAATTTCAAATATCCCGCAGGAGGCCTGACTGCTGTTCTAGAATAACGTCAGAAAGCAGAGACAGGCAGACACTGATATTGCGGCTGAGGTATTTTAAAAGGGCCTGGTAGATTTGTGAATATTTGGACTAGGTACAAGACGCATAGAATAACACACGGCGTGCGAAAAAGAACACAAAGACCCGTTGATTTATGTTAGCAATCAAGTTCGATGAAACAATTCAGGTTGATGTATGTTTTTAACAGAAATCTGCTAACTAAATAAATTTCAAGTCTGATGACCAAGGCCATCTGGACTTCCAGACTGAAATTGTGATGGACAAATATGAAAGAAATCCACTACCTTAAGTTACTCATGCTGAAATGTTTTGCACACTTGAAGCTACATGGAGACTTGCTTCTGTTCTGTTACAGAAACGCGTAACATGAAACAGTAAATGACAATGCTATACTATTGGATAAAAAAAAAAAAAAAAAGAACTATAGATCAATAATATTCAAATCAAACTACACAAACTGTGTGTATGCTGACATTCATTAAAGTCTATGGTTATTTCAAAAACTAAATGAATAAGAGAATAATAAGGCAAACTTAATGTAGGTGATGTGAACCCTTAGAGTTCAGCCAAAAAATAGTAAGACAGCATGATGAGAATTTGGACATACATTTCATTTTACATTTCATTTAGCAGACGCTTTTATCCAAAGCGACTTACAGTGCATTCAGGCTATACATTTTTATTTTTTTTTAATCAGTATGTGTGTTCCCTGGGAATTGAACCCACGACCTTTTGCGCTGCTAACGCAGTGCTCTAACACTGAGCCATAGGAACATAACGCAGATACTAAGACAACTATAATTAACCCATTTTAAAAAAAAAGGAAGTTAGAAGCTTTGTGTAATGCTGTGTCTGGTTCGGTCTGGTTATGGCGGCTGCAATATGGAAACTGTGAGTAACCATACTCCCATCTTGTGGTGATTTTTGCAACAGTTTGACTAACAACTGGTATTTTGTTGGCAATATGTCTTTTACTGAGTTAAATGTTAAACCCAGTTGAAAATATTGTAAAGGTCTCATGATGAGATTTTGAGGTCTTACCTGAATCCAGGTCAAATGCAGTGACTGTGACAATGATCTCTCCAGGTTCTCTGTTTTCCATGACAGTGGTATTGTAAATGTGCTGCTGGAACACAGGACTGTCATTAACATCCAAAATCTTCACTGTGAATGTCTGAGTAGAGGACAGAGAGGGGATGCCGCCGTCTCTGGCCTGTATAGTGAGGATGTGGACATGCTGGGATTCATAATCCAGGGAAGAATTCAGGTATAGATACCCTGCAAGAGAAAGAGAGAGAAATATTATCTATCTATCTATCTATCTATCTATCTATCTATCTATCTATCTATCTATCTATCTATCTATCTATCTATCTGTCTGTCTGTCTGTCTGTCTGTCTGTCTGTCTGTCTGTCTGTCTGTCTGTCTGTCTGTCTTTTATCCTAGACCTACATTCATTTACATCCCTAAACCCATCCCATAATAAATCATTTACCTGTGCTTTCCATATGAAAGTAGCCCTTCTCATTGCCTGAAATTACACTGTAAATGACATGTCCGTTACTCCCTTCATCTTCATCTTTGGCCATCACATGATGAACCAAAAGTCCCACCTCTGTGTCCTCTGGGACACAAGCCATTTCAGTGGAGACAAATGTGGGATTATTGTCATTGATATCCAACAGAATCACCTGAGCTATGACTGATGTATGTTTCCTTTCATTGGGCTCTTCTGCATTGTCATGGACAGTCACTCTGAATACAATGTTCTCGGTGTGCTCACGGTCCAACCGTCCATTTGTTTTGACAACTCCAGTGTGAGGGTCGATGTGTAAAGGCAGTCCCTCTATGGCAGGGTTGGGGTCATAGGTCAAAGAATAATAAAGCTTACTGTTACTCAGACTTCCATCACCATCATGTGCATTAAACACATACACTGCCGTTCCATTGGCAACATCCTCATAAACACCGAACACGACAAAGTTGTCATTGCCAGGAAACCAGGGGGTGTGGTCATTGACATCAACAACACTGATCGCCACAAATGCAGTGACATTGAAAGTGGGAGGGGCTTCTGCACATACAACCAGGAAGTAATGCTGTGTGACTTCCTGGTTGTGCCACATAAAGCTGGCCACTAGAGCTTTTATGCCAAATTGCAAACTGCCATTACCCTCGACAATGGAATATCGTAACTGCATATCTGGTGCATTAGAAATCCCAAGTGATCCAATGACAGTTCCCAGTTTTATGTCTTCCCGCACAGTAAAGTGTTTGAGGCTCTGAAAATCCTTTGAGATTCCATTTTGTTGGTCTAAGGCATAAACCTGGAATAAAAAACAAAATTTGTGTAACTATTCTTAAAGCATTTACGGCAAGACACTACAGATGAATTACAGGTGTTTTTCATGCACTGCTCATAAACATAGAAGTGTTTATTTTATTGCACTTCATCTATATGTGTCAATATACTGTATGTGTCTACATGTATTTCAATTAAAATACATATAATTAAAGACAGTTTTCTCAAAATGAGTTTCTCATGCACTGAGCCAGAAATTTCCAATTAATTAGCACCTACATACACCAAACTTTCAGGTTTAATACATATCTATATTCTGAAGGTTTTTGCAGAGGGGATGTTCATGTATTATTTACCTAATTTATATGACAACTTATTCCTAAAATCCTCCTAACTCTATTTGTCCTTTATTTAACTCTATTTATCCTCTGTTTAACTCTATTTATCCTTTTAAATCTATAATTAATGTAAATTACTGCATATTTAATTAACAATACCTCATAATACCTTGCATATTTAAACATAACATTTCAGAAAAACTTGTAATACAAAACAACTGTCTTAATGTACTGTGATTAATCACCTGGGGAAGTATGGTGATATCTATTAGTTATGTTGTTTTACTCTATTGACCCATAGTGTCTTGCTTTAAAAGGTGATATTTAGATTTAAAAATAAAAATGTAGTTATTAAGCTATTCAAAGTGACTACACCTCTTACCACAATCGGAGTAAATTATGCTAAGCTAAGATAATCTTGATCAATGCACAATGGCGTTTATGGATCAGTCTTTACTGGGTTTGAACCTACAGTCTTTTCCAATACGATGCCATATCTTTAACCACTATGCCACAGCACCAAATCTTAAGGTGCACTCTCATTTACCATTGCTTGTTGAAATTTTGTCAGTGAAAGAAAGCAGACAAAAGAGAAAATTAACCAAATCCTAAATAAATAGCTTCCAAACAGTCTTCTTTGTAATTATTTTACAATTCTGATGTGTAGTGTGCAAAACTGGCTGAGTGGACACTGACAGAATGAACATCTCATCCATTGTGGACTTTGTTTTGTTTCTCCATTACAAATCTCTGTTCACACAGAGATCTGTGGCAAACCAAGAGGCTTGCTATTGGTCGGCCTTGCAATGTTCACAAAGGTCAACAAACTTGAACCGGACACAAAATTTTGTTGGCACAGGAAGTCCTTATTGTGCCAATTCTCATTGAAATGACTGGATTTTGCACACAAAATTTCAAATATAAATGATAAATGTGGCTGCACCTTTCTTTAGACTGTAAACAGAAAAGACAAATCAATAAGCAAGTCTTCAGCCCTACTTTGACACGTACGGTGTTGTAATATGCCTGTACCAACTCCACTAACCTGTATGTGAACAACTGCAGTCTCCTCCAGAGGAACAAGACCATCGTCTGTGGCAACAACTCTCAGGGTGTAGCGCTTCTGTGGGTTTGGGGAGAATCGTTATGTCACACTGACATCACCATTACGGGTATCAATACTAAAGTGGCCCAGTTGATTATCTAAAAATATGAAGAAACATTAGACATCTCATACTAAATCATAGTAATTTTCCTTCAAACAGGGGAATATAAACACAAACGACACTTGAATTAAAAATAAATTGTCCTCTCCTCATCAGTTTACCTTTCATTGTGAACTTGACAGTTCCATTCTCTCCAGCATTCAGGTCTTTAGCAAACAGTGATTACAACAGAATTCACCGGAATGCCTGCCCACACCTGCACAAAAAGCCATATAAACAATCTGCAAACTGAATATGCATTTGGAAGATGCAGTTATCCAAAGTAATTTACAATGCATTTAAGTTTTTTTTTTTAACCATTTTGCATGTTCACTGGGAATTTTTTTGTGTTGATAGATCTACCAGCTACAGAAATAGATAAGACATATGCAATTTATTCCTGTCATTTTTTATTCCTACAAAGCTGAATTTCCAGTAGGATTACTTCAGTCTTTAGTGTCACATGATCCTTCAGAAATCATTCTAATATGCTGATTTGGTGCTCAAGTAACATTTCTTATTATCCATGCTAAGAAAAGTTGTCCTGCTTAATATTTTCATTAAATCCAATGCATTTTGATGAATATAAATTTCACAATATTTTTTTTGTAACAATGTATAAGTCTACTGTTACTTTAGATCAATTTTATGCACCTTTGCTGAATAAAAGCATTTGATTTCTTAAAAAAAAAAAAAAAAAAAAAAAAAAACTTACTGACCTTAGACTTTTGAACAGAGTATACATTTACAATATAAAGGCATTATACTTTAAGAATTACAGAAAAACACCACTGAAACATTACTTATTTTGCTCAATGTACAAGAACTGTAACCTGTTAATTTAATTTAAATGAAATCTACAATTATATTTTGTATATTGCTTGTGTTTTCTAGAAAAAGTATTATTATGACCTGTACGTTTAGCTCTTTAGAGGCAGGTAGGTGTGTGAACTGTGGGGGGTTATCGTTGACGTCTGTGACTAGGATGTGAACAATAGTGTTGAGACGTGGTCGACCCTGATCTGTGACCATCACCCTCAAAACATGCTGAGCCTGCTCCTCACGATCCAAAGCCACCATGTTTATTATCTCTCCTATAGCCAGAAAAAGAGAGAAGACACAGAACTGGTGTAGGATTTAGTTTGAAACAATTGCTAGGAAATTTCACAAATAATTGCAAAGAAATAGCAAGTAAAACATTGAATTTAAGGTGAAATTTTGAAGTAGAAAGACAGAAATATTATTTTCTTGTAAAATGTACTCCAATAATCAGTTTTTACAATGTAGAACATTTTTTTTGCAAAGTAGAACAATATCCATAAAATAAAGGTTAGAAGGTTATTTTATTTATTCTGATTATCTTATTTTTTATATTTCAGTTTAGTTTAGTTTAGTTTAGTTTTATTCAAAATACAAAATAATGCAAAAAAACAAAAATGTTTTTTTTTTTTTATCTTTGACTAAGTCAGCAGAACTGAATACCTCAATCTATTTTTTTAATGAATTTTGTAAATGAAATTTTGGATTGCTTTTTTGACAAAGCAGTGTATGAAACATAATCTGAATGAAAAACAGCACTAATTTGACAGTAATTCTGACCTGTTCTGGGGTTTATTCAAAAGTATTTTCCCTCAGACAGCAGGATGTAGGACAATACTCCATTGTTACGTGAATCTCTGTCTGTAGCTTTTACCGTTCCAATCATCCCATGAGGAGACGGTCCCTCCTGCAAACTGAAGAAGTACACATCCCTACTGAACACAGGTGCATTGTCATTCTCATCCTGAACCAGCCTAAGGAATCCATCTCTATTACAAGACGTAAAGTAGAGCTCAATGAAGGATGACCCTCATCCTCAGCTATAACATTAAGTTCGTATCTCTGGCTGAAATCTCCTGAGAGGTCGCCGTTCAGCATGAGAGTCCCAAGACGTGGGTGAATGGAAAACAAGTGGCTTTCAGGATGTAACATGTAGTGAATTCTGCCATTAAGGCCACTGTCAGCGTCGTGGGCATGTGCAATGAAAATTGGCGTGCCTGGAGGGGTGCTATGGGATATGATGATGTGTTCTCTGGTCTTCTGGAACACAGGAGGGTTGTCATTGACATCAGTGACGGAGATATTGACCTGAGCACTGCTGTAGATAGGAAGGGTTCCCGTGTGGAACTGTATGTTCAAAATAACATAAGAGAGGGACACGTGGTCCAGGGGCTGGCCAGTGGTGATGATGCCCGACTGGGAGTCAATTGAGAAAAGCCCCTGTGGATCACCTGAGGATATGATGTATGAGACTAGCTCCACTGAATCTGAAATTACAAGGGAAAAGACCAGTAAAATATCATTAATATGACATGAAAAAAAAAATAGAAAAAGAAAATAGATACACTGTATTTATTTATTTTAAATAAAACAAGAAATATTGGTGTATGTATCATAAGTATACACTATTTCAGTCTTTCTACTTCAATATTTCACATGTAATTCAATGTGTTACTTATTTGTTTTGTAATTATTTATGAAATTTGCTAGCAATTTCTGAGTGAAACTTAGTAAAGTACATCCTACACAATTTTTTCAGTGTACTTTTACCTTTAAAGGCATAGTTCACCCAAAAATTAAAAATTATGCCATTCTTTACTCAATCTCATGTTGTTCCAAGCCCATACTCTTTTATTTTCCCATGGAACACAAAATGAGAGTTTCATTTCGGTCCCACTTTATATAAGGTGGCCTTAACTACTATGTACTTACATTTAAATGAATCATTTGATACAATGCACTTATTGTGTACATACATGTTTTTACATTGTAATTACAGGTATATTTTATAAAATACCTGCATGTAATTACACATGTAATTAATTCCTGTAATTACATTTATAATTACACTGTTGACCCATCCCTTACACTTTAACCCACCCTTGAACCTACCCATACCACCAAGCCTGTCCCTGACTTACCCGTATCCCACCTCGAAAGCAGCAAAAGTGTTTTGCAATACCAGTATCGTTTCTAGGCATAGGCAAGCTAGGAGGTCACCTAGAGCGCCACCAGCTGGAGGGGCCGCCAATTAGCGCATGTACTGCCACTACATTTTAACAGGGTTGTGATCAAGAGTGGCACGGACACCCTGAAATATGATTTCCGCCCCCACTGGATCTCCCAATGTCATTGGGCTAGAGTACTGTCATTCTGATGATGCCTGTAGGCCACTGGATCAGAGCGCTGTCATTTGCTGCCTCTGATTGTTGCATGCAAAGTTTGCATTTGGATTTGGAGCGCTCAACAATGCCATTAGATCAATGGGTTCTGTCAGTGTTTTGGCAAGGTAAGGCTTTTTTTTTTTGCCATGCAAGTTCAAAGACCAATTTAAAATATTGGTACATAAAAAGTGCACAAAATCAGTATTTTGTTTAGGCAGGGGGGCGCTAATAGGGATTTTGCCTAAGGCGTCAAAATGGCTAGAAACTTGTGCAATACAATATGAACAAAATAAGTACATTGTACTTTTTGATGTAAGTAGTAGTTAAGGCCACCTAATATAAAGTGGGACCATTTCTGAATAATAATTTTCAACAATTCTCTCTTAATTCTACCTAACTCTCTAATTAGAGATTCATGAAAAAATAACAGCATGCAGATTTGAAAAAAACATTGTTTTTTCAATAAATATTTTTATTCTATGGGTGAACTATACCTTCACAATTTTATTTAAAGGATTTTCAGGATTTTAACTGGAGGTCAAGTATGAAATAATGTTATTGATGTGATATGTTAAAGAAAATGGCTGAATGTTTTTTTTAATGCATCATCTATTAACTGTAACATATCTTTGTCAATGTTACACAGACTGTATGCTTATAAATGTAGAACTTAATGACATACCCCTAACATATGTATTAAAAGCGGTATTGCCATTATCCTACTTTTTGACAGTTGAGATTTTAAAACGGCTGGAGAAAACCAAAGCCCCCAGAGATTAAGGGACCTGCCCCCCTCTCCAACTTCATTTGACTTGAAGAGAGGGTTAATCAGCTGATCTAAACATTAACCTCAACTGACTGTCTACTGTTGAAGTGGAACACTAAACATTTGTGTGTGCATGTATGCATGTGTGTGAGCCAAAAACTAATATGACTCACTTAAATAAATCAGGAATTGAGTGTTTTAAATGAGTAATTCAATATATATATTTATTATTTAACTAGTACATTTTTACTGCAAAATCAAATCATAATCTAACAGTTACCAGCCTTTTATGTAACCTTTTAGGCACAAAAGCATATATACTGTATACTGTACTTGATAACATTATACCATTATAAAATCAAAATCTAAAATGACCTCAAACTAAGTAGATGTGAATCACTGAGTATGTTAAGAATGTGTGATTAACCCTAATACCTTAGCTAACTACTGGGCATGAAATACTGTTCACTAAAAACAATTGATTATAGACTAAGAAAGCCAAAATAAAAACAGACCACAGCAAATCTCATTATCTACCCTAACAACCCTGCCAACTAGACTGATATTTAACCCTCTGATCAGCTCATCCCTGCCCCGCAAACTGGATTAGTCACTGGGATAACAATGAATGGAAATAGTAAGTTACTAGTGGAAAGGCAAGATGTAAAAAAAAAAAAAAAAAAAGGGTGGATGTATTTTGATACCTTGGACTGTAATTGATTTGATTGAATTGTAATTGATTGACAGGGCTTCCAATTGAATTTCATATTTATAATTTTTATTACTGATACTGGAAAAAATAACTAACATATTTTCAACAAATAATAAATAAATTAAACAAAACTTTACAATAAGATCATATTGGTTAACATTAGTTAATTAATTTGTAAACATTAACTAACAACGAACAAGATATGTATACAGCATTAGTTAATCTTTGATAATGTTTACTTGTACAAATACTAACATTTCCTAACATTAATAGTTTTACATTATATTACATTACATTTTACATTAGTTAATGTACTGGTTAAAAGAAACTAATAAACACGTTACAGTCTGTTTATTGCTTTAGTTATCCTTTGTTAATGTTAACTTGTACACATACTAATGAATTTCTCAACATTAATAGCTTAAATTTTTTAAATTTGCTAATTCTTTAGCTAAAGGGGTAGTTCAACCAAAAATGAGAATTGTCATCATTTACTCACCATCAAGTTGTTCCAAACCTGTATGAGTTTTTTTTTCTTCTGTTAAACTCAAAAGATGATATTGAAAAGATGTTGATAACCATTGACTTCCATATAGTACAAAAAAAAAAAAAAAAAAAAAAGGAAAGTCAATGGAAGTCAATGGCTACCAGCAATTGTTTGGTTGCTAACATTCTTCAAATATCTGCTGTTCAACAGATGAAAGAAATTCATATGGGTTTGGAACAGCATGAGAGTAAATTATGGTAAATTTTTCTTTTTTTTTTTTGGGTGAAATATCCTTTTATCTTTTCTTTTTTTGTGTGAATCTCACTGCAAAGTGAAAACCATTTTAAATGTTTGTGGGTTCCTTAGTAACATGGTTCATCTTTAATAAAGAATTTATTATGCACTTTGTAAACCTCATTATAAAGTGTGACCTATTTCACATGATGTGTTACAAATGTTTGTAGGCTCTCTAGTCTCCACTAATGTTATTTAAGAGGAAAAAAATGTATTAGGGGTATTACTGGATTGTATTGTAATCTGTATACAGGTGTTGTTCATTGTTAGTTGATGTCAACTAATACATTTACTAACACTAACAAATTTAGCTATTAATGTTAAGAGATACATTAGTATATGTACAAGCTAACATTAACAAAGATATAATAATACTGCATAAGTGTTGTTCTTTGTTAGTTATTGTTAACTAATCCATTAACTAATGCTAACAAATACAACCTTATTGTAAAGTGTTACCAAATAGGTTTTCATCTTCAACTACGTGAACATAATATCACACTGTCCAGTCTCAAATAGGGCAACGTTTCTCAGAAAAAGCATGGAAAACTCACTGGCAGGGGTAACAGCTTGAACCAAACCAACAGAGGAGCCCACAGGTGCATCCTCAGAGATAGAAAAGGTGTAGTGGGCTTTTTGGAAGAGGGCAGGAGGCTGGTCGCTCTGCAAGATGTTCACGTGATGTTAGCAGGGTAAACAGCAGACATGCCTCCTCCATCCTGAGCAGAGACAGACAGCTTCACACTGCACCTGCGCAGCTGGGAAAGTGACGCGTTCAGGTAGACAGAACCTGAGGAACACACAAAACCTACATTAACATCTTAGAGAACACACGCACAAGGTTTTAGCTATTATTGCAGAGTAGATGTTTGATCAATTAAAAAATAAGGTTTAAATTTAAGTAGCTCTATAAGTAGACTGAAATTTAAGGGGACTGATATTAATAACCTTAGTGATATGAAATACTATCTTGACTTTAATGTGTAATAAAAGCTAATTCCTTTATAACTCAGAAACTTGTTGAAACATGGCCATGCAGTTGTTGTTGCTTTTAACTTATACACTATCTCCGTCTCTTTCCAGATCTTTTAAGAACAAACCTAAACACTAGTTAACATTAAAAGAAAAACATCCCATCACTGATGGTGACATGGTGGATATGTTCATGGCTAGTTCCACTTTTGACAGATGGTGGGAGGCCTGCTAGATTCTGTCACCTTGATCTAACCTAAAATCCTTAGCATCTGCTGATTTAAACCAGGAGTAGTTAAACTTAGACATGTGCCCCCACTGGTACACAGAAGGGTTAATCACTGGCATGCAAACAAAAGAGATTAATATGCATGTATTTTATTTGGTTGTTTGTTTTAGAATTCCCTAGCACCTGCATGCCAATAAACAAGAAAAAATAAAATAAAATTGGTGTTCCACTGATATTTTGTCAAAGCTGACACATGAGGCGATATTTGGCATTTTTTAAATTATCGGCAACAACTTTTATTTTGACAGCGCTGAGAACCCTGCATCTGAGCTTTAAAAATAAATAAATCATAATAAAAGTCTAAAATAAAAGTTGTTTCAGTCAAGTTTCAGTCAAAATAAAAGTCATAAGAACCCATTCTCCATCTTTATTAGTTTACTGTTAAAAAGTACTGTCTATTAATTAAGACGCTATAATGCTTTGATTATCTAATAAACATTTCATGCCAAAAACCTTGCAAACTTTGTGAATCTGAAGAGATGTTTTAAAGAGAGCTATGCTATTTTGTGTTTGCTGCGTTGTCATATTCACTGTGCACAGTGTATTTAAGAAGTTACTATTTGAAGTACAAATCTGTTTATTTTTAAGATTTTTTATTTTTATTTTTATCAAGTTCCCTTTTTTAAATGGATTATTTTTATTATTTTTTTATTATTATTTGTAATAAATAATTATGGATAAGGATGGCAAATGTGGCTAGAGCAATAAACTTCAATGTCCATAGTGTAAGACCCCTAAGACAGTGCTACAGCGAGACAAAGCTGATCATCCTTGCAGTGGCAAACCCTGTGTAACTATGTGTCACCCTAGATGTGTTTGAGAACTTGCAAATGCCTTGGTGGAAGAGTGGAGTAACATCTCACAGCAAGAACTGGCAAATCTGCTACAGTCCATGAGGATGAGATGCATCGTAGTGCTTAAAGCAGTCCCTTTGTCCCTTTTGTTCCATTCCTGTACATAAAATACAAGTGAAACTTGTTTATTGTATGTCTCAGTTGTTGAACTTTTTATGTTAAAACAAATTTTTATGAAGAAAACATTAAGAAATTTGCTGGAAATGAATGCTTTTGAATGTGATTGGACATTTCTTGACTCTCTCTTTCTCTCTCTCTCTCTCTCTCTCTCTCTCTCTCTTTCTCTCAATATATACAGGTGCATCTCAATAAATTAGAATGTCGTGGAAAAGTTCATTTATTTCAATAATTCAACTCAAATTGTGAAACTCGTGTATTAAATAAATTCAATGCACACAGACTGAAGTAGTTTAAGTCTTTGGTTCTTTTAATTGTGATGATTTTGGCTCACATTTAACAAAAACCCACCAATTCACTATCTCAACAAATTAGAATACTTCATGAGACCAATAAAAAAAAAAAAACATTTTTTAGTGAATTGTTGGCCTTCTGGAAAGTATGTTCATTTACTGTATATGTACTCAATACTTGGTAGGGGCTCCTTTTGCTTTAATTACTGCCTCAATTCGGCGTGGCATGGAGGTGATCAGTTTGTGGCACTGCTGAGGTGGTATGGAAGCCCAGGTTTCTTTGACAGTGGCCTTCAGCTCATCTGCATTTTTTGGTCTCTTGTTTCTCATTTTCCTTTTGACAATACCCCATAGATTCTCTATGGGGTTCAGGTCTGGTGAGTTTGCTGGCCAGTCAAGCACACCAACACCATGGTCATTTAACCAACTTTTGGTGCTTTTGGCAGTGCGGGCAGGTGCCAAATCCTCCTGGAAAATGAAATCAGCATCTTTAAAAAAGCTGGTCAGCAGAAGGAAGCATGAAGTGCTCCAAAATTTCTTGGTAAACGGGTGCAGTGACTTTGGTTTTCAAAAAACACAATGGACCAACACCAGCAGATGACATTGCACCCCAAATCATCACAGACTGTGGAAACTTAACACTGGACTTCAAGCAACTTGGGCTATGAGCTTCTCCACCCTTCCTCCAGACTCTAGGACCTTGGTTTCCAAATGAAATACAAAACTTGCTCTCATCTGAAAAGAGGACTTTGGATCACTGGCCAACAGTCCAGTTCTTCTTCTCCTTAGCCCAGGTAAGACGCCTCTGACGTTGTCTGTGGTTCAGGAGTGGCTTAACAAGAGGAATACGACAACTGTAGCCATGCAAATTCCTTGACACGTCTGTGTGTGGTGGCTCTTGATGCCTTGACCCCAGCCTCACTCCATTCCTTGTGAAGTTCACCCAAATTCTCGAATTGATTTTGCTTGACAATCCTCATAAGGCTGCGGTTCTCTCGGTTGGTTGTGCATCTTTTTCTTCCACACTTTTTCCTTCCACTCAACTTTCTGTTAACATGCTTGGATACAGCACTCTGTGAACAGCCAGCTTCTTTGGCAATGAATGTTTGTGGTTTACCCTCCTTGTGAAGGGTGTCAATGATTGTCTTCTGGACAACTGTCAGATCAGCAGTCTTCCCCATGATTGTGTAGCCTAGTGAACCAAACTGAGAGACCATTTTGAAGGCTCAGGAAACCTTTGCAGGTGTTTTGAGTTGATTAGCTTATTGGCATGTCATCATATTCTAATTTGTTGAGATAATGAATTGGTGGGTTTTTGTTAAATGTGAGCCAAAATCATCACAATTAAAAGAACCAAAGACTTAAACTACTTCAGTCTGTGTGCATTGAATTTATTTAATACACGAGTTTCACAATTTGAGTTGAATTACTGAAATAAATGAACTTTTCCACGACATTCTAATTTATTGAGATGCACCTGTATATATATATATATATATATATATATATATATATATATATATATATATATATAAATTCTTTCTTAAATCAGCATCTCTACATGATGCCATTCCAATGTACCATTCCAGGCACACCTCATTCTGTTAATGAAGCACTGATTCGATCAACCAAATCTTTATTAATTATTTGATTACATTAATTATTATATTAATGTATAAAAACCACTGCTGTGGTCATCACTATCCTCTTGCAATAGGATCAGCTTGATGGCAAAAACAGTGCTAGTAGTATCTCAAAAGTAATTGGAATCAAACAATAACTATTGACCATTCCAAAAAAGTTGAAAAAAAAAAAAGTTCTGAGTGAGGTTTTACTGGCAGAGCAATAGAGTGAACATCAGGTTGCTTCCATCCTTAAAATTTCAAAAACAGTGGTTCATAAGAACAAGGTCAAGCTGCAGACATTGGGGACAACAAAGCTACAGACCGGCAGAGGGCAAACACAACTCTCCACTGGGAGGACAGCCAACTCATTCGAATGTCACTCAACAATCAGAGGATGACATCAAGTGACAAAAAGAATGGCAAACGGCAGCTGGGGTGAAGTGCATGGCAAGGACATTTCGAAACAGGCTCCTTGGGACAAAGCTAGAAAAAAAGCCTTTCATCAATGAGAAGAGCCAGGCTGAGGTTTGCAAAAGACCATAAGGATTGGACCGTAGAGGACTGGAATAAGGTCATCTTCTCTGATTAGTCCAGTTTTTAGCTTTGCTCAACACCTCATGGTTAGACGGAGACCTGGACAAGCCTAGAAGCCACCCACTGTGAAATTTGGTGGAGAATCTGTGATGATCTGGGGTGCTTCAGCAAGGCTGGAATTGGACACATTCATCTTCGTGAACAACACATGAATCAAGCCACATACAAAGTTGTCCTGGAAGAAAACTTGCTTCCTTCTGCTCTGACAGTGTTCCCCAACTCTGAGGATTGGTTTTTCCAGCAGGACAATGCTCCATGCCACACAGCCAGGTCAATCAAGGTGTGGATGGAGGACCACCAGACCCTGTCACGGCCAGTCCAATCTCCAGACCTGAACCCAATTGAAAACCTCTGTAATGTGATTAAGAGGAAGATGGATGGTCACAAGCCATCAAACAAAGCTGAGCTGCTTGAATTTTTCCCTTACAGCAATTTGAAAGACTGGTGGACAGCATGCCAAGATGCATGAAAGCTGTGAAAATCAGGGCTATTCCACCAAATATTGATTTCTGAACTCTTCCTAAGTTAAAACATTAGCATTGTGTTGTTTAAAAATGAAAATGAACTTTGCATTATTTCTTAGCATAACTTCTTTGCATTATTTGAGGTCTGAAAACACTGCGTGTAATTTTTTATTTTTTTATTTTTTTGTTATTTTAACCAGCTGTCATTTTCTGCAAATAAATGTTCTAAATGGCAATATGTTTGTTTGGAATTTGGGTGAAATGTTGTCAGTAGTTTATAGAATAAAACAAAAAAATGATATGTAAAAAAGATGCTTAGCAGAGATACTGGAGAAGTGAGTGCATGCAGACAACCCTAGTGAAAAAAATAGTATACTTAAGTACAATTTATTCGTATGTACTTTAGTATAACTAAACATATTTGTGGCACACTATAAATTGGTATACTTAAAGTCTGCTAAATTGGAACAGCTAATTTTGTATTAAATGCATTTAGTTGTGCAAAAGCAGTGCTGAAGTTCAACTAAAGTTGTAATAAATATACTTGTTTGTGCTAAAGTGGAACTATTCCAAGTATACTTAAGTACACTTTAAGTATCCACTCTTTTATTTAATTTTTGAAATGCAGAATTCATACAGCATAAACTTCAAATGTATTTTGGTAACATTACAATTGCAATTCAAATACACTGTAAGAGTGCTGAACATACATTAATATTATACTAATAACAAACTGAGGTCATACTAGCCCTTACTTTTAGTGACTTTAAAATTGCAATGGCATTCCAAGTATACTTGAAGTGTGCTAATGGCACAATTATTGTGTGCTTTTAATGCAATAAATTAACCTTTATAAATAATTGCACAGCTTAAGAAACTGCCTTTTACTAAGAAACCCAGCATACCAGTCAACTCAATTATCCAGAGAACATCAGTGGAACATTGGACACAAACATTTTTGAACGTCGGCTGAAGGAAACACTGCGGACTAGATTCGAACCCGGGTCACTGCCACACACGCATTCGCTTTACCAGATACGCCACCTAAGAAGACGTGCGCTGTGGTAAACTGTGGTTACTTTGTAGTATTTCTATACTGTTACAAATACTACAAGTAAACAGTTTTTTCCATCAATGATGGCACAAATTATAAGACTGCGAATCGCCGAAAAGTCTTTTAATATAGGCGCAGTAAGCGGTGCGTGAAAATAAACATGAAACGACCTGTATAGAACACGAAAGTGCGTTAAACCTGAAGCTGTTAAATTCAGCGGACACAATATTAAATATCATCTGCAGAATGTTTTGCTTCCCTTTTACCTGACATGATCTGTCATTAACTCTGCAGGAAACAATTGGATAAACCGGCATAACATTAGTTTTATTCTTTTACATGCAATAAAACAGACAGTTCCGTTAGTTGGTGGAAGATTGTGAACGTAGTGCTTATGTTTCAGTGCATGCGGAAGGAATAATCCCATCCTTAACATCTCTGTCCGTTTTGTCTCTGCACGCTTCAACTCTCAATGCACTGCACAAATGTTAATGTAAAATGCAATGAAATGTTTTGGCGGTTTGACGGTCTCGCAGGTTGTCGTTGTCCGTACGGGACAGAACCATTAATGGAAAAAAAGTGTTGGTCCAGGTGCATTGGAGTGTATTGGGAATATACTAAAGTAATAAACCTTCTGATCAAGTTCGTGAATTTCTTTCACTATTTCAAATCTATGACTATATGTTGTTTACATACTTTTGTAACTACTTTCTATATGTGACCATGGACCACAAAACCAGTCATAAAGGTCCATTCTTTTAAATGAGATGTATGAGATTTATACATCTTCTGAAAGCTGAATGAATAAGCTTTGTTAGGATAGGACAACATTTGGCCAAGATACAACTATTTAAAAATCTGGAATCCGAGGGTGCAAAAAAATATTGAGAAAATCGCCTTTAAAGTTGTCCAAATGAAGTCCTTAGCAATGCATATTAAATTAAGTTTATATATATATATATATATATATATATATATATATATATATATTGGCATAAAAGAAAAATCAATAATTTTGACCCATACAATGTATTTTTGGCTATTGCTACATACCTGTGCTACTTATGACTGCTTTTGTGCTCCAGGGTCACATATGTATGTAAAGCTGCTTTGCAACCATGCAAAATTGTGAAAAGCACTATTTGAAGTGTGGTTAAATTATTGAAAAGTTAAAGTTCATAACTATACAAAGTACTGCATCATTATGAATTATTATTAAAACTTTTTGCAACTCAAAACATTTCTTTTTATCTACTATTTTTATACTCAACAAGTAGAACCCAAATACAGTGCACTGTATGGTACATTTAATCATAACAGGTCAACAGAGGATTCAACTAAAATAAATTATTGAAGGATTACTTCAATATTTAACAAATTAAATAGTTTTATTTGCAAATCCCCCATTCTTACATTTGCGCTGCAGGCAAAAGTTGTGTTTGGAAACTCTGCCCTTACAGCACCTGTTAGCAGAAACATACTGGATGTTTCAATTCATACCTCACATTTTCTTTGGTTTGCCCATGTGTGATATTGTCTCTTGTGCCATAGTCAGGTGAGAACTCATACAGCGGCCTTGTTTACTTAAATGATATGACAACATACAATACAAACAACCCCTACAGACATACATTAAATGGCTTTCATACAGCTACAGGATCATAAGATGAGTTGCTTCATTCATCCCTTATCGACACTAGTTGTTGGGCTGAATGAGCATGGACATGTCATTGGGGTTATGAAGTGATGTCCTCTTTCAAAGATTTCATCCAGGTTGTTTATATGGGTATGTATGTCTGAAAATCACTTTTAACAAGTTTCAAACATGTTGTAGATGGAATAAAGAACCTAGTCAGTGTACTTTCTTAAAGATGAATATATATATTTCATCCTTCCCCAAATGGATTTGTAAAAAGTACAGTATTTAGGGGCCAAGCACCGTAGGTGCTATGGCACCTATTGTAATCGTTAGTGTTCTTTTTCTTCTTCTTCTTCCGCTCTGGAAGTCTACGGCAGCCCATAGAACTGCTTGTGGGAAAGTTGTGAAATTTGGCACACTAATAGAGGATAGTCTCAATACTAACCACAGCAAATTTGAAGTCTCTAACTCAAACTCTCTAGCGCCACCACTTGTCCAAAGTTTCACTCATGTTTATCCTAATAACTTTTGAACCATAAGGCAGAAAATGAAAATTCAAATGAAGTCCAAAATTTAAAAATCGTAAGGTTTAGTTTTTTTCTTTTTTGTTGCTATTTTCAATTGTTCGTAAAACCTACTTTTTCGAACTCGTCCTAGATGGTTCGTCCGATTTTCACTAAAATTGGCTCAGATCATCTACAGACCATGCTGGCAAAAAATTATGGAATTCAAGTCGATTAGTCAAAGCGTTCTCGAATAACGTCCGAACGAATTCTACGAAAAGCATGCAAAAATGGATCTGAGGCGATATCTCCATAACGGTTTGGCGTATTGAGACCAAACTTGGTGTGTGTTATAACAAGCATGACCTGAGACTACCTGCAGTGTTTCGGTGCTGTGCCCCCTAGTGGTCAGGAGTTATGAAAAATGGCTATTTTTGCTTATAACAAAACTGGTCTCTTTAGATTCAGTGCATCATGCTGAGTCAAATGATACCCAATTTTCCCATGTCAGCCATTTTGAGCGTCGGCCATTTAGAATTTTGTAGTAAAATGCTATATTTTATGAATGCATTGACGTATCGTTACGAAACTTGGTATGTGTCATCAGCACGATGCCCTGAAGGAGCTTGAGAAGTTTCGAGCCAGCACCACCTAGTGGTAAAACCAAATATTCACATGCTTATAACTTTGGGTGTGGTCGACTTATTTTCACGGGGGTCACCTTTTTACACTCCTGAATCCTTGCCGAGTCAGGTTTTGCCTTATGGTTTATGCAGCATTGCACTTTAGCACTTAAAAAACAGTTGGCAATATCTTAGAAACCATTACTCCGATCGACACGAAACCACCGTAGGAAATTCGGAAACTTAGCATGCCGGCTACATGCTAATGCCCAATTGCCAAAATTTTGATAGTAAGTGGCACAAAAATGCAAACAAAGTCATTTGACATTTGTCAAAAATTGTCAGTCATTTTTTTCTCTTCTCATATGTAAATATGTCTATAACTCCAAAACAAAATGAGATATTTTCACCAAAATTTGACACACATATGTATGGGCACACTCTAAGGACACATAAAAAATTGGGATTGTGCCTCTTGGTGGCGCTATAATTGAACAAAACATGAAATTGTCATTGACTACAATAGAGTATTGTGATATAACATGCTATATTTTACGAATGCATTGGTGTACAATTACGAAACTTTGTATGTACCATCTAGATCATGAATTGAAAGAACTCAAACAGTTTTGAGACAGTGCCACCTTGTGGTCAAAAGTTATAATGAAATTTCAAATAAATGCTAATAACTTTCTTTGAATTTTGCCTATTGTAATGAGACTGGTATTAATAGATTCCTTGGGTCATGTTGAAAACAGTGATACCAATGTTGCCATAGTCAGCCAAACTTCCTGTCCCCCATTTTGATTTTCTTTAAAAACCTACTTTTTCGAACTCCTCCTAGACCATGTGTCTGATTTTCACCAAAATCGAATCATATCATCTTCAGACAATGCTGACAAAAAGTTATGGATTTTGTGTTGAAAACTGTTTTCGCATACCACAGCAATGAATTTGAGGCATGATGCCAAAATGACACTTGAGGCTGTATCGCTGCAATGCTCTGGCATATTGACACCAAACTTTGTGTGTGCCATTGTCAGCTCACACAGAACACACCACATCGATTTTATGACAGCGCCACCTATTGGTCAAACGTGATAAGTCAATAAATCATATTTCTAGAGGCTGTATTTATGATTTTTCAGTTGTTTTGACTAAAATCATCCTAAAATGGCTTCAATTACTCATTTCTGAAGTTGGTCTGATGCTTGCTTCTGTAGTGCTTGGCCCCGTAATTGCTGCTTGCAGCTATATTTTACAAATGAATTTGTAGTGCACTAAGTTTGTGCTTGGTGAAAGCATGAAATAACTACATTTAGAATGTATTTTCAGTTAGTATAGACATGCCAATCTATTTTTAGTATATTTATCATAAAATAAATATATTTTGAATACAATTAAGTATATTTATTTTTCACTAGGGAAGGCACACCCTAAGTTCTCTTTTCTACAATGTCCTCTCTCACAAGTAGGACTGGGAAGTTTGATTAATTGCAGTGAAATGGTTTTACATTATGTTTTACACATTCATGTTAATTAATATAAATACAGAATATAAATATAGCTGCAAGCAGCAATTACGGGGCCAAGCACTACAGAAGCAAGCACCAGACCAACTGCAGCAATGAGTAATTGAAGCCATTTTAAGATTATTGTAATACAAATGGCTGAAAAATCATTTAAAACTACTAGTAATATGATTGAATGATTTTTCAATTTTGACCAATAGGTGGCACCGTTATCAAATCGATGTGGTGTGTTCTTTGTGAGGTGACAATGGTACACAAAGTTTGGTGTCAATATGCTGAAGCATTGCAGAGATACAACCTCAACTGTCATTTTGGCATCATGGCTCAAATTCGTTGCTGTGGTATGCGAAAACCGTTTTGTCTATTAACAAATGCTGCATCGAATCTAAAGAGACCAGTTTTGTGATGTTTGACCAAACTATTGACAAGTTATAAGCAAAAATAACCTTTTTTCATATCTCCTGACCACTAGGTGGCACTGCGCCGAAACACTGCAGGAAGCTTCAGGTCATGCTTTTTAAAAGACACACCAAGTTTGGTCCCAATACACCAAACTGTTGCGGAGATATAAGCTCACATCCATTTTTGCATGGTTTTCGAAGAATTTGTTTGCAATTCCATAACTTTTTGTCGGCATGGTCTGAAGATAATCTGGTTCAATTTTCATGAAAATCGGAGCAACGGCCTAGGAGGAGTTTGAAAAAGTATGTTTTCAGAAAATTCAAAATGGCGGAAAAATTTTCATGATGGAGCCAATTCGAATTGGAATTTTGTTTCTAGCCCTTACGGTTCAAACGTTATTAGCATAAACATGAGTGCAACTTTGAACAAGTGGTGGCGCTAGAGAGTTTGAGTTAGAAACTCCAAATTTGCTGTGGTTACTGACACTATCCTCTATCAGTGTGCCAAATTTTACAACTTTCCCGCAAGCGGTTCTATGGGCTGCATTGACTTTCGGCGGAAGAAGAAGAAGAAGAAGAAGAAGAAGAAGAAGAAGAAGAACGCCAACAAACACAACAGGTGCCATCGCACCTTCGGTGCTTGAAGAATATTCATATAGAATATTCAAATATTCTTCAAGAATATCATGAAGAATATTTACTCAGGCTTCTGAGCACTACTTGAAAGTAAGCACACTTAAGACATAGAGCATATGCTTGTTCATATTTGCCACTGCTGCATTAAAGAGAGAGAGAGAGCGAGAGACATACAGTGCCTTGCAAAAGTATTTAGACCCCTTCATTTATTTCACGTTTTGTTATGTTGCTGCCTTATGTTAAACTGTTTTAAATTACTTTTTCCCACATCATTCTACACTCCATACACCATAATCGCAAAGCAAAAAAACAGGTTTTTAACATCTTTGCAAATTTATTAAAAATAAATAACTTAAATGATTCCATTGCATAAGTATTCAAACCCTTATCTGGGACAGTTGAAATTTAGCTCAGGAGCATTCATATTTCTTGTAGATGTTACTACACTTTAAGTGAAGTTATCGTGGCAAATTCAATTGAATGGGTATGATTTGGAAAGGCACACACCTCTCAATAAAAGGTCTACCAGCTGAAAATGCATATCAGAGCAAAAACCAAGCCCTGAGGTCAAAAGAACTGCCTGTAGAGCTCAGAGACAGGATTGTGTCAAGACACATATCTGGGGAAGAGTTCAGGAAAAATTCTGCTGCATTGAAGGTTCACAGAAGCATGTAGCCTCCATTATCCAGAATGGAAGACGTTTGGAACAACTAGGACTCTTCCTAGAGCTGGCCTCCTGGCCAAACTGAGCAATTGATGGAGAAGGGCTTTTGTTAGACTGGTGACCAAGAAGCTGATGGTCACTCTAGTTTAGCTCCATGATCATATGTGAAGATAGGAGAACCCTACAGAAGGACAAACATTACTGCAACACTCCATCAATCTGGACTTTATGGCGGTGTGGGCAAACTCAATCCTCTCCTCAGTGAAGACACATGAAAACACACTTGAAATTTGCAAAAAAAAAAAAAAAAAAAAGCACCTAAAGGACCTCAATTCCAAGCATCATGTTGAAGGAAACCAGTCACTGCTCATCACCTGCAGAGTACCATCCCAAAAGTAAAGTGTGGTGGTAGCAGCCTCATGCTGTGGGGCTGTTTTTCAGCAGCAGGGACTGAGGGACTCGTCAGACTAGAAGAAAAGCTCAATGCACCAAAATATTTAGATAGCCTTAATGAAAACCCACTCCAGAGCATTCAGAACCTCAGACTGGGCAGAAGGTTCACCTTCCAACAGGACAATGACCCTAAGCACACAGCAAGAGTGGCTTATAGTCAACTCTGTGAATGTCCTTGAGTGGCCCAGCCAGAGCCTGGGCTTGATCCCAATCAAACATTTCTGGAGAAACCAGAATATGTGTGTCTGCCCCATCCAACCTGACAGAGCTTGAGAGGTGAAGAGGTGAAAAGAAGAATGGCAGATAATTGCCAAATGCTGATGAGCAAAGCTTGTCGAATCATACCCAAAAAGACTTGAGGCTGTAAAGGTACTTCAGCTAATTAAGGGTTTAAATACTTATGCAAAGCACTTATTTCAGTTTTTATTTTTTTATTTTTAATAAATTTACGAAGTTGTGACGATTCTGTTTTTGCTTTGCCATTATGGTGTATGGAGTATAGACTGATGTAGACAAAAAAGTAATTTAAAGCAGTTTAACATAAGGCAGCAACATAACAAAACGTGAAATAAATGAAGGGGTCTGAATACTTTTGCAAGGCACTGTATATGTAACAATTAACGGCAGAACAGTGATTGTAATGGGATTATGGAAAAAAAAAAATCACAGCCCTCCAACTTCATTACAGAGTGATCTGATTACTGTAATGCGTCACACCAAACAACACAGCTCAGCAGGAGCTCTATGTGTGTAAACAGTAAAGGTTGCGGTCCTATATTGGTTCCAGATTAAAAATGAAATTACATTTGCCAAAATGTAATTTTACGGATCTATTCAGTAACTGGAAATTTTCATTGTATGTGGTTTACTTAGCAACAATTGCAACATTTTATAATAAGATGACTGAGTACATCATATAAAGCCTAATCACTGATTTCTGTAGACACTCAGCACTGCATGAAAGTCCACTTCACACAATCTGCAATTATGTCCAGTCAGGATTTAGGAAGTTGCTGTGTAAATCCACAGGCCTCCTACTGGGATGTGACAAAAGCAATTACTGTATCTGTTACAGAAGACTCTCAGCCTGACCGTCAAGAAAAGCATGTTGTCTAAACAAAATATATGAGTTATCTATGCTGTCCTATGGACTACAATATCATGTACATCTGGCTTGTTAAAAGTTAAATTTTAGCTTGATCTTCACTTAGCCCACAACAGTGACAGCACAACCGTTTCCTTCTTTTTAAGTCTTTCTGTTTAAGGCTTTATATTTTATTGTAAATAAAAGATTCTCTGAAGTGAACACTGTGTTTTAGCAAAACAGATTTCGGCCCCAGCATGTTACCTGTTGACCGGTCCACAGTGAATAAAGAGGCAGAATCTCCAGGCAGAAGCTCATAGGTAATTTTTCCATTGTTTCCAGAATCCTGGTCAGAAGCAAAAATGCTGAGTAGCTCAGTGCCAGGTTGGTCATGGTTGCTCACACTCGTGACGTATTTCTCAGGACTAAAAACAGGAGCATTTATCATTCACATCCTCCACATAGATGTGAACAAATGTCTGCGAACTGAGCCCATCCTATTCAGAAAGAAAACATACTTACTAGCTTCTTTTTCCACGTAATGTCAATTTCCACAATGCCAGGATTAACAAAACTCACTTGATCTTCAGCTTTAACTAACAGGTTAAATGTCACAAGGCCAGCTTCATGATCAATATCTTGAGACACACAGATTTCCCCAGTAATAGAGTTGATGTGAAAGAAAGGGTGGTCATCCTTGCTGCTGAAGCCATCATAGAGGGAGTACTGCACTGATCCAAACTCAACATCATCAGTATTTGTGGCAGTGACCTGGACCAGATGAATGTATAAATAAAGTAAATCTTATCTAGACCTGCAGCTGATACAATTTCCTTGGCCTCCAGTGCTAGAATTATTTAGAATCCCATGTAATGTTGTGGTCATACCATTGTGTTTCTGAGGTCAAAGATTTTTCATATTGCACATTTAACGGCAATAAAATCTTTAACAATTCTGCAGTTTATAAGTGAACTGCACCATCCTTCCAAAACTAAGAGCCTGTAATCCATCATCTGTGTATTAGGAGCACCAAAATGACCATGCAGGCAAGCTTTATCTCATTAACTTTTGGTTATGGTGTTGGCCCAGCAGTCTCAGATTAACATTTCCAGATTTACTCTTTTAGACCACTAAAACCTTTTGCGTGGAAAACATAATACAGATACTTGTGAGTACTTTCTGAGTAATTTGCAGGTGATGTACTGTATAAACACAATAACTTTGTTTTCCTCATGACTCTAAGACAATTCACACTGCACTAACAGATGCAGACAAATGGCAACAAACCTGTTTTTCGTTATGTTTTGTCGGATCAGTGTGTTTGCGTCTGTTGCCATTGGTCAGCGCTTGTCTTAGCTGATTGAACATGCTGCGTCGACATTTGTCAGGTCTTGGAATGTCTGAGAAGTGATGTACTATAATTGGTTGACTGCATTTGTCTGCATCTGTCATCGGGAGAAACACATGCTAATGGCAATTCATAATGATTTTACATTTTGGTGAATCTCTTTTACACATTCAGATATATGTGTATACCCTACTGACAGTTTAGGGGTGGGTATGGGGTGGACCTTCATGCATACCTTTTTATAAAAATAGTACGTTTACTGTTAATTAAATTGTATGAATTCAGTGTCAAGTTGCTAAAACATACTGACAATATACAGTACTGTGCAGAAGTTTTTTTGTTAGTTTTGTTTTTCTTTAGACAAATTAATATATTTATATAAATGGCAGATATGTCTTGGTGTGGGGTTAGGGTGGACCTTCATGCATACATTTTTATATATAAAAATATGTTTTCTATTAATCAAATTCCTTTTTTGTTGTTAAAAAGGGGATGAATGATGATTTTCTCAATGATGAATTTCTTGTATTATTAGGAAATACATCAAAGAAAGAAAAGTGTCCTTGTCAAAAGTGTCCATTTTATGGAGTCTTTAAACTTTACACTAAAGTTTACTATACCATAAATATCAAAAGTAATGTTTTTGCAATTCTGGGGAACCATATATAGTGTGTATTGACAGAATTTAAGCAATAACAAATACAAGTCTTTTTAAGTAGATAAATTACACAGAGTAGAAAATGTTGTTTATAGTGTTTGTAAATCAGAAGTGAGATTTCACCCACAAGTTTTCTGTTGCTGAGTCACCGGAGTAAGATTTTATGTTTTTTTAGTGTTTTACATGTTAAGCGGCGGTACTGATCCTAATTATCATCTGTCGTATCTTCAGCAGCACCTTATGATCTGAGCCTTTCTGTCATAAAAAAAAAAGATATCATACTAACATTTATGAGCCCAGTAGTGGGTGGAAGACTGGGACCTCTGTTCAAAGTCTAAAAGCAACTGTCTGAGATCACAAATTCCAGAAACACTCTTTGCACGCAGAGCTGATCAAAAAAAGTGCTATGATCAAAAAAAGTGATATCTAAAAATATATACCCTGAAAATATGGCAAGATTTTTTATGGACATGGAGTCCTACAACAGATGGCACAGCACCCACACAGCCCTGATCTTGACATCACAGAGTCAGTCTGGGATAATATGAAGAAACAGAAACAATTGAGACTAAAATCTAAATCCAGAGAAGAACTGCTGCCACCTCTCCAAGATGAAAACTTCCTTAAAAACTGCACAAGTGTACCTAGCAGTACTGTTTGTAAGGCAAAGGGTGGTCATACCAAGTATTGATTTAATTTAGTTAATAAAGTAGATTGTTCACCCAAAAATGAAGATTCTGTCATCATTTGCACACTCTCATGTTGTTCCAAACCTGTATGACGTTCTTTCTTCTTTGAAACATATAAGACATTTGAAGAATTGACTTTTTTTTTTTTTGTCAGTAGAATGTATTTTTTTCAAATTTGTCAAAAATTATTCAAAGGTTATTTTAGTAGATTTTACAAGACAATACTATTTCAGTCTTTCTACTTCAAAATTTCACATTTAATTCAATGTTACTTGCAATTTCTTTGTAATTAACTGTGAAATTTACTAGCAATTTCTGAGTGAAATTTCTTGTTTCTACACCCATTCATTTTCAGTTAACTATACAAGTCAATGGTTACCAGCATTGTTCAAAATATCTTCTTTTGTGTTTGCAGAAGAAAGAAAATTATGCAGGTTTGGAACAACATGAGGGTTTGTAAATGATGACAGGATTTTCATTTTTGGGTGAACTTTAATACTGGCTTAAACTTTGACTTTTGACTAAGGATTTTTTTTTTTTTCTTACAAGACAAAAGCATGAATGAATTTGACCAAAGCGTAATAGTGGCATATTATATTGAAACTCGTTGAGGTACAATTTCATGAAAAGGAGTATAATAATAACTTTTACCTGTAAGATGCATGTCCCAACAACTGTGTGCTCTTTGACAGTCACGTTATAGAATTGTTGTTTGAATATAGGTTTATTGTCATTGACATCTAAGACATGGATGGTCACGGTGGCTGTAGAGGACAGAGAAGGAGAACCACCATCGGTAGCCACCACCAAGAACCTCAGCTCTGTCTCTCTCTCATGGTCTAGACCTGCAGCAGTAGTAATGAGACCTGATGTTGCATCTATATTCAACAACTGCTTCTGCTCTGGCTGCATAATAGAGTAGATGATTCCAGAATCTCCTCCTAGATCTCTGTCTGTGGCCTTGAGATGGAAGAGAGCTGTTCTCTCACGCACATCTTCGGGAATGCTCTCCTCGTAAATGTTTTGGTCAAAAACAGGTGGCTTGTCATTCACATCCGTGACTTGAATCTGAAATGTTGTTTTGCTGCTCGCTCAGAGGAGTAGAACCGAAATCTCTGGCAGTCACAGTGAGTTCATACAAGTCCTTTATCTCTCGGTCCAGAGGGCCATCCACACAGAGAACATAAAGAAAATCATCAGTGGATTTGAGGGAGAACATCTCATCCCCACCTTGGAGGTCCACATCAATCTTCTTGACATCTCCTAAATCTGGATCTGAGACTGCAATCCTGGCAATATAGTCTCCAGGTTTCGCCCCCTCGGATACTTCAGGTGCTCTGCCCTCATTAAGAAACAGGATGCTAATATTTGGGTGGTTATCATTGACATCCAGGGCTTTAATACTTACAAATGTGCTGGATGATTCAGGCTGAATCCCAGAATCCCATGCTGTCACAACAAGCTCAAAAAATGACTGGTTTTCGTAGTCCAAAATTTTATTGACACTAATGATTCCTGATGAACTATCAATAATGAAAAACTCATTTGGGTCACTTTGACGGCGGTTGATCTTATAGGTGACCCAGCCATTGCTGCCAAGATCTGGGTCTGTCGCAAACACCTGGCAGACAGGCGTCATTAATGGGGCGTTTTCCAATACAACAGCATGATACTCTGTCTGATTGAACACAGGATGGTTGTCATTTTCATCAAGTACTGTAATATGCACTTGCAACTTGCCTGTTTTGGGTGGTAAACCACCATTGAATGCCTCAACTGTGAAACTGTAGAAGCCTGTAATTTCTCTGTCTAATCTTGCTTGCAGAATAAGGTCAAAACCAAACATACCACCTCCACTATTGCGGATCTCCACTTTAAATAGTTTCCTCGTGTCTCCATCTGTAATTCTGTAACTTAAAAAAAAGAGATTCGTTCAAAAAAAGTTGA
Source organism: Spinibarbus caldwelli (assembly GCA_039654775.1). Taxonomy (NCBI): domain Eukaryota; kingdom Metazoa; phylum Chordata; class Actinopteri; order Cypriniformes; family Cyprinidae; genus Spinibarbus; species Spinibarbus caldwelli. Next base: position 17,237,755 of record CM077225.1, read on the forward strand.
TTCATTCAGGAATGAAACAACTGAAGTCTTTATGAGCAAGTTTTTATACAATACGTTGAATATAGAATACATTTTATAAAAAGATTGTAGCAACATATATTTGTCAAAACCTCTAGTAAATTGCATGTTATTTTGTTTAGTTGTCTATTTTTTTTTTTTTCAGAATAATTGTGGTAGAATTGTGATATCTATTAAAAAAAAAATCGTGATTCTCCATTCTCCATTTATCCAGAATCGTGCAGCTCTAGTTGGTCATGTATCCACACATAACGTAAACAAATAAATTACTTTAATGTCAGATAAAGCATCAAAGATGTGGTCAGTGAGGCTCAGTATCCAGTGTATGGGGGCGAGGGTGGCCCTAGTGGGAAAAAAATACTAAAATGTTTTTAAAATACATTTATTTTGTGCTGTAAGTATTGTAAATGTAAGTATTCTACAAATACATTTACATACATATGTGCATAAACTGGTGTAATTAAAGTCTGCTAAATTGGAACAACTAATTTTGTACTTAATGCACTTTAATTGTGCGGAAGTAGTGCTGAAGTCCAACTAAATATATACTTAAAGTATATTTGATTGTGCTAAAGTGTACAATCAAAGTATACTTCAGGTATACTTTAAATATCTTGCATTTAAAGACTGATATTATACAGAGATCACACAATCCTTATTAATAGTGATAGTAAAACACATTTTAGGTACAATATTAAGAAATGTGCATTGTGCAATAAAGACATACTCCAAATAAACAATTATAATTTTATAACAATAAATTGATGTCAATGCATATGTTACTGGATATGACGTGTAGTTAGTAAGAAATAAATTTCCCCTTATCTCTCCCAACCCTAGCAACGCCCCTGGTCAGTATCATAGGTCAGTATGAACTGTGATACATAGCTATAGTGCGGCAAGAACACCTGAAGAGTCTCCATGAGTCACTTGATGCGAAGTATCTGTAAAACCTTCTGCCAATTACACTTTTAAAATTTCTCGATTATGTTATGTTATATTATATTATATTATATTATATGCAATACATTATTAGGCAAATAAACTGAAATGTGACAGCAATTTAGTCATGTCTATCAACCAACAAATATGTATTTAGTATTATTAAATGTAAGATACTATTGATACTATGATATGTAAGCTTCTCCAATCTAATTATATTAAACTTATGAGACACTGTATGTGTGCATGGTTGTGGAAAATGAATTTCTTTACGTCTTGTTTATGTGAAACCAAACGACCAAACTAGATACCTAGAAAAACTATGAGAACTATGAGAAAAGTAGGCTATTTCTCATCCTGTGGCTCCTCTTAGTGGACAACATTAGTACCAACCCCTCACCTAAGCATCGGAACTAGACAATTCTGTTTTCTCTCTGAATGGTTTATCATGTGTAGCTACATGAATATCCTAATGGTTATGTATAGTTTTGTTAAGTTTGGACATTGCATTGAGCAAATATATATAGATGATCAATTAATCAAAATGGGCAACGACTGCAAACTGTTTAATTAGCTTACCTTCACAGTGGTTGAAATAAAAATTCTTCTTCTTTTTTGTCCTAAGGGTCTTGGAATGACATGTGCCAAGTTCCATACGAACTGATAGCCTGGAAAGAGGAAGAAAAAAAAAACATTTAAAAATGGGAGAAAAATGACACAGGGATAAATTATGAGATTCTTGTAGGATTTATCCCTGTTTCATTTTCCTGCCATTTGGCTTGACCAAAGAATTCAGAAGAAAAAAGGAATTTTGATTCTAGCCTTTATGGTTCTAGCTTATAAACTAAAACATTTTTATACCGCCCCCAGTGTCTGATGCATGTGTGAGGGGGTGTAGAGAGGGGATTTGGACATATCACCAGTTTGAGATCTTTACGATTAATCATTTGTCTTTAAAAGTGTCTTGAGCATGACATCTGAAAAGTGTTATTTAATGTAAATGTTATAAAATGCATTGATATGACTTTTAAGGAAATCTCTTTGAAGCCATTTTTTCAATAATTGGATTAAAATGATCAAAACATGCTACTTAATATTTAAATAATATTCTCAAATAAGTTTTTGTTCTTTAGCTGTGAAAGTAAATATGGAAGATGCTGTTCAATTTTCAATAGCAGACAGATAGATATTAGATGGTTTAGAAGTTGGATATCCTTGCAGTGTTACTGTTTGAAACTTTAATAACTATGAAATATAAAAATATGTTCAGATTCAAGCCTATCAAATTCAAATATCAATTGCTTTGTAAAAAAAACAAAAAACAAATTCGTCCGAAATCAAATTAGTATAATCAAGGATGACCAAAGCTAACCTATTATAATATAACTCTGTACATTTGAATCTAACGTCATATTATAAGCGGACTTCTGGCGTCATTCTGACGTAACGCTCTACCGGAAGACACTTTGTCGCGCCGGAAGTCTTGTGTTTTTCACGTCCGGTTCAGCTTGTGATTGTTTGGTGTGTGGTGAGGGTTTTATATTTAAGTTTGACCGGCGTCTTCGTTTATTTTATTTTTTCTTAAGAAAACAGCAAACATGACTGAGGTAATTTGGGGCTTTTGTTTCATTTGTGAATGTTTCAGATTGATAGTCTTGCCGCATAGTTCCGTGTTTGTTCATGAAAGCGGCGTGCTGTATTTCTGCATGTGTGGTCATTTGGATATGTATATATCCAGTTTATAATAGCTTGTAATAAGTAATTTTTGCCTGACTGATGCGGTCGTCTCGTATTGAATTCCGGTGTTTTTATTCCTACAGGAAGTGCAGAAGCACTCGGTCCACACGCTTGTGTTTCGTTCGTTGAAAAGGACACATGATATGTTTGTATCAGATCATGCTAAACAAGTAGCGCTGGACGAACAGAGGTAAATACTCAGTCTTTAAGTCTTATAAAACCGGGAATCGCCAACAAACAGTATTGGTTGTGTCCAGGTAGTGTAATTTAATGGGCTAGTAACTGAAAGACTTAAGTTTTACACTCTAACATTTCACAAGTCTGTTCTGTATGAAGAGCCTGCAATTATTGTTTGTGAGTCTGTATAGGTAAATGGCTAGTTAATAATATTTATGTCTTTAGCTACAAGATGAAGATGACAGTGAAGATGAGAGCCGAGTACAAACCTGTATTACACATGCCTGTGCTGAAAGAGGGCAGAGACAGAGGACCACTCCACGCCTGTGACCCATATGGGCAGCCGGGATACCCTCTGCCTGGTAGACCGCTTACTTTCTTTTTGGAATTGATTTACACAAAACAAAATCTTGGTCCTCTGTGTTTTGTTATATTAATGTTTTTTTTTAGGGACTAAACATCAAAAACTTTGTCAGTGTAATCAGCAACATTGACTTTTTAGTTTGCTGAAATTGTTGGACTTAATTTACGCAGATGCTGGTCCAGATTACTTGGTGACAGGAACTCATCCGTATCCATCAGCTCCAGGTAAGACTGTTTAAGCCTGAGAATTTAGATGTTGAACTTTTAAATTAATTTCACAGAACTGTATTTTCTTCAGAGGCCTAATCATTTTTATTTTATTTTTATTTTTCTCCAGGAGTGGCCCTCACTGCAGATACACAGATGCAGAAGATGCCCAGTGAAGCAGGTGTTCACTCCATGGCTCTGGCCCTTCCTCCCTCTCAAGCAAGGTGATAAACTAACACCAAAACTTCAGATCTGATTTAGTGCTGCACAATTTGTGTGCAAATTCTAATTTTTTTTTTTTTTTATAAATATCCTGATGAAATTGTGAAAGCTTCAGGTTTGCTGTGCTTGTTTTTATGACTACACAAATTGGTCCAAATGTATGTTATAAGGCACTCAAATGCAAAAATGAGCTTGTGGTCATTTACTTTGAACTAACTTACTTTGAGATGCTAAAACACCATCTCATGAGCTGCTTGCTTATAAAAGAACAGCTCTTCACCCTGAAACACCCAGTGCAATCACAGTGTTTGTTTTGCTTGATTTGGTTTCAATATAAAAGTATAAACAAGATGTTTCAGTTGCTATCTACAGCCCTAAACTGACAAACTTGTCAGTTGTCAAACTTGTGGATAATTCAAGGTTCACATAACTTATTTAATCAGCACAAACATTTTTTAAAAGCTGCTTTAGTCTTTGCACTGCAATTTTAATGTTGTCACATGAATGTGACATTGCAAAACATTTAAATGTAAATTAGGCTTTTGTTTTGAGATGGTTTGTTCTGTACTATGTAGGCAGGAAGCCAGTCGAACTGCAGCCAGTGTGGCAGATATCCACAGACATGCAGGAGGTGCAGAGAGATCTCAACCTCCACAATACGCACTGGTGAGCATCAGCTTTTATTTTTATATTTACAGTTTTCATTTAAAAGTTTTATTTATTTTTGAAATATTGAAATATTTAGCTTTAACTTTAGTAAACATTTTTGTTTGTTATTTGCCAACTCAAAGTTTTTCATTTTCAAGTTTTTCATCTAATATTTATTTTATTTAGTTTTTATTTCAATTATCGAAAAATATGTGATGTGCTCTAGGAAAACTCAACACATGGTGAAATTTTACAATTTTACCATATAAAAGCTGGGTTCAAGCCCTTTCCAAATCTGTTTTTTATTTTGTCCATTGCTTGAACGTAACAAAAGTTATGGCTATCTGAAGTTGGCTGATAGCTATGATTTTCAGGAATGGAATTTTGAGAAAAACTGATTTAAAGTGAGGCAATGAAAATAGAAACACTACAGTCAAGTATCACAAGTAAAAGTCACTTTATTTTGGTAAAAGACTTATTTTAGTCACTGTACATGATGTAAAAGATACAAAATGACCCCAAGGACAACAGAACACTTGCAAACATTTGAACATTAAGTGTATATATCTGTTTATAAAACATCACGGATTACAGCATGCAGGCTCTCCAATTCTTCTCCTGTTCTATTCTGGACTTAATACATAACCAGACACAGTTCGGGGTTGTAACCTGTAGTTTTGTGTTCTAAACTTGTAGTTTTAGCAGGGTTCCCGCGGGTCCTTAAAAAGACTTAAAAATCTTAAATTTACTTTATCAAATTTAAGGTCATAAAAAGTCTTAAATTTTACAAGAAAGTCTTAATTATGATTTCAAGAGGTCTTAAATTTGGGTACAGACCAGAATCGCGATACAGCTTAATGTGACGGTTAAACTTCACAAGGCTATAAATAAACATGAGCGCTGCATGTTTCAAAGTCTGCACTGCTTTGTGTTCTGCTGTTACCGCGGAAACCGTTCCGAACGAGCCTCCAGCTGACAGAGAATGAATGCGCATGTTCAATAAGGCTGTTGTTGTGAGTAGGGTATTCCTGCAATACCGGAGGCAGTAGTTTCAGAGCCAGATTTCTAGGACCCTATAGTTTTTTTTGTTTATTTTTTTAATTATTTTATTTTATGTATTTATTTTTTGGTATGTATGTATTATGTCAGGTCTTCCAGCCAGTTCTATCAAACCTTTACAATTAATCCAGAACGCAGAAGCAAGATTAATTTTTAATGAGCCAAAAAAGAAAGTAAGAAAGAATGAAGAACGTCACACCTCTGTTTATCAATTTCCATCGGCTACCAATAGCTGCTCGCATAAAATTCAAGGCATTAATGTTTGCCTACAAAACCACCACTGGCTCTGCACCCCTTTACCTAAATTCAGTACTTCAGACCTATGTGTCCTCTAGAAGCTTATGTTCTGCAAGTGAATGTCGCTTTATTGTTCATCCCAAAGAGGCACAAAATCACTTTCACAGACTTTTAAATGAAATGTTCCCTCCTGGTGGAATGACGTGCCCAACTCAATCCCAGCAGCTGAGTCCTTCTCCATCTTCAAGAACCAGCTAAAAACACATCTCTACCATCTTTATTTGACCCAATAACTCTAGCACGCTCTATTATAATTCTATTCTTTAAAACAAACAAACAAATTTGTCCCTTTCAGACTTGCACTCTATTCATTTATTGCTTGTTTTCAAAAAAAAAAAAAAAAAAACTAACTAACACTACCTTTTCTAATCTTTTTGTATTCTCTCTGATTTCTTTTTATTTATTATATTTTAACAAAAGCAAAAAAGACCTCTAACACTAGCTTGCTCTATTCTTTTTCTATCTATCTGTTTTCTTTTTATTTATTATATAATTAAAAAATTCCCTTGCTACGTGTACTGCGTTTGGCTAAATGAGATTTATAGAACTTATCATTGCTCTTTTGTTGATTTTGATTGCTTCCATTTCTGTGTATTATTATTTTTAAGGAATTATGTAGTTGTTTAATTGTATACACTTAATAAAATGTCCTAATCAACTCCTAACCCTAAACATACACGTTGGTAACCCTCTTGAAATATTTAACCTAATTTATTTCAATATATTCAATATATTCTGGTTTTAAATTCAGTTTTCTTGGAAAGAAAGACTTGTCTGTGCAAGACTTCAGTTCATTAGCCGCAGCGCTTCACGTCTGATGTGTGACACACTTAAAGTGCAGTAAACGGTAAAACAATTGCGGTACAAATTAGTGTGATTATTAGTACTTTAATAAATGTAAAATAATTTAAATATAAATACTAATTTACAACATCCAGCAGCACAATGAACTGTTTTGCACAGCTAAAAAGGCTAAATGGAGATTGCTGACTCCCCCTCAAACAGTTCACGCTAGCTCTTACATTAAAAATAAGATGGAAAGATAAAAAATAAATAGTTTCCATGGATCTAGTCTTTGCATCTGTTTGTTTGATATTTGAATCAGGTCCCCTCTGTTTGAATAGAATTGGCTAGATGGCGCTGTCCCAAAAAATAGGGTCCTATGCAGTCCTAGAACTGCAGCCTCCGGGATTGCAGGAACATTGGGTTGTTCTTGTTTTCAGACCTATGTGAAAATCGACCCGTGTTCTTACCCTGCAAACACGCAGAGCTGTAAATGTGAACTGGTGGATCGATAAGAACATAATTCATTATAAAAATCTAAACCGTAAAATGTGTTTGTATGTTATTTAATTAATATAACAATTTATTGATGATAATTGTTTAAATTAATATAATAATTAATACTTTTGACTCATCCATTTTCTTAAAAAATGGTTTAAAGGCTGAAATGTGAAGTGTATCATTTTATAAAACTTTTTGTTTTTGTGAAAACTTCTATCTGAACAGTAAATCATGCTTTTTACAGTCATTTTACAGTTTAATAGTTTAATAGACATTGCCCTACCCTGCTCATATGGTATTAATTTTATTTGTGCAGGTCTTAAAAAAGATCTTAAAGTCTTAAATTTGAGCTTAAAATCCTGCAGCAACCCTGTTTAATTTATGCTGTCACCATTTGAACTAAATGGAAGTAATGCATAGCGATTTGAAAATGGTGCTAGCGTCCCTTTAAGAATGAGAGCTGTCTGTCAGGAGCACTATACTACATCGTTACACAAACAGACTAATGCTATCCTGAAGAGGACCGTTTTCCGTAGTTAATCAGGATGGTCATAGTCTCTTTTGATCACCCCTTGTAGGTTTAGATAGCACGAATAGTGTACCTTGTAGTTTACATTTAAAAAAGCAAATGCATAGTCCATTATAACATCGTTTAGGGCACTGACATCACCAAGATTGAACAGATTGAGACGAGCAAGATCGTTCAAGTGAGCAGCTACTTCAGACTGCGTTGTTCTCTTGCACACCGCCATCTCACGATGTTAATAAATAAATAAAAAAAACTTTGCGTGCCGTAGTTTACACAGGACTGGCGGGAAATGTGCATTGATACACCTTCATTATATATGTTATGTGGTTTATTTTGATAGGTTAACTATTTTTGTGGCGTTAAGAGAAAGCACCTCTGCAGCACCTGCAGAGAAAGACAGTCTTTTCTGCTTGTTGCAATAAATCGCTATTTTTCTGCACTAAACAAGTGAATTTTGCCAAGATATTTTCAGAGATGATAGACAAGATGTTATAGAATAATAATTGAATGAAAACTAATTTTGACAAAAAACTGACATACAGCCTATTTTTCAAATTTCCTGAAAATGTCCAACATCTGACAGGTTTTCCCAGATCGCATCACATATTAAATAATTAAAATAATTTCAAAAATTAAAATTATTCAGTGATTAAAATTAATCATTTTAGATTTAGTTGCTTGTTTCCTAGATTTTAAGGTCAATTCATGAATGAGAGATAGCTGTTTTTATCACGTGTATTTCAGTAGGCCACCTTAAACTGTGAACTAATGATTTTGTGCTTCTGTTTGTAGATGGTTGCACTTTTTTTTTTTTTTTTTTCAAACATGAAGGTCATAGCATCAGTTTGTTTTTTGCCTTGTAGTCTCTCATGGAAGGAGGCACAAAAACTTCTGCACTGGTGCCAAGAAAGGCTCCTACCATGCCCAAACCTCAGTGGCATCCACCATGGAAATTGTACAGAGTGAGTGCTCTGTCTTCCTCCAGGAGTTATTCAGCCTGTTTGTTCATATTATTCCTGATTACTTGTGAATAGAAACTGTCTTTTTTTTTTTTTTTTTTTTTTTTTTTTTTGTATGCTTGGGAAAAAAGGCAGTTTACAATAATGGAGTTTCATTGGATAAAATGTTTTTCTCTGGTTCTGTCTCTCAGGTCATTAGTGGCCATCTGGGCTGGGTCAGATCTATAGCAGTGGAGCCTGGAAACCAGTGGTTTGTGACTGGATCAGCAGACAGAACTATAAAGGTGATCTATGTGACTTCACATTAATCGAAAGAAAACTGAAATGACAATATGGCTTAGTTTGATTATCGGATCACAAAGACTGTGGTTTAATATACTGTATATAGTTCACACTAAGCCATATCATAAATTCTGTAGTAATATAATCTATCTATGTATCTATATATCTATCTGTCTATCTGTCCGTCCGTCTATCTGTATATTATCTATACAGATCAATTTATTTCTATAAGTGTGTAAATATGAAGTACAAAATTGTTCAGCTCTACAAATAAATACAGCAAACCTAGATTTTTTGTTTTATTAGAAAAATCACAATTACAGTTTTCCCCCCACAACATGCAGCCTTGCTTAAGATAATTATTAACTTGTATAGAATGTTATGTATCATGAATAGTGTTAAGCTTTTGTTCTGTGATGCTAGATCTGGGATCTTGCCAGCGGTAAGCTGAAGTTGTCTCTGACGGGTCACATCAGCACAGTGAGAGGGGTGGCTGTCAGCACACGCAGCCCTTACCTCTTCTCTTGCGGGGAGGACAAGCAGGTTAAATGCTGGGATCTAGAGTATAACAAGGTACAAACTATACAAACAAAAACAATGTGCATTCAGTCTAAACTTCCATTAGAGTATACAGGCATGGATACATTTTTCAGATTTCTGTTTTGTCCACAGGTTATTAGGCACTATCATGGTCATCTGAGTGCAGTCTATGACCTTGACCTCCATCCTACCATTGATGTACTGGTGACCTGTAGTCGAGATGCCACAGCAAGAGTAAGATATCAGTCCTTCTTTTTTTTTTTTTTTTTTTTTTCTTTTCTTCTTCTCCCCTGTTGATTGACCATGAACCTACTGTACAAAAGTACTAATGTGTATTGTCTGTGTGTTGCAGGTTTGGGACATCAGGACCAAAGCAAATGTCCACACCCTTTCTGGACACACCAACACAGTGGCTACAGTCAAATGTCAAAGTGCCGAGCCACAGGTGATTACAGGTATGCATCCATCTTGTTTTATTTATTTATTTATTTTTTTATTTGCCTTCTAAATGGATTACTGTTGCTGCTACATTTTTAAATGAAATGCCTTTTTTCTGTTATGTTCATGCTGTTATGTTATACTCAGTGTGTTTTATATTCTTTCTTCAGGAAGCCATGACACCACCATAAGACTCTGGGATCTGGTCGCTGGCAAAACAAGAGCCACGCTAACCAACCACAAGAAGTCTGTCAGAGCATTGGTGCTCCATCCCAGACAGTAGGTTGCTTATGTAACATGATTTTAAGTGAACAAAAAGTAATTCTGTAAGAAACATAATAAACATCATAAACTAACATAAATATTGTAGTAAACAAAGTAAAGTAATTTAAGTTGTAAATTACATCCCTATGAAATCCAATTCCTAATTTGTGCCACATTCTGTTTCCATTTGACATTTTATTTTTTGGATGCTGTATTTAATTGTTTAAATGTATTCCTCAAAAAAAAAAAAACAGGTTAAATTTTTTTACGACAATTTTGTTGACCTATTTTGTTAATTTAGTCTTAAATGTTTTCATTAAACTAACAAATAATCTACAGCATTAATTGCATTTTTTTTTCTCTAAATCAAGTGCTTCAGCACTGAGATTCAAAGCATAATTTTAGTACAGTTATTTATATTAAAGCAAATTAAACTTATTTCAATTAGTTGCCAGGGTAACCAAGATTTACATTTTCATGTATTTTTAGCCATAATTTGTTTTCCATATTACAGAAATCATAGGTCTCAAATCAAATAAAACAATGTTACAGATTGTAGGTTGTCTCCCACACTGAGTTCCAGCTCCATAGATCTGTAAAATCATATTGTTTTCAAAGTCTTATTTTCCTTATGTAACCCTCTCTTTAACAGGTACACCTTTGCCTCTGGTTCTCCAGACAACATTAAGCAGTGGAAATGTCCTGATGGGAACTTCATCCAAAATCTTTCAGGACACAACGCCATTATCAACACACTGGCTGTCAATTCAGATGGAGTTCTGGTGTCAGGAGGTGAAAAACTTCACTCTATTTATGTTGCAAAACCAGTCCTGCTAAAAATCTGTTGTATATAAACAATGTTGAATTTTGTCTTATACATTTGTTCCTCTTTTCTCTTTCATGATTCCTTCTCTTATTCAATTGTTGCATCTGTCCTTGACCATCCTTTTTCACATCAGCTGATAATGGCACTATTCACATGTGGGACTGGAGGACTGGCTACAACTTCCAGAGGATTCATGCAGCAGTGCAGCCCGGTTCTCTGGACAGCGAGTCTGGGATCTTTGCGTGTGTGTTCGATCAGTCTGAGAGTCGTCTCATAACAGCAGAGGCTGACAAAACTGTTAAGGTCTACAAAGAGGATGACACAGCTGTGAGTTCTTGGTTTATTATTAATTCTTACTCAAAATTATTAATAATAATAATAAAATAATTTTGACGATTCTGAAATGTTTAAAATGAAAAAAACTTTATCAGATGGAAAAGAATTGCCTTAATGTTCTGCTGTAAACTCTCCAAAATAAGTTTTTTTCTTAATCAGTTTTTCTAATATCTCATTGAATTTTTATTTTTTTTGTTCTTTCAGACTGAAGAATCCCATCCAGTTAATTGGAAACCTGAGATTCTGAAGAGAAAAAGATTTTAATTTGTTGTATTTTTTTTCCCCCTGTATTTGAAACCTTTCATTTTGTTACATTTTAAGGCATAAACGTAAACAGCACATTCACAATTTAGGTGAAGTCAGATGAGACATTTAGCTTTGTTCTACCTATTTTAAAAAAAAAAAAACAAAACAAAAAAAATAAAACATTGCAGTTGCATACATTTCTTGTATACAAGGTTTCTTCCCTGACTACTCTAAACAATATTTGCAGGTCTGTGTGACCAGGCCTGCCAACTATTCATTCTGAATGGCAAGAAATCCTACAGTCTAATTACAATGTCAAATGTTCTTTTTTTGCATCTGATCACTATTGCTGTTCTATCAGAGAGACAAACAACACAACTTTGTAAATATTTGCAAATGATGGCTGCTTATGGTTTAAATAAACTGAGCAGTTGACACTTGACCTTTTTTTTTTTTTTTGACAATTTACAACAAATCCCTATGAATTAATTAAAAAAATGTCTATACCACAGATTTTGTCTAGAAAATTGTGTATTGTCTTCTGTCAAAAAACATGGTTTTCATCATATTGCACTGATCATCACCATTTCATTAAAAATCAGAGTGCAAGCAAAAAAAAAAAAGTTTATAACAGATTCTTTACTGCCCTCATTCACCAAAGTATAAGTTTATTTTACATTTATAATCTGATTGGTTCAAGAATGTACTGTGTAACAATAGTCATATTTGCCACTGAAGAGGCAGGCTTTGTTCATTCAAATATGATTGTCCACAGGCTTATGTGTATATTGCTGTATTGATTGTTGGGTGGCTACACTGTGCCAACCTGGGCTCATGAAATGTTGTCGGGAACAGTTGGATTAGTCGAATATATGTGCTGTGGTTGAAGAAATCTATGTCGTTACAGAAAACACCCCTGTATATATGATAAAAGCAGATAAATTGAATTACTTATGCATATTTTTACATTTCACTAAATAGTCTGTCAGTACATCAAGGGAACTGCCAGAAATGTTGTAGGGTTTCATGACCCTGCACATTTCAAAAATGGAGCTCAACAGAGAAATAAGGGCAATCATATGCATATATATATATATAAATAAATAGATTTTACTACGTTAGCTTATTAATTTTTATTTATATTTTGCTATACTTACTAATAATTTGCATGATCTGTTTAGGTCAATATGCCATTATGATGTTGGTAATGTCAGAACTTGCAACCACAGTTGCAACCTACAGTGCATCCGGAAAGTATTCACAGCCCTTCACTTTTTCCACATTTTGTTATGTTACAGCCTTATTCCAAAATGGATTAAATTCATTATTTTCCTCAAAATTATACAAACAATACCCCATAATGACAATGTGAAAGAAGTTTGTCTGAAGTCTTTGCAAATGCATTTAAAAATAATAAAAATAAATAATTATCACATGTACATAAGTATTCACAGCCTTTGCCCAGTCCTTTGTTGAAGCACCTTTGGCACCAATTACAGCCTCAAGTCTTTTTGAATATGATGCTACAAGCTTGGCACACCTATTTTTGGGCAGTTTCTCCCATTCTTCTTTGCAGTACCGCTCAAGCTCCATCAGGTTGGATGGGGAGCATTGGTGCACACTGCACAGCCATTTTCAGATCTCTCCAGAAATGTCGGGTTCAAGTCTGGCCTCGGGCTGGGCCACTCAAGGACATTCACAGAGTTGTCCTGTAGCCACTCCTTTGTTATCTTGACTGTGTGCTTAGGGTCGCTGTCCTGTTGAATGAAGAACTGTCGCCCCAGTCAGGTCCAGAGCGCTCTGGAGCAGGTTTTCATCAAGGATGTCTCTGTACATTGCTGCATTCATCTTTTCCTTGATCCTGACTAGTCTCCCAGTTCCTGCCGCTGAGAAACATTCCAACAGCATGATGTTGCCACCACCATGCTTCACTGTAGGGATGGTATTGGCCAGGTGATGAGCGCTGCCTGGTTTCCTCCAGACAGTGGCATTCAGGCCAAAGAGTTCAGTCTTTGTTTTATCAAACCAGAGAATTTTGTTTCTCATGGTCTGAGAGTCTGAGAGCAAACTCCAGGTGGGCTGTCATGTGCCTTATACTGAGGAGTGCCTTCTGTCTGGCCACTCTACCTTACAGGCCTGATTGGTAGAGTGCTGCCGAGATGGTTGTTCTTCTGGAAGGTTCGCCTCTCTCCACAGAGAAATGCTGGAGCTCTTTCATAGTGACCATCGGGTTCTTGGAGAAGGCCCGCTCTAGGAAGAGTCCTGGTGGTTCCAGATTTCTTCCATTTATGGATGATGGAGGCCACTGTGCTCATTGGGACCTTCAGTGCTGCAGAAATTTTTCTGTACCCTTCCCCAGATCTGTGTCTCGATACAATCACATCTAGGAGTTCTACAGTCAATTCCTTGGACTTCATGGCTTGGTTTGTGCTCTGACGTGCACTGTTAACTGTGGGACCTTATATAGACAAGTGTGTGCCTTTCCAAATCATGTCCTATCAACAGAATTTACCACAGGTGGACTCCAAACAAGTTGTAGAAACATCTCAAGGATGATCAGTGGAAACAGGATGCACCTGAGCTCAATTTTGAGTGTCATGGCAAAGGCTGTGAATACTTACAGGTGCATCTCAATAAATTAGAATGTCGTGGAAAATTTCATTTGTTTCAGTAATTCAACTCAAATTGTGAAACTCGTGTATTAAATAAATTCAGTGCACACAGACTAAAGTAGTTTAAGTCTTTGGTTCTTTTAATTGTGATGATTTTGGCTCACATTTAACAAAAACCCACCAATTCACTATCTCAACAAATTACAATACTTCATAAAACCAATAAATAAAAAAAAAAAAAAAAACATTTTTAGTGAATTGTTGGCCTTCTGGAAAGTATGTTCATTTACTGTATATGTACTCAATACTTGGTAGGGGCTCCTTTTGCTTTAATTACTGCCTCAATTTGGTGTGGCATGGAGGTGATCAGTTTGTGGCACTGCTGAGGTGGTACAGAAGCCCAGGTTTCTTTGACGGTGGCCTTCAGCTCATCTGCATTTTTGGTCTCTTGTTTTTCATTTTCCTCTTGACAATACCCCATAGATTCTCTATGAGGTTCAGGTCTGGTGAGTTTGCTGGCCAGTCAAGCACACCAACACCATGGTCATTTAACCAACTTTTGGTGCTTTTGGCAGTGTGGGCAGGTGCCAAATCCTGCTGGAAAATGAAATCAGCATCTTTAAAAAGCTGGTCAGCAGAAGGAAGCATGAAGTGCTCCAAAATTTCTTGGTAAACGGGTGCAGTGACTTTGGTTTTCAAAAAACACAATGGACCAACACCAGCAGATGACACTGCACCCCAAATTATCACAGACTGTGGAAACTTAACACTGGACTTCAAGCAACTTGGGCTATGAGCTTCTCCACCCTTCCTCCAGACTCTAGGACCTTGGTTTCCAAATGAAATACAAAACTTGCTCTCATCTGAAAAGAGGACTTTGGACCACTGGTTCAGGAGTGGCTTAACAAGAGGAATACGACAACTGTAGCCAAATTCCTTGACACGTCTGTGTGTGGTGGCTCTTGATGTCTTGACCCCAGCCTCAGTCCATTCCTTGTGAAGTTTACCCAAATTCTTGAATCGATTTTGCTTGACAATCCTCATAAGGCTGCGGTTCTCTCGGTTGGATGTGCATCTTTTTCTTCCACACTTTTTCCTTCCACTCAACTTTCTGTTAACATGCTTGAATACAGCACTCTGTGAACAGCCAGCTTCTTTGGCAATGAATGTTTGTGGCTTACCCTCCTTGTGAAGGGTGTCAATGATTGTCTTCTGGACAACTGTCAGATCAGCAGTCTTCCCCATGATTGTGTAGCCTAGTGAACAAAACTGAGAGACCATTTTGAAGGCTCAGGAAACCTTTGCAGGTGTTTTGAGTTGATTAGCTGATTGGCATGCCACCATATTCTAATTTGTTGAGATAGTGAATTGGTGGGTTTTTGTTAAATGTGAGCCAAAATCATCACAATTAAAAGAACCAAAGACTTAAACTACTTCAAACTGTGTGCGTTGAATTTATTTAATACACGAGTTTCACAATTTGAGTTGAATTACTGAAATAAATGAACTTTTCCACGACATTCTAATTTATTGAGATGCACCTGTATGTACATGTGAATTTTTGGCGTTTTTTTATTTTTGATAAATTTACAAAGATTTCAAACAAACTTGTTCATGTTGTCATTATGGGGTACTGTTTGTAGAATTTGGAGAAAAATAATGAATTTAATCCATTTTGGAATAAGGCTGAAACATAACAAAATGTGGAAAAAGTGAAGCGCTGTGAATACTTTCCGGGTGCACTATATGCTTCTGGGAAACACAACCCTGGTCAATGACTAGGATGACGCTATGGCCCAGGAGGCAATATTACAACTTCAAGACTGCCCACTTAATAGGACTTCCAATTTCATAGCCTTGATTTCAGTTTCAGGTGGTGTTTATAGAAATAATGGCCTGGAGACAGGAAATGTGTATAAGCTCCATTTGGCCCTCTATGAGTGGGGCTCAAACTTGAGATAGGGGGCACTAAAGACCGCAGCCTCTGGCGTGTGTTGAGGTCAGGGGAGTGAAGTTTACCTGAACAACTAGATGGCCTCTGTTACATGCACAAGACTGGTTTGGTGTATCCTTCAGGGTCATTCATTCCAACAGCTTTGTGCGGTAGGATCCGCAGCAGCTTATCGATGATGACCTGCTTGGCATACTTAATAATTAAGTAATGGTTAAATTGCAGCAAAGAAACCATTACTTCAGAAGAACAACAAGCAGAAGAGACTTATTCCACTGATCTAATTATTAGATCAGTGGAAAACTGTCCTTTGGTCTGATGAGGGCAAATTTGAGATTTTTAGTTCTAACCACGTCATTGGTGGACAGTTCCTGAATGTGTGGTTCCCACTGAGAAGCATGGAGGTGGAGGTACAGTATACTGTTGGTGACTTAGTCAAAATTGAGGGCTCACTTAACCAGAATAGCTACCACAGCATTTTGAAGTGACATGACATCCTATCTGGTTTGCACTTAGAGGGGCCATTGTTTGTTTTCCAACAGGACAATGACCCCGGGTGTACCTCTAGGTTATGTAAGACTTATTTGTCCAAGAAGGAGAGTGATGGAGTGCTGCATCAGATGACCTGGCCTCCACAATCACCCGATTTAAAGATGGTTTGGGATGAGCTGGACCAGAGAATGAAGGAAAAACAGCCAACAAGGATTCAACACCTCTGGGAACTCCTTCAAGATTGTTGGAAACTATTCCAGGTGACTGCCTCATGAGGCTTCAGTATCAATATAAATGTTGAAAACAGTAAAAATAAAATTAAATAAGAAGGTGTGTCCAAACTGGTAGTGTACGTCAGGACTTGCAGGGTTAAAAATGAATCATTGGATCCTTAAAACTTTAAACAGGGGTGTGTTATTGTTTGAATAGGAGGTGTTTCCCTACCTATGGCCCAAAAGGCTGGGACTGGCTCCAGCATCCCTGCCATGTTGTGTCCCTGAACAGGACAAGCGGTTTGGAAAATGGATGGCTGGATGGAAGGAGAGTCAGTCTATGCTCACAAATATTTTTCTCCGATCTTAAATTCTCGCACTCAAAAATTGAGGGAAATAATGTCAAAAACTAAAATTTACTGAGAATTTACTTACCCTCAGGCCGTCCAAGATGTAGATGAGTTTGTTTTTTATGGTAAAATATTTAAAGAAATTTAGCATTACATCACTTGCTCACCACTGGGTCCTCTGCATCTGAATGAGGCAGCTGATTGTGCTTCTGATTTCTCTCCTGATTCAGATGAGACAACTTTTTTACTGGAGAAAGCAATATTATGGATAGACCTGTATTTTAGCAAAGATTTAAAGCAGGGGTCTCCAAACTCTGTCCTGGAGGGCAGGTATCCTGCAGAGTAGCTCCAACCCTAATTAAACACACCTGAACCAGCTAATCAAGGTCTTACTATGCTAGAAGCTTACAGGCAGGTGTGTGAAGGCACGTTGTAGTTCCTTCAGGACAGAGACCCCTGGTTTAAAGTAAAAACGTGTTAATGATGGATTTGTTTATTATAAACATGCAGCTTTTCACTTCACACAATGTTAATTGATGGACTGGATTACTTGTGGATTATTATGATGTATATTTTAGCTGTTTGGACTCTCATTCTGACGGCACCGATTCCCTGCAAAGGATCCATTGGTGAGCAAGTGTTGTAATGGTACATTTCTCCAAATCTGTTCCAATGAAGAAACTAACTCATCTACATTTTGGATGGCCTGAAGGTGAAAAAAATAAAATTCAGCAAATTTTCATTTTTTTTTTTGGGTGAACTATTCCTTTAACTCAATGACAATAAGCTTGTTCAAAGATTGATAGTGTTACATGATGGAAAAAAAATTTAAATAAAATTAAAATCACTTATCTGTCTATTTTGTATGTGAATAAATAAATACATGGAAAAATTGCAATACAAACAAGAAGTATTTTTTTGTGTCGAAATTGCTGACTTAGTATTTATTGATTAATGCACCACAGTACATATGATGAAATCTTCTTACATCAGGGAGCTTGGAGTGCAGCCTGATCACCCCCATGGCAATGTTCTGTCATGATAGTGGGGCAATATTGACTTACTGACCATGTGGTCCACAATTCCTACACAGAGGTTAACACACACCCACACAAAACCTGAATAACAAACACTGATGTGAACAAGGACACATTAAAATAAAGTGTTACCCAGTTTTTTGTTATGAAAGTTCCATGTATTTATTTGTGTACCTTTGTAATATACCTGTTTTAATTTTTATCTGACCTACATTGCCAGTTCACAATATTTAAGTAAAGAGGACTACAGAATACCTTTCATTTACAAAAGACAGAATTTTATTCATTCATTGACAGTGCAGTGTGTTAGACCAGTTGCAGTATAAGTGAGTTGATAAAATTTTACCAGTATGACCAGTATGACTTGTGTATGAAGCTTTTCCAGAATTAATAGGTGTAAAATGGAAAATATCAGAAACCAATATACAGATGTTTACACTCACTTGAAAATGCCTTGCCCATGTACTTTTAGCTTCACAAAAACAAAGTGATAGCTCAGAACAATGCGGTGAGGTCTTTAAATGTCTCCCAGGCCTCCAAACTGCTTGGCACCACTTTGCTGGCCATCAGTACTGATTCTGTTGATGGGAATGATCTTCATGGTGGTCTCCTTCAGAGAATACCAGCGACTGTGCCATGTGGCCCAGATGATACCATTGTCATATCCATTCTGGTTGTCCTTCTCGGTGTACTTTCCACCTGTGAAGACAGAAACAATACATCAGCAAAGAGATTCCTGCATGTATAGTATTGACTTTTGATGGGTTTGTGAAGGCAGACTATCTCCTGTGAAGATGGAATGGTGGAAGGGTTTACCCTGGTAGTATTTTCCATTGAGATGAGCAGCGTGGCAGCGGTTCATCCACCAGCCAGACTCTTCCTGCAAGGCACAGTTTTCATGGAACTTGTCGTTGTCTTTGTCAGGTGTACTGAACTGCATGCCATTGTGAGATGTGTAGAACTTGTCACTGGGATCATCACCAAAGTCATAACCATCAAAGGCATCACCAGCATCTCCACCAAAGAAATAAGCATACGTCAAGCGGTATGCATCAGCTTCTGGACCAAGTTTGAAAGTGGCGTAGTCGGCATACCTAAGAAAACAAGTTTAACGAGGTAAATTTAAGACAAACACTCTTATTGATTGTTGTGCGCCCTAATGTTCAGAAGCATGTTTGATCTGACTGAACAGGTCATGCAATCTGACTTGGCAAGAATCAATTTTGGTAGTAGAGCAAAGTCCTGTTTGGTGACTGCAGATAAGGAAAACTTCTGCATTGGGAATTCATGGATAATTCTTTTGCTCAGGTTTGACACCAAAAGCATTCCTGTAACTCAAGCCGTAGAGCATGGTGCTAGCAACGCCAAGGTCATGGGTTCTATTCCGTGTACTCATGAAATGTTAAATCCAAGTCAGTTTTGATAAAAGTGCCCAATCCTGTTCCTGAAAATCTATCTTCCTGATGAGTTCCAACAAACCTGGCTGTAATTTTCAAGTGTTCCTGAAGATCATAATTAGCTGGTCCAGGTGCATTTGATTATGGTTGGAGCTGAACTTTGCAAGACAGTAGATCTCCAGGAACATGACTGGGCACTCCTGGTCTACTGAGTGTGTGAACGTAAAAAAAAAGGTGATTTGTGACCTCCATTTGTGAAATTGTATAATACTAGGCAGAAATGTGTGCGAGTAAGAAAATCCATTTTCCATGGTTCATTACTTTTTGTTGCCATCCCAATCGACCATCTCTATCCTCAGTACATAAGGCACACTGGACTGAACAGTCAGCAGATGTGTCTTCTCATTCCCCAGCCAGAACTCTGTTCTGTCATTTGGTGAGAGGTACCCAAAACCTTCCTTATACTGAATCCATTTTTTGTTGAAGTCAACACTGCCATCACGTCTCTGGAAAACATACAATGAATTTTGATCAATAAAGCTGCACGCCTTTGTAACTGGATCTACTCGCACCGTTCCAGGCGGTATTCAAACAAGTGTCAATGGCATGCTAACGAGGTTGTTAAAGATTATAGTTAGTCTTTAGTGGCGTGAAGTTTACCTGAACAGCTCTTACTAGCTGGACTACGTTATACTCACCCTCCCTAAACCTCACCCCCATCTGGGTCACGGCACCAACATATTGCTCCTACTCGCACCATTAAAAACGGGATTTGAACTAGTATCAACCAGCACAGGAGGCTTCTTATTTCTTAGTAATGCACTGATATCAAAATTTTGGCTGATACGATAATTATTTCATATTATTACACTCTTAAATGGCTAAAGACAAAAAAATAAATCAATAATATCTTTATTTAATAAAAAATCTTTAATGAATTATTTAATAAAATAAAGACTAAAATCAATTGTTTTAAAAACTAAAAATCTACAATTTTTAACAAGTGCATGTACTGTATATTATAAAAAATAGGTACAACCCTACATTTTCTAAAAGGAAATTATCACTGTGCATTGTCTGTTGTGCCACGTACCCTCTGAAGTACAGTCCATCCACGTCCAAAGCTGTCTATCTCACAGTACACCAGGAACGCCTCAGGAGCTCTGGCTGGTTTCACATAGTAGAGGCCACTGTCCTTACCACCTTTGTTTGCAATGTCCTGACAGTCTGAGGAAAATGTACACATTCTTCAGGCCTTTAATTATATGTAAAGTAAATTCAGTGTGTCAGTTGTCATTAGGATGATTTATTTTGCTGATTTTACCTTTGCCAGTGACTGTTTGAATCTCCACAGTGTCTTTGCAGGGCTCTTTGCACATCTGGTCCAGCTGGACAGACATCTGCTTTAAATCAGTTATTCTTTTCTCATTAGCCTGTAGGATTGACTGCAGTTGACTGGGGAGGGGGTAATAAAAAATGAATACTTTTAAAAAGACTATAGATTTATATAAAGACATTTATTAAACTATAACCATATAAATGGTATAAAAAAGAAGAAAAATACTCACTATATTTGATCTTCCTGAGCGAGAATGCTCTTCTCAAATCGCAGTATATCATCAAGCATGCTTGTAGATTTTTTGATGTATGTGTCTGACAAAAAGATGGCGGTTAGGAAAATTAAGTGAATGTTCTCATTTAAAATGCAGTTCACATGTACAAAGGCCTGAATACGCCTATTCAATGATAAGTATGTTTTACGTTCTGTATTAAAATTCATTTTGATATGTTTTGGGAGGCATAAAAAGTTCATGGTGATACCACTGTCCTGAAATCATAATGAAGAAGCCTCTTTAAAATAATAAAAATATTGAAAAGTATAATCTTTATTATTTCTTTCACTTTTTATTAATATTTGAAAAATGTTTTCTTTTATGGTCCTGTGGTGCAACCAACTTGCAGAAGAAAAAAAAAATCATAAAACAGAAAATTATATAACAGCGAGGGCCACCTCAGACCTCATGACTGTGTGTCAAGGTCAATAAGTCTCTTAAAATATAAGAGACATGGTGTGAATCTTATTTATTAATTAATAATTATTATTAAATAAATTAATAAATAACATTTAGAATTATATTTTACATTTTTCTAAACATAATAAAATGTGTACACTCACATGTATACAAGGTGTAAGAAAAATATGTAATTTTTACTTGATGTCCTTATCTATTTTTTTTTTCAAATAACAGAAATCTGCCCTATTCCAAAAAGCACCTGAGAGATCATCTGAGACCACTGTAACCTCTGTACACATTTTGCATTAAAGAAATTTATCAATCCATAATTAATGATAAATTGCGCTACCTGGTGCTTGTTTTTGCGCTTGTGTTTCTGAGTCTCTCAAGTAGACCACTTTGTCCTGCGCTCCTCTGGTAAGGTTGGCAAGATCCTCCAAATCCTGTTCCATTTGATCCAGCTGTCTGTCCATATCAGGCTTGTACCTCTGTAGGTAATCAGCGACTCCACATGTGGTTGGGCAGTATTTCCCCTGAGGAAGAGAGAATGGAGAGTTACTGTTAAAGAGACTGTTACCATGAAACTTCTTAAATGCAAATACATTAAATACAAAACAATCCAGAGCAGACAATCTGTACTTACAAACCCATCATTCGGGTTACATATATCTTGCGTTGGTGAATAGTCCCCTCTCATTTGCTTAAGATGATAAAAGGGAGAAAAGACAATTAGTAAATGAAAAAAAAGTAAAAAAAATTGCTATTAAAATAAAAGACCATTTTTATGTTGCTCACCGCTGACGTTAATGTGGACAGCAGCAAGATGGAAACAGCCACATGCATGAAGGAGGCCATGTTGGACCTGCAATCTGTCTGGTCCCTTGAGATTGTGAGTGACTGTTGACTGCTGCAGGTTATTTATCCGATCAAGGTCCTGCTCAGAGATGGAGATAACGGTCCACTATACAAATAAAAGCTACCTCCACCCCTCTTTTACACACTGTGTGACTCAGATCTAACCGTAAATTTTGCAGAGATTGGTCAACATGTCCATCTTAACGCTGAGAACATGCTAATGAACATAAATGGGCAGAAACAGTTGTACTATATTATTTATTCACTTTTTTCATGATGTTGATATTGCAAAGCCAAAAAAATAATCATTATTGATGACAGAGTCATGTAATTTTATGTAACTTTATAACTTTAATTTAATGAGGAAAGATCAGTGAAACAGCTACAAATTTCCCCCCCACAAAATTAGTTGGAGACTAAACTTTGCAATAATTGAATACCTTTAGATTACATTTTGTAATCAAGTTGAAACACTGCTTTGTTGAAAACAGTTTTCTACTTATACATAAGCATAATTTACAAACAATATAAACAAACAAACAAACCAAAAAGACAAACAGATCCATTACCATGACGCAGCACACTTCTATTGCTACAGAGCCTATGGGTCAGTATCCACTCTATTTTAAGTTAATGATTTATAACTTTTTTCTAGTCCAACATTGGGAGAACAAATGTTCCAAAAATGTCTAAATGACATGGACACACAAGCACAGACAAACAGACACTTTTGCTCACATATTTAATCCCACCACCTGAGTCATTGGGGCAAAAAAAATGATGTCTTTCTTCATTTTACTGGCAATGACCTAAAGAACTGCTAAATATTAAATATTAATATTAATATAAAAAAAGCTTAACAAGACTGGTCCAGTGAATGTGGTCAACCACCTGAGGCCAAAAAAAAAATGTCTTTCAGAAGTTTAAAGAGATCAATGTGATATAAATTGGTTGTCCATATTTGCATAATATTTATGATCAAGAAGTTACTTGCATTTAATATTCATTACTTAATTAAGCAGTATTGTAGCTGTTTTCTACACAGATTTAAAAAAAAATAAAAATTGAGGTGTTTATGTTATTACCATTTTAAACTTTTTGAGTATTTGATGATTGAATATTGCTGTAAACATTTAATTGCTTCCCCACCACCTGAGTCATTGAGGCAAAAAAAAAAAAAAAAAAAAAAAAAGTCTGGTAATGACCTAAGTAAAGAATTGCTAAATATTAAATATTAAAGTTAATATTAAAAAAAAAATAATAATAATTATTGAGACTGGTCCAGTGAATGTGGTCAACCAACTGAGGCCAAAAATAATGTCTTTCATCATTTTATGGGTAATAACTAAAGATTATTGTGATATAAATTGGTCGTCCGTATTTGCTTAATATTTATGATCAAGATGTTACTTGCATTAAATATTCACTTCTTAATTAAGCAGTATTGTAGCTGTTTTCCACACAAATGTAAAAATAAATGAGGAACTTTTTGCATATTTGATGACTGAATATTGCTAAACATTTAATCGTTTTGAATATTAAAACTGTTGCTCAATACTTATCTATGTTTTCAGGGCCACAAACACCAGTACCAAAGGTGATCCAGACTTTGAACATGTTTTTACCAACTTAACCACAAGGGGATGTTGCACATCAAAAGTATTACATGGTCCAGATCTTTGTTACCAGAGAAGCAGTACACACATCAGCAGCTGTTAAAAATATTACTTGATATAGGCCTACTCATATTTGTATAATCAAATAAATGGGTAAAATTAATTCGTTTCACTAAGTTAAATTGGGTTCCGGATTTACGGGTGGGAGAAGGTTTAAGCAGAAATGGTTCAGCTTCATAACAAAATAAGCTTCATTGTTTGTCTCAATGCAGAACTGAATGAAACAGAACTGTGTTTAGTGCATTGTTAAGACAGGACTTGAATTCTCAGGGGACCCATGGCCTGAAACTATTCAAAACTGTAAAATATGGGTTTGAACACTAAACATTTATGCAAACTACTACTACGGTGGCCGAGAAGTGCAAAACAAATCACAATTCTGAAAACAAAATAACAAATTACAAACGCAAATGCAAATCTAAAACACAAAATAACAAGTCAGAAAACAACGGCAAATTAGAAAACAAAATAACAAGTCAGAAAACACAACGACAAATCCGAAAAAAATAAAAATAAATAACAAGTCAGAAAACACAACGACAAATCCGAAAAAAAAAAAAAATAACAAGTCAGAAAACACAACGACAAATCAGACAAACCAGAAGAGGCAGGTATAGTTTGAGACAGCGCCATTGGTATGACAATAGATTTCTCACCACTGACTGGACGAGACATCTGTCAATCAAGGTACAGGAAGAACAGTAGACTAGCGGTAGAAAGTTCGGAGATGTTTAGGTCAGTTTAAATGTATTGTATGAATTGCACATATTATGGAATAAAAAACACGCTTGTACATTTACAGCTCTGTACTCTGTATTATATTACCTTTGAATCAGAATACAAAAACTACTTAACGCTATAATGCGAGGGTTTTTCTAATACAGCATCTATGGGAGTGACGGTAAATTTGACATAGTTATTTCTTCTGACTGCCGTTATCAATATCTCTCTATTTTTTTTCTTTCTTCTTTTTATAAGTCGTGAAAACACTATTGTGGGTTTTTATTTTGCTATTTGAGCAAATGGGAATGTAAAAAAAAAAAAAAAAACAGGCAGAGGTGTGTTAAATTAGGATTTTTTATGTGGGGCAGAGAGAATTTAAAGGGGAGAATATAAATACAAAATATTAAGGGCTGAACAGTCTTTTTATTAGGAAAATGATACGAATTGACATATCCAACAGCATTAAAACAGTTCAAAAGTAGAAAACGGACTTATTGAAAATGCAGATTGATTCTCTGCCAGTAGGAGGCGCTTTCGGAACTGTTTCCTTTGCAACAGCTGTACACAAAAGCTGAGCGGCTCTCATACATTCTACTTTATCAGGCTGTATTCAGGCATTGTAATTTAGATGAGATGAAACGCTTTTAAACATCTCCGAACTTTCTACCGCTAGTCTACTGTTCTTCCTGTACCTTGATTGACAGATGTCTCATCCAGTCAGCAGTGAGTAATCTATTCTCAAACCAATGGCGCTGTCTCAAACTATACCTACCTCTTCCGGTTTGTCTGATTTGTCATTGTGTTTTCTGACTTGTTATAATGTTTTCGGAATTGTTGTTTTCTGAATTGTTATTTTGTTTTTTAGATTGGCATTTGCGTTTGTAATTTGTTATTTTGTTTTCAGAATTGTGATTTGTGTTGCACTTCTCGGCCACCGTAGGTTCCCCATTTTATTCATAGAAAATAACACATGCAATTTATCAAAGAAGCCTGGAGCCTACATTTAAAAAAGTTGCATATCTGGTAAAGATATATAAAGTTGCATTTATTTATTTATTTTATTTATTTATTTATTTATTTTTATTTTTTTGGTAAGGACTACATTGCAAATTAATGTTATTGAGCTGTGCATTTAGTGCATTTTACTCACAAAAGTGTTGCTGCATGAAGGGTTTGGTGACAAATATCCAGCTGCCGTTGAAAAAGATTAAACTCTTATAAACAACAAGTGATAAACAAGATTCAGTGAGTCAAGCAAAGGCCAGCTCTGTTTTTCTTCTTTTACTGTGGCAGCAGTAAAGACTGATCTCAGTCTGAAAGCTCTTAATTATAACCTTTAACAATCAGCTTAGAAATAAAACTGCTGGATTCAGTTTCTGTGAATAAAAAGCTTAAAATAAAAAGAAAAAAAAAAAGATAAGAAAGAAGCTGATCCAAGTAGTACCTGGTGGAATTAAAGCTTCCTTCACTGTGGATTTACAAATAGCAGATGAGTTTACTGGGGCAGTGGGTCTAGAGAGTGATGTCCTTGACATTTATATTTCTACAAAGGTCCACAACAAGTTTTCTTCATTCTGTTTATTTTCTTCTTAGGTGTATCATGAAGCTCTGACTGTGCCAATAACATCATTAAAGTGACCAGGCTGTGACCTGATTTTATGGTGTGAAAATCATATTGAACGTGGTAGATGAGAGACATAAGACATGGCTGACCTGAGAGTCAACTTCAGTGTCTGTGAACTTAAACAACTCTGAACTCTGCCTGAACCTCTCTAAAAACCAGATGGAGAGCTGCTTCCATTTCACAAGTCCCAAGATGCAGCCTGCCAACTCTTCAGTCTCCCAAACAAAAGATAAGAAATGTCACCACCATTGAAGCGATCACGGGAGGTCATTGCCGTCTAAACTCTACTGCAGTGCACAGAAAGTCTTTTTGAGGTTATTCAGTTTAAGGCCTGGACTGAGATTCCTCCAGTTGTGTACATACCATGATGAAGTTTGTAAAACTGCCAGACCTTCCCTATTAATATGCTTGTGGTTTTTATTAGCTTGTATACAAATATTATATTGTAAGGATTATTAGACCTTGTGGTGTAGAGCTAAACATCAGTAGCTCGGCAATACCCTTTCACAACCCAAACAAACATATAATATTCTAAAGTGTACAAATTAAGCATTTTACATGGGGCCTTTTACATAAGTGAAACAGAAACATGTGAGAGAAACTCAGGAAGAAAAAGGAAAAAGGAAAGAAACTCAGATCCCTCAAAGTGCAAAAATCACAACTGGTCATGCATTGTTATTGTGATGTGCTTCAAAAACTGTAGTAACTTAATCAAGTTTTAGATGTATTAATTCAGAAAAATATTCAACTGCTTCTAATGCGTCTCATCCGGATTGTTTATGTGCATAGTCATGCTAAGCAGTTACTCAGGTTTATGTCTCCTGTCCATTTGATTTACTGAAGTCCTCTACTCCTCTGTTCTCAACATTAAGGCACTCTGCTGATCTGCTCATCCAGTAAATATGATCATAGTGAATTTGTAAGTGGGGAGGTCGTAGCGAGGGCAGTGTAAGTTCAGCGGCCGTCACTTCAAGTGTATTTCTGCAATGACCAGAGTTTCACATCTGCCCTTCAGACCTTACAGACTCCCTGTTGATCACAGCTGCAAAATATTCAACACAAAATAAATGGCTTTGAAGGCCACAATACTTATTTGTGCTACACAAAAGCTTTTACAAATGAGGAATGCATGTGATCTAGACAGAAGACTTTGAACGTGATCACAAACGCGTAATTATTTTTGAATGTTTTTTTTTTTCCATTTTATTGCATCACAGTGCACTCTGATGATTTTTTTCACTGATGTTTTAACTATTGCACTTACTAGTTATGCTTAATAAAATCAGTTTACATAAAGAGTTATCACAGCAAAAAGGCCTGTAGTAATAATATTAAACATACAGCACCTTTAAAACTCTTCTAGGTACGATGACACATGTCCATATGACACATATTACAGATACCTTGAGAGATTTATTGAGTCCCTCCCTGATGTTGCCATCTGTCCATATATTTTTAGACCAGTTTGGACCCAATGATTACTTTATTACAGATATACCTTCATTACCTCTCCCAGTTTGTCCACTCAGCTGGCAGCAATCTTCCACAAAGTCAACAATGTATCCATATAGGCAGACTTCATATGCTGAGATACAGCTGATTTCTTAAAATTATGTTTGAATAATTTTATGCTCATGCTTAAATGAATAGTTCACCCAAAAGTGAAAATTTGCTGAAAAATTACTCACCCTCGGGCTATCCAAGATTGTAGATGAAATTGTTTCTTCATCAGAACAGATTTTGAGAAATGTAGCATTATATCATTTGCTCACCAATGGATCCTTTGCAGTGAACGGGTGCCGGTCAGAATGAGTCCAAACAACTGATAAAAACATCATAATAATCCACATAAGTAATCCACATGACTTCAGTCTATCAATGAACATCTTATAACGTTAAAAGCTGCATGTTTGTAACAAACAAATTCATCATGAAGATGTTTTTAACTTCAAACTGTTTCTTCTTGCTAAAATAAAATCCATAAAATTGCTTTTCAGTGAAAAAGTTGTCTCATCTGAATCAGGAGAGAAATATGCACATATCAAACACCGTTTACAAGCAAAAACAGTCCAAAACAGTCCTATACAATTTTGTCTGTGGATTCTAATGTGAGAGGAAAAAATGGGACTTTTTCACTGAAGGTAGTGTTATTATGGATTATGGATTGGTATTTTGGCCAGAAGTGACAGTTTAAAGTTAAAACGCCTTAATGATGGATTTGTTTCTTACAAACATGCAGATTTTCACTTAACAAGGCATCCAAAAAATGTTAACAAGGAATCAATTGTAAAAGTATAATGCTACATTTCTCCAAATCTGTTCTGATGAATGAACAAACTTAACTACATCTTGGATGGTCTGAGGATGGTTAAAATTTCAGCTAATTATGATTTTTGGGTAAACTATTCCTTTAAGAATTGATTCTGAGCTACTTACATTACTTGCTTTTATATTAAAGTAAGTGGAAAGAATGCATAAATGTAATATAACAATGTTTCTTGAAAAAAAAATAAGTTTCTTAAAAATTATTAAAACTGCATTAGGCTACTGTTTTGATCATTGAGGACAAAAAAATCTCATAGCGTTTTTGTTTGAGATGTCATCAAATGGCATCTTCTCCTGTTTTTTCTGATTAGCCGCTGATATGTAGGTTAAATAGCACTTGGAGCCAAACGTTGAGGAAGAGCAGTGATTCTGATTTCATGCACTAGATTGGATAAATGGGTCTAATGATTAAAACAGAAAGAGGATCTGGACGTATCTGGGTACAAAATATTTCAAGATTATCAGATGACCTGATTACGACAAAGGATTGCTATTACGCTGCTAATTAAGGCCACTTCTTCTACTGACGTTTGCAGAAATCTTTTTGGTGCTTAGGAGAAAGGCTGCGAGGACCAGTAGAACAGCAAGTGGTATTGTTAGAGGATAATCAGCCCCTGCCTCTAATCAAGGGGCTCACGTTTCACAGACTAGACTACAAAATCAGCTCAAAAGGGACTTCAAAACATGTTTTGAACAGAGGGGAAAATGGTTCCGGATAAGCTTTTTCACATGTTTGAAACAGACATGCACTACAAAATATATGGATTTTAAAGTCTTTTTCAGCAGTGATACATAAAATTGTTTAGTTCTCTGTTTGGTTTATTTGGTATGTTAATTCAGTCACACAATTGAGTTAATAAGCACATTTAATTATGTTGCAGAGTTCTTGTATGTGAATACAATGCAAAAAGTACATTTATTGTCAAACCATTTCTCTATATATTCTTTATATATGTATGCATGTATGTGGATATCATGATCATGAATGATATAAACCAATGCATTTTAATAAATACAGCCTATTAATCAAGATTTCTAACATTAATTTTTTAATGTATGTTATTGTAAAGTGTTACAAATAAGCTTACTGCTTATTTGCGAAAACTACACAACATCAAGTAATCAAGTGTTGAGCATTAAAGTGGTTTAGTGTGGGAATGTAACTTCCAGCCAATCAGAATGCAGGGGACCTCCTCGGTCCTGAAGCACATGCCATATATAAATTCTCCATCCGCTGTGAAGTCTACAAGTCATAAAAATGCTAGACTCGCTGACGTTTCTATTTGAGAAATTCTTTCTTTTCTCAAACTTTAATATTTTTCAAAGTCTGTGGCAGGAGGAGCCGGAGTGTGCGGTGAAATGTCCAGCGATCAGGAGAGGAGATCTTCTGGAGGTGCAGCGCACTCTCTTCATTCATTACGGCATCTATCTGGGAGACAACAGGGTGGCGCACCTGATGCCTGACATTATGCCGGTATTAACCAACAACAAACAGCTCATTAAACCAGTCGTCACTAACAAAAGACTCATATTAGGCTGCATTTACAGAAACGCGAGTATACGTGTCGATTCGGTTGAAGATTTCGCGTATGGAGCTCAGATTATGGTGAATGATATGGATATGAAAATGAAGTGTCAAGCTCTGATGAGCGAAGAAGTCGCGAGGAGAGCAGAGAAACTAATCGGCGACATTCCGTACAGTTTATTATGGAATAACTGCGAACATTTCGTGACATATTGCAGGTACGGGACACCTGTGAGCCAGCAGACAGAGAAGGTGAGGTTTTTTTTTTTTAATATTATAATTATTTTATTTAATATCTAGGCTAATCTTTTAATATTATAACACAAAATATGGCTTAGAAAACTTATTAAAATTAATATTGAAAAAATATATAGTAGAATGGATACCATGTTATCTAAATGTCCATAGGTAGCACCAATAAAAAAAATAAAAAATAAAAATAAAAATAAAAAAGTAAATACAAGCCTATATATATATATATATATATATATATATATATATATATATATATATAGATAGATAGATATATATACAGTTGAACTGATTTGGACAAAGTTTGTTAATGATATCGTTAATGTTTTTTTCTTTTGCAGTTCTGTGACTGCCTGAAAACCATCATTCGGGACCAGAGGAGTGTGGCCTTAACTGTTGGAATAGGAGTGATGTACATCTTGTGCTTTGGCTTGGCACCTTCAACTACATTACCCACAATCCTTATTCCCTTCATTCTGTGGATGGCTGGCTGAGAGACACTTTCTCTAAATCACATAAAACAACAAAACTCAGTTTTAAAGGGGACAAGTACACAACAATGCAATGCATCAGTGCAGCAGTGGAATATGTGTAAACATGCAAAGTCTGATTATGTAGTCAAACAATGTTTGAGCGTCATTTGCTTTTTTCTTCTATATATGTTAAAAGATAAGCTCTATCATCATGACAACATGCTGTTAACTCTGCCTTTACAGCAATGCTGTATATTTTTCATCTTAAACCATGTACCTAAAATTGGTAAAGCCAATATTGTTGTAGCTTAAAGTTACAGATTGCATGTACTGTTCACTAAAGGTGCCTTATATTTGTATTAAGCAGAAGTGTTTATGATCACTGATATGAAATTCCACTACAATCAATTTTATTGTACTATGGACTGTGATTTAAGACATAACATATAGAAGTACCTGTAGTTTTTTTTTTTTTTTTTTTTACTACTATTATTAAGCTCTGACGATGCTTGATTGTGAATTTGTACAGTTTAAAATATCTATTTATACCGTAAGTTTCTGAATGAGAACCAGAACAAGAATATGCAGACAGAACTATTTGATGAATGTTGGCATTATGTATAAATAGAATAATCACTTCTGGTTACTGCTGTAAACAGCTGATTGGATTTATTACACTATTTTCATTAAAATAAAGCTTGTCTGACCTGTAGCTGAACTTATGGAGTTTGTTCAGAGGCTGGTTCCATAAAGGTTAAGATTAGTCTTAAAAGTCAGCAATTTTTTTTTTTATTTTTTTTTATTTTTAAGACTGATCATATTTTTTTTTTTTTTTTTTTAATTCAGTTACATGGAAATGTAGATTAATCTTGAAGTTGAATCCAAAAAATAAGACTGATTACCCCTTGGCCAATTGCTAGTTGGTCAGACTAGTTCTTAAGACACTGTCTTAACATAGAGGCTAAGGTTATGCAGCTGGCCCCAGGTTCTATAATCTTGAGCTGTTCACCACTGATTTGCCATCACTAAGCTTTTTAGGTTAGGTCAGTTTTCTGTTCATGAAAATAATAATAATAATAATAATAATAATAGTACTTTATTTTAAGGTGTCCTTGTTATGGTGTAATTATACATTAAGTACTCAGTAATATTAATTAACTACATGTACTTACTACATGGTTAGGATTAGGGTTTGGTTTAGGGTTACTTGCATGTAATTATGCATGTTATTATAGTAAGTACATGTAACGTATAACTATGACACCTTAAAATAAAGTGTTAGCCAAACTTCTTTAAACATGAATTCATATGGAGAAAAAATGAGGAATAAAATAATTTAATCAATAATGCCACTGAAGCAAGGATGTGAGCAGAATTTAAACAATAATTGAATTTAAGTTTATAAAGTGGTCTAAAGCACTGGTTCTCAACCTTATTGACCTTCCATTGTTCGAGACAATATTAAGAGTGTAGAGTAGATCTAAGAAATAATGTACAAAGGCCATAGAGGAACCATTTTGGGTTCCCCAAAGAACTATTTTTGTTTTAGTGTGAAGACAATTTTAATATTCCAAAAAAAAAAAAAAAATCCACTATAAAGAACCTTTTGTGCAATGTAAAGTTTCCATGGATGTTAAAAATTCCTTTTGGAACTGTATGTTTATAAATAAATAAATTGTATATATTAAATAAATTATAAATTAAATTGAGTAAATGATAAAAGAAACCAGTCTACCAAAAGGTAGATTGGCTTGAAGAGTAAACATGTTCGTATAAGCTTTTGATGTAACTGTCCCGAGTTGAATCTGCCTTTTCTTCTCCCATTCTTCCCCCTATTCCCATTGCATATAGAAGCATGATGGTCAGTTTGTTATCACACTAAAAGTTAAGAGCAAAGCCACCATCATCAGGTCAGTTACAGGCCTATACCTGTTCAAATTTATGTGTATATAAATGACATACTTTTCTATTTTTGTGATACAGCTGGTTAAGGTACAAATATTCTTCAGGGTTTTGTTTAACCTATTTCAACAATTAAGCATTATATAAGCATTAATCTTGCTACTGACCCGGGACTTTAACCTCCTGGCAATTAAGACTGACTAATTCAGCAGGCCATTTAAATAACTGTTTATACACAGTGTGGCTTATATAAAACTTGTGAAATTACCTTGTCATAGTCAACATGTGATGCACAAAAGCTGCTTTATTCAATGAACCACATCACTCCTCCTAGAGCAAATCAAATAAATTGAACAGATGTGAAGTGAACAGCGTCACTGTGCACTCCCTTCAGCCATGATTGTACTCAGACTGCTTAATTTCTTCTTCATCACCTCAACACTGGAGGAACGAATATGAAGAAGACAGATGGAAGAAAACCTACGATGAAAACCTTTACAAGCGTGGTGACCTTTTGGAGGTATCCAGGACTCTTTTTAAACATTTTGTTTCTACTTAGGTGAGGGTCGTGTTGTTCATTTTATCCCAGACATCCTACCAGTGTTCACCAAAGGAAAGTCCATCTTTGAGCAGATGGTGATCAACGAAAGACTGATTTTGGGAGTTTTGGCCAAAGCGGCTAGTGTGCGTGTGGACTCTTTGGCGGATTTTGCATATGGTGATCAGATTCAGGTCAATAAAATGGACAGTATGGTCAGTGTATAGCCACTGAATGGAGAGGAAGTGGCAAGACGGGCGGAGAAGCTGATTGGATCTTTCTCCTACAGCTTACTGTGGCACAACTGTGAACATTATGTCATGTACTGCCGCTACGGTGTTGCATTTAGCTTCCAAACCTTTCAGGTAAGAAAACAAAAAAAGGTGGAGGGTGGATATGTAGACAATTTAAATACAGATACACTATAAATGTTTTATTTTTTTGAAAGAATCCTTAATGCTCACCAAGGCTGTGTTTATTTGATCAAAATACAATGAAAACAGTGATACTGTGAAATATGATTGCAATTTAAAATAACTTTTTAAATATAGTTTTATATTTAATTTTTTTAAACTTAAAGATGTAATTTATTCATATGGCAAAACTACATTTTCAGCAGCCATTACTCCAGTCTTCCGTGTCATATGATCCTTCAGAAATGATTCTAATATGTTGATTTGGTGCTCATGAAACATGCGTTTTTATTATCAATGTAAATAAATAATCTTATTTACAAAGTAAACATTTACATGCATCAATTTCAGACAGATTTTTGGAGTATTATGTATCGCGAGAGTATGCAGTATGAGACTAAAAGGAGATATATATTGTGCAGGAAATCAATGAGCCTGAAAATAACATTTTAGTTTAATGACAAAGCTGATTTTAACTTAAGTGACGACATTAAGAATGGACACTAAATTTGACCACTTGTGTTCTATAACAATCACACTTTCAGCCTCCTGCAGCATTTATTTACTTGTCCACTTTTGTTTCCAAATTCCAAACAGGATTTCACAATTTCCTCCTACACAAGCACAGATTATCTCCTATTTGAACATGTCAGTGAACTCCTTCCTCATGATTTATTCCCCATTAATAGAGCTGAGAAAAGACGAAAGGCATCTTGTGCATTTTGTAGTAATCTTAACCTCATGTGCCATGAAAAACTGCTAAATGCATAAGAATGAATAACAATGCAAAAGAATGTTATTCTTGGTTATAACGTGGTTCATTGGTCCATTTAAAATTTCTAATTTCTTGCTGTCATAGAAATTAGAAATTCATATATATGTATACAGATGAACAGATGATTTAGGTCTGAATTAGGTATCGTGAACTAACACTAACAATATTGCAGCAATAGTTTAATTTTAATTTTCACATATACTAAAACCTTTTTTGTTTCATATTTCAAGTTGTATAAACTAACAGTTTAAGTATTACGAATGAACATGAAGTACTGATACATTTCTAACACTAACATTAACAGTCTATAAATAACAAAATTAAAATGATTGTTAGTTAGTGATAACTAATGCATTAACAATTGCTAATGAATTTCGTCTTTTTGCGAAATATTAAAAAAAAAAACATTTATACAACAGTGTTTAATAAAATAATATAAAATGAGCATAGCTGTTTCTAAATGTGATGAGCATCATGCTACTACATTTGCATAAAATAATTAGAATTAAATTTTAATACAGATTGCAATGTAATACTCTATTATACTCTGCAATCTGAGTAAAGTCTGAAAATGTTTTTATTTGCAACACTCATCAAACAACAGTGTGGATCACTCCGCTGTGGTGACCCCTGATAAAGGGAGCAAACTGAAAGAAAAGAGAGAGAGAGAGAGACTCATCAAACAACAGTAGCAGTACCATCTAGTGGACAGTGATAATACATATTCAAAGCATTTACTCTGTTGACAGACTGTCCTTCACTAATTAGACTACAAAATATCTTGGTATCTGTGTCTAGAATATGTGTCTGTTATGCAAACTATGAATGTTAAGAAATGGCGATGATGATATCATCATAAAACTTTTCATTAAACGATTGTTAATCGTTTGTCATGTAATTATAGCATGTATATGCCCCTACATCTGATGCATAATGAATGTATATGATCTTTGATAATTATGATTATCAGTGTCACTTAAGCACTATTTTTGTAATCAAGAAAAAAATATATAAAGACTAACAGACTAGTTTAATGTGCTTGAAGATAGCAAGACATCTGGTGCTACCCACAGCAGAATTTTACCCCGGAATAAGTGAAATAAAGTGAGAGAGAGAGAGAGAGAGAGAGAGAGAGAGAGAGAGAGAGAGAGAGAGAGAGAGAGAGAGAGAGAGAGAGAGAGAGAGAGAGAAATTTTTCACTGCATATGACTAAAGGCAAAAAAAAAAAAAAAAAAAAAAAAAAATCCAGGACATCTTACAGAAAAACTGTTTAAACATGATTTCCTTTCTTTCTTTACATAATCAGTAAATTACATATTCATATATGATGTATTGATATGTATAATATGTGTGTCAGTTATTTAATTAATTTCTAACAGCTTAATAAGCAAGATACCAAATTCAGTATAATTCAAATGCAAAGTTAAGGACAGTACTTTAAAGACAGTCCATACTAATTGAATTCAGCAATTATGGAATACAGTGAAACAGTAAGTAATATTTGGACGGTCCTGAGTGCCATAATGTAGTCAAAGAGAACAGTAATGGGGATAATGATGATGAATAGTTAATGGAAAGATACTGCAGACAGCATTTACATTAGCTAGTGTCCTACAGAGCCTGGATCTAGTTCAATGCAGGGGGTAATTACTTAGGGAGCATTCTTACTGCATCCACTTGAGTAGTTTAAGGAACTATTCGGGCTTGTTTGTTTGCATAATTCAGGCATCCTTCTGTTATTTTTAGATGAATTGAGCAGACAGGTACTATTTCACATTTGAATTAATAAGATGC
This sequence comes from Spinibarbus caldwelli, assembly GCA_039654775.1. Classification (NCBI taxonomy): domain Eukaryota; kingdom Metazoa; phylum Chordata; class Actinopteri; order Cypriniformes; family Cyprinidae; genus Spinibarbus; species Spinibarbus caldwelli. Next base: position 17,274,070 of record CM077225.1, read on the forward strand.
ATCACTTGCAACAAGCAAGTTGTTTAAGTTGAGTATGAAGCGAAGTTGAGCATACATTTTTAAAAGAATTGTGATATAATCAGCTTCTTTTATTTCCCTTTGCGTGAAATCTTGCAAATATCTTAAAGTATGAGGACATGAATGTGTCATATGTTGCATTTTGAAATAAAGAAGCTGCTTTGATAAAATAAAATCTTCAACATGCATCTCTCTCAACAGCTTAAAACTGCAAAATGAATAGACCTCCAAGTTAGAGCAAATTTGGAAATCTTAATAATAAATAAAATTAATAATAAATAGCAATTTCTTTAAGAAGTTATCTTTTTATTCTCAATTTGACTATGTGACATATAATCTTAATATTTCATGGTGTTATATTGTTATTGTAAAGTAAAACAGCTGACAGCACTATTGATCACTGGATTAACATCAGAAACAGCGCTTCAGGGAGCTGGTTATTTCTGTCATTGTGTTCTCTGTAGTGTTGTTGTGCTGCTGCTTCTATTTATGTCAGTTTGCCTGGCTGGACATTGACCTCAGTCTCCCTGTGGAAGTGAATGAAAATCTATACCAATTAATTACACAGCCAATAAGTGACTAAAGCTGCCAGCTCTGTTCAATTAAAAAGCGCTGAGATTTAGGACGATTTAAGTCTCATATTGTACATAAAGTATATCATATCTTCTTATTCTTTTTTTCTACCCAAATGTGTTTAATTTCCAAATGTCATGGCAACCAAACTGCAATTATTGTTTCAACAACATTTAAAAAGACAATTGAAGAAAACACATTCCACAGGTCAAATTTAGAGGTTTTTATACGCTCCAGAAGGAGATTTATTAGGTTTGACAGATGTAGAAACGCTCTTTAGACAGTTGTACTTCCATGCAGTTACCAATAACATGCTGTAGTTTGTTAATGTTGTGCCATGAATATTCAAAAATATAAATCACTATAATTTCCCCCCAACTTTAGGAAAATTACACATGCTCTTCCAAATGACATTTCTTTCATTTTTTAATTTTCTTATTTTTAGCTATTTATTTTTTATGGATGCCTCCAAAATAAAATTTATTTCACATATCTGAAAAGATTTATAAGGCCTTTTATAATTTTATAAGGCATTTTTATAAGCATATTAAACATTTGTTGTAGAAACATTTTTCACTCAGAAATTGCTAGTAAATTGCACAAACATGACAACGAAACAGGAAGTAGCACATTCAACTAAACATAAAATGTTGCTTAAAATTAAACCAATTAAGTCTGTCATAAAAATATCTTCATTTGTCATATGGGTTTGGAAACAACTTGAGGGTGAGTAAATGATGACACCTTTTTTTGTAAGCTATCCCTTTTAATTCATGTTCTTGGTCTTACTGTGAACAATTGATTGGTGCACATTATTCCAAAGAGAGGAAAAAACTATTGTAAAAAACTAAATTATTCTTAAACCACAAGTAATTAGCTCTGGGTTGCAAACAGCAGTCCATGTTGACTTTTATCCTTAATCAAAATCCTTTATGAAGCACAGCAATACTAATTTAAAACCAGAGGGCACTTTCTTCAAAGTGTAAATGGCTTCAGAAAAACCTTATGAAAAAATCAATTATACAATCAAATTCAAATTTAGAAACTGAAGCAATGGTGGACAAATTGGAAAATGCTAAATCACTCAGGATCACTTAATGCTCTGATATTTATCTTGAGAGCAAATCAAGAATGATTAGCATTTATAGTCTCAGACAGTTCTGCATGGTTGAGAATATTAATGCTCTGGCAGTTTGTGAATTTTCAAGTTGTTTCAAGAAGTTTCAAGAATTTTCAAATTATTGCATGCAGAAGACTGGTTCATAAAAGTTGTCCTGTGAAAATATATCATAATTGCTTAAAAAATTGCTAAAAAATATCTTGCTTAAAAACAAAACCTAATCGACTACAATTCTGAGGTTCTTGCATTTCTGTTTCTTAAGTGTATAGTGGCCAGCCGGTTACATCTATGATGAAAACCTTCAGGTCCCTGATTTGAATACTGAATACTGTATATTCATTACTAATCATCATAATCTCAAGATAATAAACACTACAGGATCCTCCTTACACAGATGTATTCCATCAGATGAAATAGGCCTACACTGTAAAAAATTTCAAGCGGTTTCAATTAATTATTATTTAGTAACAAGTTCCACAGAAATTTTACATTCAGTCAATTTCTGACTTCAAAGTGTTATCTGAATTGTTATTTTTTAGGTGGCTCAAACTTTAGTGAACTAGTTTTATAGTCCATTCAACTAAAATGTTTTAATTGGTCAAACATTTAGAAGACTACAGCAAGTTATGTCAATTAAAATTTAACCATTTACTCCATGTGTTTTGTATGTTACCTCAACTAAGATTTATTATTTGGGCATCATAAGAAATTGCTGGGGAACTACATAAACATACATTTTTATAGTTTAACAAAATTATTAAAAATTATTAACTGGTGTTTATCAATCACTAAAAACACACACTTTACAGCACAATAGCCTTTTTGTTAAAATAACAGGTAAACACAACATGCAGTTTTTAAATGAAGTTTTTTATTATGAAGGGGAAACAAAATCAAAACCCACATGGCCCTGTGTGAAAAAGTGCTTGACCCCTAAACCTAATAACTGGTTGGGCCACCCTTAGCAGCAACAACTGCAATCAAGCGTTTGCGATAACTTGCAATGAGTCTATTACAGCGCTGTGGAGGAATTTTGGCCCACTCAACTTTGCAGAATTGTTGTAATTCAGCCACATTGGAGGGTTTTCGAACATGAACCGCCTTTTTAAGGTCATGCCACAGCATCTCAATAGGATTCAGGTCAGGACTTTGATTAGGCCACTCCAAAGTCTTCATTTTGTTTTCCCTCAGCCATTCAGAGGTGGACTTGCTGGTGTGTTTTGGATCATTGTCCTGCTGCAGAACTCAAGTTCGCTTCAGCTTGAGGTCACGAACAGATGGCCGGACATTGTCCTTCAGGATTTTTTGGTAGACAGCAGAATTCATGGTTCCATTTATCACAGCAAGTCTTCCAGGTCCTGAAGCAGCAAAACAGCCCCAGACCATCACACTACCACCACCATATTTTACTGTTGGTATAATGTTTTTTTTTCTGAAATGCTGTGTTACTTTTACGCCAGATGTAATGGGACACACACCTTCCAAAAAGTTCAACTTTTGTCTCGTCAGTCCACAGAGTATTTTCCCAAAAGTGTTGGGGATCATCAAGATGTTTTCTGGCAAAACTGAGACGAGCCTTTATGTTCTTTTTGCTCAGCAGCGGTTTTCGTCTTTGAACTCTGCCATGCAGGCCATTTTTGCCCAGTCTCTTTCTTATGGTGGAGTCATGAACACTGACCTTAACTGAGGCAAGTGAGGCCTGCAGTTCTTTGGATGTTGTTCTGGGGTTTTTTGTGACCTCTTGGATGAGTCGTCGCTGCGCCCTTGGGGTTATTTTGGTCGGCCGGCCACTCCTGGGAAGGTTCACCACTGTTCCATGTTTTCACCATTTGTGGATAATGGCTCTCACTGTGGTTCGCTGGAGTCCCAAAGCTTTAGAAATGGTTTTATAACCTTTTCCAGACTGATAGATCTCAAATACTTTTTCACACAGGGCCATGTGGGTTTGGATTTTGTTTTCCCTTCATAAAAAAACCTTCATTTAAAAACTGCATGTTGTGTTTACTTGTGTTATATTTGGTTAATATTTAAATTTGTTTGATGATCTGAAACATTAAAGTGTGACAAACATGCAAAAAAATAAAAATTCAGGAAGGGGGCAAACAATTTTTCACACCACTGTATACTAAAAGTGAACTTAAAGGTATACTGATAGTTTACTAATTAAATACTTGTAGTAGCATTTTTAGTACACTTTGAAGTATAGTCTCAGTAAACTACTAGTTTAGTAGTTTTATACTGAATGTATACTCATAAGTTTTTTTTAAGTGAACTTTACATCATACTTTAAGTATGCTACTATGTCTCTATTTAGGTATTAATTTGTATATATTTTGTTATATGAATATCTGAACATACAAAACATCAAAAGAAAGAACAGAGTATCTGCTTATAAACAAAAAACATTTTATTCTAGCTTCTTGAATTCTTTTTTAAACACTTGAATGTGGGTAAGTTTCATAAATAAAAAATAAAGAAATAACATTTTGAACAAAAAGCTGAAAAAAGAATATGAATTGGATTCAGAATGATAATCAAAATGTAGATGGAGTCGATCAACACCCCAAAGCTTGACATTCTTTATTACCTCTTCATTGGTGACATTTTATTCCATAATGTTACACAGTTTTGATGCTGTTTCATGTCAGATGATCCTGTTAGATTACATGTGGAAGCATCTGTTGTTTCAGTTTCTTCTTCACTTGTGTTTTTTTGGAAATGCTGTAAAGAAGATGTGTACTAGCGCTCCCTACCATATAACAATGAAAACACGGATTCTATAGCACATACATTTAGATTTTTTCTAAGTCAAGTATACTTAAATATCATTTTAAGTATATTTCTGAGAAGTACATAAAGCCCATTTCTGAGAAGTACATAAAAAGTAGACTAAAAGTATACTTTCCTATTTTTAGTTTAAAAGAAGTATACTAATAGCACACTTTAATAAACTTATTTTTCGTAAGGGCGTGGCTTCTGGCTTGTTGTTAGTCACGCTTAATGTCGTCTTTTTACTTCACGGGACAGTTGCAAAAGTTTACACATGCAAAAACCCATTCAACCCGCCCATGTTAACTTCAAATGAGCGCATTACTGTGGTTTACATTAAGTTACACGTTTCATAGATTTCGGTTAAGGTTAGTTGTATTAAGCATAATGTCTTATAAAGAGAGAAAGACCGGGGCGATCTCTTCATACCTTTTCATGTCACGGAAACACACACACACACACACACACACACACACACACACACACACACACACACACACAAAAAAAAAAAAAAAAAATATATATATATACATATATATATATCATACAACATTCCAAAATGAGCTAAAATTCATTAAAGTAACACAGCTTTTGATATTAAGTGTTTTATGAATTAAACAAGGTGAGACCACATTCACTTAAATTTCCCTCAGACAAATCATGCAACGCTTATAAGATGTTTTTATATATGATTTGTTTGTGTATAAATATATACGTTTTAAATAAAACATTTACACCTTTTAAATATACGTTTTGATAAATTCAGTCTAACGTTAAGTATTCAGTGCCACTTGACTTAGCTGACGCCTGAACTTGACATAGGCCTACACTGTCTTACATCCACTTTTCTTCGGATATACAACTCATAAAACACTTTCTAAATGTCCACTCAAAAAAATATGTTGCATGATTTTCTCGTTAAATTTAGTCTGCAGAATGATCTCAGTGTTGGATGGATTTGTTTTTATTAGTTCAGTCAACATTTAGCATTCTGAATGTTGACTGGATTTGAAAATAACCATTCATTTAATGTTTTTAAAATATATTTGTGCAGACTTAATATAATATGTCTTCTCAACTAAGCCCAAGCAATAAAATTAGTTCAACTTAAATATTTTTGCCCTTCCAACATTTTGTTAATTGGATTTTTTACAGTGTAGTGTTAAATGAGAGAATAAGTCTAAAATACTAAGACAGGTGTGATGATGCCATCATCACTTGACAACAGACAAGACCAGAACTTAAGACCTACAGCAGCAAAACACAAAGCACTATTGCTAAAAGCAATGTTAGTGCATAAATTTAGTTCATTGTGTTCAAATTGAAGGTCTGGCAACGAAATGGGGAGATTCTAATCGTGATTGTTGGCGTCATACATCCATGTCTACCTGATGTGGATCAGGAGGACAGACAATTGTGTTTTTGTCTTAATGATTACATTTCCTGACATTTGAAACCCCTTTGTACCTGTCCTGTACCATATGCAAAATGACAATGTGAAACAAAGAACTGAGCAAACAATGTTGTATGTGAATGACATTAAATTATAGATATATTGTATATGCAGATATCAGAAAAGGAAAGTGATAATTGAGTTATTTTCATGTCAGTAAATTATCTTAAAACATTAACATTAGTAAACATTATTAGCATAAACTGTATAGGTTAGACTAGTGCTTAACAGATAATAAAGGTAGCCTACTTTTAAAACTTGAATGCCAAAACCTTGATACACTTATTTTAATATGAAATATGAATTAACATATTTACATATTCATAAACCTCTGATCTGTTAGCAATAAGCGTTATATTATAGTTGTAATTATAAGCAAACTGTGGCTCATTATGTAGTCCGATGTCAATCAACAATCTCGCGAGCACTGCTGGATTTGTGCACATAAAGATCATGCAGAGGCAGCCTGTAGAGTCCCAGCAGACGCTCAGGGAAGCGATCCTTTTCCTTCAGTGCATCAAATTCATTCAGACTCGTGTTATTGACACTTCTTGACAACTGTCGTTGAGTTATGCGTGATAAATTTGATATGGATTTTTTTCTCTTCTGCAAGATATGTACGTGAGCTTTTATTGCATGAAACTTAACCTAAAGAAGGTAAGACACTTTAAAGACTTATATTACTCTTTTCGAAAAGGATTTCCTTCCTAAACTGTGCACTTTTGCACATCTTTTTTTCTTTTCTTTTTTCTTTTCTTTTCTTTTCTTTTCTTTTCTTTTCTTTTCTTTTCTTTTCTTGTCTTTTCTTGTCTTTCTTTCTTTCTTTCTTTCTTTCTTTCTTTCTTTCTTTACTCTGATAAATCCAAAGTTTGTTTTATAAACAATTATGAATTTTATGTCTATATAATTTATTAGTCGCATGCTATTAGTGACAGTACGTGCAAACGTGCATATGCAAATAATTATATACTAATTCTTTATAAATAATGTGTACACTCAAACATTTATTATATCTATTAATATAAAATATAAATGAACATGTTCACATATTAATCCAATATTAAAACATAATATGCATTAAATCGACAGTGCATTGCGTTGTTATGCATGAAAATAAGAACCTGAACCTCTATAATTGATCATTCTTGAACATTTTTATTCATTTACATTTACATTTAGTTATTTAGCAGACACTTTTATCCAAAGCGACTTACGAATGAGGACAATGGAAGAAATCAAAATCAACAAAAGAGCTATAATATGTAAGTGCTATGACAAGTCTCAGTTAGCCTAACGCAGTACACGTAGCAAAGTTTTTTTTTTTGTTAATTAAATAATAAATAAAAAGAAAACAAATAAATAGAATATATAAAGAATAGAGAAATCTAGTGTTAGAGGCCTTATATATTATTCACTGATGATATAATAACAGGGCATCCATTTCATAATTTTTGTATTAATTAATTAATCAATAATTATTACTTTTAATTTTCTGTTTTGAATACAGTATATATTTTTAATTAATTTTTCATTTTCTCTTTACTTTTGCTTTTTTTTTCAGAATAAGTGACTTAAGTGAACGAATGCTAAATATGGATATAAGAACTGAAATGAATATATCTGAAGACAAAATTCAGTCCACAAACTGTTCTACACCAGCCACTATCCAAGTTGAGGGTGTCTTACTAGACGGTCTGGAAGACAGTACAAAACTGGTGGGTGTTCAAGTGATCTTGATTTTGGCTTACAGCACCATCATCGTCTTTGGCGTGACCGGAAACTCCTTGGTCATATATGTTGTATACAAGTTTAGAAATTTACACACGGTGACTAACTATTTCATTGTCAACTTGGCTGTAGCAGATTTGTTGGTCAATACGTTGTGTTTGCCTTTTACTTTGATGTACACACTCTATGGAGAGTGGAAATTCGGACAGGTGATGTGCTACCTGTTGCCATACGCACAAGGCTTAGCGGTCCACGTTTCGACCATCACACTCAACGTTATAGCTCTGGACAGATACCGTAGCATTGTCTACCACATGGAAACCAAGATGTCAAAAGACATGTGCATAGTCGTCATTGTGATCACATGGGTGGCAAGCGCAATCCTTGCCAGTCCTCTTGCTATCTTCCGTGAATATGTGACCTTTGACTTGACCCCTGAGCAGACCATTCAAGGTTGCGCCGAGAAATGGCCTGGAAGTAGTGCGGATGGGACCATCTACAGCATCGCCATGTTTTTTCTACAGTACGGCCTGCCATTGTCAATAATTTCATTTGCATACACTCGGATCTGGAACAAGCTAAGAAATCACGTCAGCCCTGGCGGAGGCCGTAGTGATCGTCATCAACGGCGACAGAAGACGACAAAAATGCTGGTTGCTGTAGTTGTGGTCTTCACCGTTAGTTGGCTACCCTTTCACGCCTTTCAGCTTGCTGTGGATATTGATAGTAGTATATTGGAAATGAAAGACTTCAAATTGCTCTACACAGCTTTCCATATTGTGGCCATGTGCTCCACGTTTGCCAATCCCATCCTCTATGGCTGGATGAATAGGAACTATAGAAGATCTTTTATGGCTGTGTGCAAGTGTGGAAGGCTAAACAAAAATGGAACGAGAAGGGTTTGTAGCAGTGAGACAGTAAGGGAGAAATGTACACACAATAAGCAATGTACAATCAGTGTGGCCTTCACACAAGAAAACACACTGCTGTGAAGGATACTTGCTTTTTACAAAATGTGAACAAAATATGGACAAAAATCCAAAAAGTCTACTGTAAAGAAGGACTGTAAGTAAATCTAAAGACTGAACACTCAAATTGTCTGATATTTGACAAATTTACGAGACAGTTGTGGTGACTTTTTGACTAAACGCTTAATATTGTATATCTTTTTTGTTATAATGTAATATGTATTTGGTTATATATGATCTGTAAAAACAGTCAGTGAGGGATCTCATGTTAAATACATTGTAGTGTTTTTTTCCTGTGAAAGTAAATGTTATTTTACGGAAAATGGTTAATTAAAAGGTCTATAAATCATTCAATTTGTGCTTGTGATTCAAAACATTTTCTTTGAAATAAAAACAAATCATTCATTCATTTTCAATTAATTTAATGTACTAAAATAACTAAAACTAAAACTGAAAAAATCAATAATAAAATAATAAACAATCCATTATATAGGCATAAAAACTAATAAAATGACAAAAATACTCAACAGATTTACTAAAACTAAAATTTAAAGGAAAATGGAAAATACAAAAATAAAATTCAAAATGTTTAAAAAGGGTATAGTATCTCAATTACACTAAAATAACAATGGATTCGACAGACCATCAAAAGAACAACAGTAGAAAAAAAGGCATTTTTGTTTGTTTGCTTTTTTAACTGATTTAATTTCTGTCAGAAAAAAAGTACTGTAGTCTATTTGCTTGGTTGTTTCTTAAACTTAAACTCACTTGAATTTAATATTTTGGTGCCTTTAAAGCTGGTCTGAAACAAGTTTAGCAAAAGTATAAAAGGTTTATACAAAAATGCTGTGTGTGAATCAACAATTTTAATGGGCAGCGAGGCAGCAAGCCAACTACTTTCTGTTTCAGACACTCCATGTCTCGCAGGTAATTAAGTTATTGGCCTCTAATACTGCACATTGTTCACAATAAGAGCTCTTACAAGCTATGAAATACAAAACCATTTCAATTCCAAGGGTGAAGTGTTTTCTGTTTGAAACTGAATATTCTTAAAACAAATATTGTCATAAAATTCTATCTTCTAAGTTCATATAACAGCAACAAGTCTGTCTGGTGGGCAGTTGTCTCAACTCGTTTGTTATGGATATTCATGTTCCATATTACTGGTCATACAATGACACTCTCTATTATTTAGAATTATAAGATGACCAAATTATTGCATTATGTTGTAATATAGAGAGGGATTGTGAATTTTTCCACACCAGACAAGCCTACAGACTATACAACAATAAAAAATAAAAAGGTTTACAAATGTAATTTATACCATCAAAAATCGCATCCTAATTCTGATAGCAACTGGCCCATGAAAGATCAATCAACTGACAAGAGCAGACCAATCAATAATTGCTGAGAACAAGGGGACAACATAAAAATAGAATAAGAGGGTCTCAGAGTATTGATTCTGTCAATTACTGTCCTGTCTGTCTTTAAATGTCCCAAAAGCCACTACTATTATATCTACAATTCAATATTGAATTACTGTCTGCACAAAATGATTTACATATAGACATCTTGCTGCATTAGGGATTTTATTTCAAGCAGATGGCTTTCAGGCTTAAAGCTTCAAGATGTGTATTACCAATGGTGCCATCTCATAGTCATTTTTTGCTGATTAGCTCTTATTGCATAATTAACATAAAAAAACAATAAGTTTAATAATAAGCCTATTAACCTATTTAACAATTATTTAACAATGGGTCAAATAATAGGAATAAGCTTAACATTAGTTCCTAGTACTTCTCTGTGGATGGCAAATTTTGCTCTAATGTTAAAGTAATAGCTCACCCAAATGAAATTTTTCTGAAAATCCAAGATGTAGATGAGTTTGTTTCTTATTAGAACAAATTCAGAGAAATTTAGCCTTACATCACTTGCTCACTAGTTTATCCTCTGCAGTGAATGATTGCCGACAAAGAGCAGTTTTGGGGGTAACGCATTACAAGTAACGCGAGTTACGTAATCAGATTACTTTTTTTCAACTAACTAGTAAAGTAATGTTTTACTTTTTAATTTGCAAGAAAATATCTGAGTTACTTTTTCAAATAAGTAACACCAGTTACTTTTTCTCCCGTTTATTGATTGACAGCTCTCCTGTTCCCATGTTGAGAGAAATTGGGAGTAAGATGTTATTGTAGTTCTAGAATAAATGTGAACATGCATTAATTCATCTCACTTGCAAAAAAACAAACAAACAAACAAAAAAAAAAACAGATTTAGTATTCCTTAAAATTAATAAAAACAGTGAACTCAACACAACTCAGAATATATGACGCAAACCTGCAATAATTAAATGTTAAATAACACAAATATACTTTATGTATTTAATCCCATTTTATTAACCAAAGTCTTTGCTGCTGACCTTCAGTGATCCAATTCAACCATACTAATAAGCAAAAAATTAAAATTAAAAAATTTTAAAAAATTACTCTAGATAAACATTTGTGCTTTTTTTTATTGCTGAAGTGTGTTGAACTTACTTCTACATTCTATTGTACAGACGTGAATTTACTTTCCCTTCAGCCTGAGGCTTATTCATTTCACTTTTTGTGTGAAAGGGCTTTTATACGTTTGCCAAAAAAGTAATTAATGTAATTAAAATAAGTAACGTAATTAGTTACTTTTTTAGGGAGTAACACAATATTGTAATGCATTACTTTTAAAAGTAATTTTCCCCAACACTGTCAAAGCGAGAGTCCAAACAGCTGATAAAAGCATCACAATAATCCACAAGTAATCCACACAACCCCACACAAATTTTCACTAGCATCCCATGAAGTGAAAAGCTGTGTTTGTAATAAACAAATCCATCATTAAGAAGATGTTTTTAATTTCAAACCTATTCATAAAGTTCCTTCAATAACCGAGGCCTCTTTTCATCATTTTGCTTTCCCCAGTGAAAAAGCCATCTCATCTAAATCAGGAGAAATATACACACATATTAAGCACAGTTTACAAGTGAAAACAGTTCAAAATAAACAAAAATCTTGGTGACTTTTGATGTGAGAGAAAAACAGGGAATGGACTTTTTCACTGGATGAAAATGTTATTATGGATAGAGGACTTGCATTTTGGCCAGAAGCAACAGTTTAAAGTTAAAACTCCTTAATGATGGATTTGTTTCTTACAAACATACATTTTCATTTCATGACATTAATTGATGGACTGGAGTGGTTTTGTGGGTTACTGTAATGTTTTTTTTTTTAATCAGCTCTTTCTGACAGCACGCATTCACTGCAGAGGATCATCTTCTTCAAGTCTGTTCTGATGAAGAAACAAACGTATCTACATCTTGGATGACCTGTGGGTGAGCAAATTTTCATTTTTGGTTGAACCATTCCTTTAAGGTCTTTGCTGCTGCTGCAACACTGCAATTTCCCCTCCTACAGGGATAAATAAAGGTTATTATACTATCCTACACTGAAAAAAAGGAAAGGCAGTTTTACTGAATTCACTTAAACAATACGCTTACAGTCTACTTAATAAATTTATGTTTGAGATGCAAACATAATTTTATTGTGTAAAGTCTAAATGAAATTCAACACAGTCATCAAAACATGATATAATCACTTTGCAAGAAAATGTTCAAATTGATTCAGATTTCCAACAAATGGTGTTCACGTAAAATGATTTTTTCTGCTGTTTGATTTACTTAATTAAAATGAGCTCATGTCACACGATTACTTTACATTTTCTTCTCAACTTAATTCCATTGCGTACAATTAATCTAATTCAGTTTTGTGAAGTTCTCTTATAATTTACGCGGGAGCAACGTGCACGAGAGCATCCGCTCATGCGCTTTGAAAACCAGGACCGTTGGTCTGGGAAAGGACACTTGAGGGGACTGACTGACTTGTTTCCAAAGCTCCTTAAAAGGTAAGAATTTCATTAAAAAAATAAAAATAAAATAGTATGATAATTCGAAAAATGCAGTCATTGTCAGATTAAATGCAACAATAGTGTTTTAAGATAGCTCCACACGCTTTTAGATCATATCGACGGCATATTTCGTCGAGTGTCATCGCAGAATTTTTTTTTTTTTTTTGAGGTAAATTAAGGTTAAATATTAACGTTACTCGTAGTTTACCAAACTGCGATTAAATCAAATGGATACTAAGTTTTCATCAGGCGATTAGGCTAATGCCGGTCAACATTGGCTAAAATTCATTTCACAGCGTTTAGAGTTAACTTAGATTTTCAGAATCAGTGATTATAAATATTTAACGGCATTTTGTGCTGAGGGTTGATAGGAAAGAATGCGTACGTATAACAAGGGGAAACGTAACTGAATTTATTAATGCTTCATAAGAGCGAGGTTTAATAATACCTTATGATAATGAATAATTATCCAAGTTTAACTATCGAGATGGAGATTAACGATAAACGTTTTTGCACTTTACGTGGAACGTAAAGCATTGAAATCGGTTAAAAAATATCTTTAAAATGTAAACGTTATTGTGCTTTGTATCCAGAAAACCCGCTGCTTCCAAGTTCACTGATATGTGTTTTTAGGACCAGATTCGACGATCTGTGCTACCTCTCAGAATGAGCTCCCCTCCACTGACTTTAGGTTTGGATTTAGGTGGGGGAGGGGTTCATCGCCGTCGTATCACAGCAATGGACAAAAGCGCTCAATGCTCCGTCAGTGTATGTCTATGAGAGGAACAATCTGACGCTGACTGATTTACCGACAAATAAACATCAAGTTAAACATACAGTATGTTTTTTAGTACAGTGACCTCTTTTATCAAGTAAACGAATACTCGATAGCCCCGCCCTCGCCCCATAACTCATAAAAAGCTCTCTCAGGCAGGTTTTAAGATTATAATATTAAGATTTCACATCTACTGTTAATGAAATTTTGGTAGACTACATGGTTTTCACTTTGAGATGGATAGCATAATTAATATAAATTACTACCATAAAGGGTAACACTTTATAATAACTTTCAGTTGTAAGTCAGTGATTAGTTAATGATGAACTAATCATTTACAAAACATTCATAAGGGATTAGTAAGTGATATGCTAACAATTTGTGTATGTTTTGTTAATTTACAAGTCATTTACAAGTAATTACTCATAAGTTTTCTTTAAGTGAACTTTACATCATACTTTAAGTAAACTACTATGTCCCTATTTAGGTATTAATTTGTATATATTTTATATGAATATCTGAACATACAAAGACCCGGCTAGAACAACTGGAGTGATACAAAATTGTGAAAGGGCATTCCTGTAGCGATACCAGTACAATATCTCACGGTTCTCAACCAATCAGATTTGAGAACCAGAACGAACTGTTGTCTAAACAATTATATACAATATATTTAGGCTTTTATAAGTCTAAATATATTATATACTAAGTATAAGTCAAGTATACTTATGTCATTTTAAGTATATTTCTGAGAAGTACATAAAACACATTTCTGAGAAGTACATAAAAAGTAGACTGAAGGTATACTTTCCTATTTTTAGTTTAAAAGATGTATACTAATAGCACACTTGAATAAACTTCTTTTTCGTGAGGGTAACCCCATTTTTGTAGTTCTTAAGTCAAAATATAATGTAAAATAATTTGATGGTCCTTTCTTTAAGTAATATTCCATTATGCCTTTTAATAGGACAGGAGAGTAGATTGGGGTCACCGCAAGCACTGGCATTTTCTAAAAATGACTTGCCTAGTAAGATACAAAAAAGCTACCTCTCATTTTTCTTGTTCATGTGTTAAATACATATTCATCTTGTTTTCTATCTTTAGGACATGGAAGAAGATCTTTTGCAGAGTGCCACTGAGAAGACCACCATGGGCATCTTCGTGATAAAGAACACTGCAGACAATGAAGCCCATGATGTGGGAATTGTGCTAGAGGGTGTGACAGTGCTTCAGGACCTTGACAGCGTGGCTTTTGCAACGTCAATGTTGTTCGGTCTAATTTATGCTCTTAACCTGCTGTACCCCACAAAGTTGCATTTTACTTTTGAAATTCTGCAAAAACTCATCATGGAGTTGGATGGAGGGGAGCTCTCTATCAAGGCCCAAAATTTTCAAATCTAAACTCCACCAGTGAGATGGACCGCTTTTTGAATGACTGCTGAGACTATAAATGATCAACCCCAGAAAAATTCCAGCAGCCTTCATGCAAGACACCACTGCAGAGCGCAAACTGTGATCTCATCATTGTTTAGACTGTTCTCCTTTGCCTTCTCTTGTTTCTAAATCCCTTTTTGTCTGAATGTGGCCCTTCTTTGGACTGGCTCAAAAGCTGATTGATTAGAGAGCTGAATCTTTGACACATGGATGATCTCGCATAAATAAGATACATTGTTTATAGTTTGAGTAAGGGTCAGATACTGTATGTCAACATTATTTTTACATATATTTCAGTTATTAAAACATTAAGAGGAGGATTAATATAGAAAGTGCTCCTGGAGAAAATGACAGAAGAGTACAATTTGGCTGACCTTTTGGAGCAAGTCTTCTAAAAATGCTCCAGGACAAATTGATCAATACAGCATTAAATAATAAAAAATATTCAAGCTATGATCTTCAGCATAGACTGCTAATAGATTTTGAAATGAATCTATATATAAATATCTTTGAAATAAAAGTGTTTTTCTTGAAATAACTTCTTGGGTACAGTTTTAAGGTTTCTGAGAGCACTAATTTTATGAAATAAAATGATTAGTGTTACAATATTTTATTCGTTTTTAAACACACAGTTACTTGTGTTTATGATCTTGTTTACAAAAAGTTCTTATGAAGGTTTACATATATCGGTGCACTATATGTTATGCATACAACAGTAATTGTCTTTGTTTTTATACTTGTCTCATTAAAACTAATATGTAGTTTTATTATATTTAATCATCAGAGAAGTTATTCATGCTAAGTTTTTGAAAGCAAAATGTTTAGATGTCATTTAAATGACGCATTGTTCAAATGATTAAATAAAGGCTTCACAGGAGGTTTTTGTTATTGAAAATGAAATGAAACAACAAACCATTAAAATTTGTATTAAAATTTAATTTTAGTGAAGTTATCAAAATTATGTTAAGATAACTTAATTTAATTGCACAGAATTAACATGATCGAAGCATATATCTAAAATAAAATAATAATGTTAAGCTAACATAACTGAATTATGTTAGGATAACTTAAAAAGACTACGTACACATTACCTTTTGAAAATGCATCTGATTAACACAAAAGTATTATAATGAAACCACATAAATGTGTAGGACACTCTGAACTCAAACTAAATGTGTGGAACCAATGTCCATAATTCAATTGAGTAAATCCAACAAATCTTTTTTTTCAGTGTATCTACTATAGCTGGATGTTGATTGGTAGGGCAAAAGGTGCTGGTTTGTTTCTAGATAAACCCATGAGTTGTTGAAACATTATAGCACATTTTTTTGAAGGTGATTACCTTTGGTGACTACCTTTAAAGAGATCACTTATGCAAAGTATACAGACTCTGCATGACTCAAAAAGCAGAAAAACTGGAGTTGGAGAAGTAGTACAAGACACTGATTATGAACAATATATGTTTTATAGGAAAAAAAAAATAACACAATTTTATCCTCAGACCAAACAATAAAAGGTCCAAACTGTGAATGTTTTGTCAACAAGTAAACAAGTTAATAAAAAAACAATTTAATTATTATTACAAAACTAATTTAACATTTATTTAACACAAAGAATGTGTTAAACAGTAGGCTTTACAGTAATGCAATGCTATAAACAGCACTGATTTAACTTTAGTTGCTTATGACCAACTTTGTGATATTTATACAAATATCTTAAAATTGTTTTTCTAATGTAAAGACATCTTTATGAAAACGTCATGTAGTGTTACTGAATTGCATTAACCCTGTTAAGTCTGACATATGAAATAATAGTCAGAATTTATTTATTTATTTATTTATTTTTTATGGAATCTTATGGCTTGTATGATATGGGAGAATATGGAACTCATAGTTGAGAAGGAAAAAAAAAAAAACCACTTCAATTTTATTAAGGCCCAAACTGAGCAAAAATATGCAATTTGCTGATATTGTATTTATTTATGGCCAAAATGTAAGATGAAATTTTGGTATACTATAATGTAAATTAATTATATCTTTATAACAGTACAGCTATTTGCTTACATAAAATGCATATACATATCAGTTACCACTCTATATCTCCCAATAAAAAAATGTCTTAGTAAGATGATATTTAAATGTTTTATAAGTTTTATGATTAAAGCTCTGTCATTTTTATTGTGAGGGCCAAACAATGCAATGCAATACAATGATTGAGAGCTGTACAAATAAAAGCCTTCAAAAGCTTGTTTTATCATACGTTTGATACATTTAAACATTATTTTTCAAAAAAAAAAAAAAAAAAGGAGAAAGATGTATGGACAAACAAATAAACCTAAGTTGCTTCAGTCCAGTAAGTGTTCATCTTGAAATATTACTAACAATATAATAGTAATTCTTATGTTTTTTTCATGAAAATTTTATAAAGGGGGATGTTTTTAGAATTATAGTAAAAAGCCTTAAACTTGCTTTAAAAATAACATCAATCAGATGACAGAAGGCAAATCGAATGTTGTGTACAACATAATTTTCAGTGAAGTTATCATGTGATAATTTAAAGGCCTTAGAAATTTGCATATCAAATATGATACAGTAGGCTTTATAGGGTTAAGGGAATTTTGATTTATTTATGGTTTGAGTCTTTCTGTAATGTAATTATATCAAATGTCAAAGAACAGGTTAAAAATAAAAATTAAATAACGCTCATTTTCCAAATGGGATAGTTTTATTAGGTGGGCTCCAGGGTGGAGGGGGCTCATCCTGAAGAATACCCTGTATCCTCTTTTCTTTTCTCTCTCTTTTTTGTTGAAACTCTTTTCTTTTCTGTAATAAAATGACCAGGACAACATAAATCAACATCAATCTAACAAAGGAAAACAATTAAAAGATTGAAAACTAATGCATTTTAAAAACAGATTAAAAATATGTCTCAGTCTCAAAAATATGTATGTCTCAGTCTCAAAGCATCTGTAATAATAATTATAATTTGTTAAATTAAATGGCAAATGATGCTTGACAGGTGATTTAGTTAGTTTGATCTTTTAGTTTAAGAAGAGCAACTTCTTAATAAAGCACAAACTGCAATGTCATGGATATGTATTTTCTAAAACTGTTTTTACAGAGCAAATTGATAGATGTGATTCATGCACAGTGTGTAAACTTCATGACAGGTTATCTATTCATTAACTACTGTAGTACAGAAATTTGCTGTAACATACCAGCCATTTCTCATACATCTCCAAGGCCATTTTTTCTTCATATTTCTCCTCCACTTCCTTTATTTTCTCCTTCCTTTGTTCTGCCCTTATCTTCTCTTCAATAACATCCTTCTTTTGGTCCCTCCTGTAA
This sequence comes from Spinibarbus caldwelli, assembly GCA_039654775.1. Lineage (NCBI taxonomy): Eukaryota > Metazoa > Chordata > Actinopteri > Cypriniformes > Cyprinidae > Spinibarbus > Spinibarbus caldwelli. The sequence goes on from CM077225.1 coordinate 17,292,191, forward strand.
TAGGTAAAGTAATTAATGGAGAGTCAAATTCTGCACAACAGCACAGACATTAATGTCAGTCTGTAACCTGAGGATTTACAAAGTGAGTACATTTACATCTTAATCAATACATAATTGCTTGAGTGACTTAAGCATGACCAAATGTGTGCTAATTAACAAAACAAATGAATAAATTAGTGTTATATATATATAAATAAAAATATGTCTCTTACCATTCAGCGAATGCAGAAATAGAGTCCTTCTTCTTCTCTTCTTTCTCTTTGACCTGCTGTAGTTTCTGTCTTCTCTCAGTCTGTTTCTTTTACCTTATTCTGTCTTTAAGGATACTGTCATGCTCCTCTTTCCACTTCTCAAAAACCTGATTTTCGAAATGTTTAGAGTGTGATATATTTACGTGAAAGATGGCACCAAAACTGCATTTAGCAGTATATATTGAATCTATAATTATAGGATTTGTAGCTTGATACCATTTCTTTATTTTTGTCAAAATTTTCCAGTCTCTCAATTACAGTTTTTTACAATCATTTTTGCACTAATAACAGAACCTTCATGTCATTTTTCAAAACTCTAGACACAAAATTCAAAACAGTTATTATTTGTAACACAGGCTGTCCAGTGTTCAAAACTTTGCATATTGCTTTCATATCTTTAAAGAAGCCTTGCATTTGCAGAAGCATTGGTTCAGAATACTAATTTATAATGAAATATCATAGGAACATTACTTTAGATCACCCACACACAAGATACTCATAGTTTCAATGTGTAGTTGTTAGTACAATCATTAAATATAGTTGTTCAAAACACATGATGCAGCTTTCATTATGGTTCTACACATTCATGCATCATTGTAATAGACTAGAGAGAAAAGTACAGACACTGGAATCATTAAACAAAATTTGAAAATTATTGATGAAATAATCAACACAACAGTTTTTTTTTTTTAAATTAAAAAATTAGATAAGAAAAAAAAAGACAAGAAAAAACTACGTTAGGCCTACAGTAAAATGTCAGCTGGAGAGTTCCTCACTGCACTTCTATGTTTTTATCAACCCTGTCTTGTGGATTTGGCCACAGGTTCTCATCCACATCATAATGGATGTTTTCATTAGTTAAACATCTTGGAAAAAAATCTTCTGGTATGGCAAATACAGGCCTGGCATTGGTCTCCTGTGATGTCATTGCACGCATCATCTATGGCCTGGAGAAGAGTGATTGTTTGTGAGGGGTCTATTGTGAACCTCCCTCCTCCATGTGGAGAAAAACTCTTCAGTCGGGTTACAGTAAGGAAAGGAGAGTATGGGGGTAGATACAAGGTGATAAACTGTGGATGATCCTGAAACTGTGATTGCTCTCAGTGCCGTCACTAGGAATTCTGAGCCCATTGCACTGATTTTGCTATGGGGCCCCTCAAAATCACATTCAGTGGGGGGTGGTCGGGCCCCACAGAGAACATCGTTCTGGGTCCCTCTCAACCGCTGGGCTCTCAAACTCTCCTCCATCTCTTGGCCTGCCTCATTCAAAAATATGACTGGTTTTCATCAGCTTCCAGCTCGATCACTCTAAAAAGGCATTTACTGTAGGGAAAACAAATACTGATAACAATGATATAGAATTTTGGGGATTTTTTTTCTCTCCCAACAACAGGATCTTGAAACTGATCATACCTGAACATACTCAGTCCTCAGTTGCTTCACTTTCGTAATGTTCAAAATTTTCCATAAAACTATGCTTCAAGAGTAATGCAACAGTTACATAGCATTTTGAGCAGTTGTAGCAATTGATAGTTAGATCATTATAATGAAATGAATAGACACTCAATTCAGATGTAATCCGTGAGTTGCATTTTGAAATAGCAATACTTTGATGTTAAGTTGTGTTTTTTTGAACCAGTGATTTTAGTTCAATGAACAAAAGATCTTTGGCTCATGTGTATTGTATCCAAGCATTTGGAAAAAGTGTTAAGTGTTTTGAAAAATGTGCATTTTGATCTTCAGTTGTGAATTATGTGTCTAGAGTTTTGAAAAATGACATGAAGGTTCTGTTATTAGTGCAAAAATGATTGTAAAAAACTGTAATAGGAAGTCATGAATCCTGCACGCATGATGGTTATAAATAATAAAGCATTAGCAAAATTTTTACACAAGGCTGCAGCGTAGTTTACTATCCAGTACAGCACACCACATTCGCAAACATAAAATAAACTATACAACAGGATTATGATGCTATTCATATATTTGTCCTATGATTATTTTGTGACAAAATGGTTTCTTTGTTTTTTTTTGTTTTTTTCTCAAGTCATTATATTCCAACAGCTTTGACTGGATTGACCAATCCCAAATATCTGGATAGATCAGTGCAACCCTGGACATCATGTGGCTTTGGCAGTGGTGTGTATATATTTTTCAGACATCTTTTTGTCTGAAAATGCTTAATGATAATTAAATAAAAAGTCCTTCTTTTTATCCTTTTTTTTTTTTTTTAAAGTATTGCTGTTTGAAAATATAGTTCTAGTGTTGTGGACCCCATGTGCAGTGGATAAATAAAAAAATAAAAATATATAATAATAACAAATCTGTAATATCTTTTTAATATAGCACAATATTTACAGTATTTCTAATTTAAAAAATGTTGTAATATACAATGAAACATGTTGTTTCCTTTTTTCTTGCTAATAAACTAAATTTTAATAATTACGAATGAAAAATACTGACCTGTTCTGCCGTTTCCTTTTTTTCTTGCTTGTTATCCATGTCCATTTGTTGTTGCTTGATTGTCTCCTGTTTTTCTTTTACTTTCTTTCTGATAACTTCATCTTTTTTCTCTTTCCAGTCATCATAAGAGGCCTTTGCATCTGCAATTTTAGCAAGCTTTTCCTAGAAGAGAAATGACAAATATTTAATAAATCATTCCAGGATTGTGGTGACTAAAGAATTCATTTAAGCATTTGGTTTATCTTACCTCTTGCATCTTCTCCTCTTTTAATTTCTCTTCTTGCTTATTTGCCTTCCTTGTTATTTTTATAGTTTCTTCTTTCTTTTTCAGCCATTCCTTTTTAGACACACATTTTAGACACATTAAAAGGCTTTCTTAATAAATCATATGTCAGTCTCTAGACATAACTTAATTATTAATTTAATATGATTTAATTTTTTAATGTAAATGATTAGTCTAACCTGGTACACAGCAGCTCTTAGTGAATCTGCTGCTTCTGGAACCTGTTGGGTCTCCTGTGTCCTCTGATCCAAAACCTTCAATGTTCCCAGGTATTTAGACTCTGCTGTATAAGAGCTCTTGGATTTTCTGGAACTGGATAACCGAGAGCACGAAGGCCTAATGTCCAGAAGATATTGTTCTTTGAGTCTTCAATATTTGATGCATTTGAGTAACACTTTTGAGTTAATGGTGCACTAAATGATGTTTTACTCATTAAAGCAAAAAAAAAAAAAAAAAAAAAAAGAAAAAAAGACAGATATGATTAAAATGATGAACACACATGTTTCGAAGATGAACAAAAGTCATATGGGGTTGAAACAACATGAGGATGAATAAACAATGACAAAAAAAAAAGTGAACTATTCCTTTAAGTATGCTGTAACATCCTCATTGAAATGCTGTATAAACATCAAATGGCACATGATTTTACACTTTTTAAAAAAAGAGAGGAGACTTTGTCTCCTTCAGAAGTCCACCACATGAACACATGCAGAGTTCAGATGCAAAAGTCTCTAAGTACACTACCGTTCAAAAGTTTTAGATCAGTAAGACTTGTAATGTTTTTTAAAGAAGTCTCTTATGTTCATCAAGGCTCCATTTATTTGATCAAAAATACAGAAAAAAAATAGTAATCTTGCAAAATGTTATTACAATATAAAATAATGGTTTCTATTTTAATATACTTTAAAGTATAATTTATTTCTGTGATGCAAAGCTGAATTTCCATCAGCCATGACTCCAGTCTAAAGTATCACATGATCCTTCAGAAATCATTCTAATATGCTGATTTATTATTAGAATTATCAATGCTGGCAACAGTTGTGCTGCCAAATATATATATATTTTTTTTGAACCTGCGATACTTTTTTCAGGATTCTTTTAGGAATAAAAAGTCAAAAAGAACAGCATTTATTCAAAATATAAATCTTTTCTAACAATATAAATCTTTGCTATCACTTCTTATCAATTTAACACATCCTTGCTGAATAAAAGTGTAGCAAATTAGCTCAAAAAGGGAATTGTATATAAATAATTACAATTAATTAGGATTAATTACAATTATTTATATCGGCTGACAGTAATAACTGTCGCAGAGTTAAATTGCCATCAGCTGATCTGTTCGTCCAGCGAACATTCAGTGTAAAGAAGAGTGATGAATTCCAAAGATGTTCTGAGGTAGAAATGTTCTTCCAGGTAGAGAGTGGAAAAAGAGTTAAGAAAGGGATCTGCTGAGGTCCGAGGAGCTTTGATTAAATGTAAAGACAAGGCCATAAGCCTGGCACAATAACTTAAGGGTCCAGAAGAGCTTCAGCTTACATCTTCCTCATCTTCTTGGGGCCTAACAGAACCGCAGACTGGGTCTTTGTGGTCAAGAGTCATCCCCCAGGCTGGGGAGATCACCCACGGCTCTATGTTGGGGGCCCGCCGGTGCGCCCGCACTGGTTCGGGCTCTCCGTCAGAAGATAGCTGAAGAGCTTTTCTTAGAAGAGAGGTTTTTTTAGAAGAGAGGCCGGACCTGTGAGTGAGACCTTTATCTGGTATAGAGGTCACACCTCTGGGGAGTCAAAGAGCCAATGGTCTCCATTCTCTTTGGAGGGAAGGTTTTACGACTCTTTGTCTCTGAGCATGGCAGTTTGCATGGGGTTGGATTTAATAGTCGATGTACAACTATTAAAGATTCTTAGAACACTAATATGTTGCATAGGTATCAACATGTAATATACACTGTCATTTAGATCATCCGAAGACGAATTGATAGAGATCAAACATGATATAAGTGAGGTAATATTAACTAGTGATCTATCATAAGCATGCATAAAACAGGATACAGTACAAAAAGACAATATACACGAACAGTAACAATATACACAATTACCTGAGGATATATGTGTTCATTCAAAGAAAGGTTTTTCAATGAATTAATTAAAGAAGAGTCCATTTTTATGTGCATTACATGTCTTTCCTATGGAAAGATGAGGTGAGTGTTGCTCGGCCCGCATTCCTTAGAGCAATAAAACTAGTGTTATCAGATTGGTTGCTATGGAACCGGGGCCTGGGGTCATCCACAGACATACCGGCACCGAGTCTGGTGTTGGGTGAGGGGTCTGTGACTGTTTTAATCTAAATCTAATCTATTTGTTAAATCAATGTTAGAACAAATGTGTGTCTGATTGGTCCAAATGCTACAAAAGGTTTAATTTCTTTCAAAAAAAGAAAGAATAAACATTTACTGACCCCAAACTTTTGAACAGTAGTGTATATTGTTAGAAAAGATTTCTATTATAAATAAATGCTCTTATTTTTAACTTTTTATTCATTAAAGAATCCTGAAAAAAAGTATCACAGGTTCCAAAAAAATATTAAGCATCACAACAGTTTCCAGCACTGATAATAAATCAGCATATTAGAATGATTTCTGAAGGATCATGTGACACTTTAGACTGGAGTAATGGCTGATGGAAATTCAGCTTTGCATCACAGAAATATAGTATTAATATAGAAGAAATATAGTATATTAAAATAGACACCACTATTTTATATTGTAATAACATTTTGCAAGATTACTGTTTTTTTTTTCTGTATTTTTGATCAAATAAATGCAGCCTTGATGAGCATAAGAGACTTCTTTAAAAAACATTACAAGTCTTACTGATCTAAATCTTTTGAACGGTAGTGTATGTCTGACGTTTTTCTTTAAAATGAGCCTTTCTTTCTGGCTACTATGTATAGGTTTCTATGTAAGTACTGGTAATTCTGAAAGGGTTGAGGCAGGGATTTAGTGCATTTGAAGTGAAAGTACTTGATGAACATATACTATGTGTGGAGAGCATTCACTCAGTATCGTCATCTCATTTTTGACCAAGATGGCTTTTAGAGGCTTTTGCATTGGAACTCTTCATATACAGCTTGAGGTATTAAACAAATTCAATAACCTGTCTGTTGATTTTCTAGACACTGGGCTTAGCGTGGCTGACGTGTGGTCAAGGTCACCCTGGGAACTCTCCTGATTGGAAAAGTGTGAAGACAGATTTAATTAAAAATTACATTAGAATTTAAATTTGACATGGCACTTAATTGACCTTAATTTGTAGGGTACTGCTTCCTTTAGTAACATATTTCAGAAGTTGTGTAATGCTGACATTGCATGCCATTTTTTAGAAAACAATCTTCCAGATTAATTGATAAGAACAAGATCTTTCACTTTTAATCTAATTTACATGCTTTTCTTCAAAGGATGTTGAGTAATTTCTCTCTTTGCTCTCTTCTGAGGCAGCTGGAATGAAAATTACATATTTAAAATGATTAATAACTACTTAACTATAATTTACTTTAAACTATTAGATGTCAGGTCACAGATGACCAAAATGTAATCTCATTACTACAGAATCTTTGAACACTGAAACAGTCTAAATTCGTTTCCGCACATACTACTGCATACAGTGGCTGGAATCTCAGACATTTGCTCTGCTGTTGAACAAGACTGTGTCTTGGACTTTTTTGATATGGCCTGGTCTTCATCTGGACCCTATAGTAAACATAAGGTTGAAAAACAAAACAAGAGTCTTTCAAAACATCTCCTTGATTTAGAACTGATCAGCTTGTTTCTGTTTCAAGATATTATCTACCAATAGACAATAACAACAGATTCTACACACTTAAAAACAAAAGGGGCTTTACAGCGATGCCTAGATAAATCATTTTAGGTTCCCTAAAGAACTTTTCAGTGAACAGTTCTTAAAAAATCATTTTTCTTAGAGTGAAGAACATTTTAATAGCCTGAAGAACCCTTTTTCACTATTTAGAACCTTTGTAACCTTTAGCAATGTAAAGTTTCCATGGATGTTAAATGTTCTTCATGAAACAATAAACAAAACCAATAAAGAAATATTAGTTTTTAATACTATACATATAGCTCCACTAAATTCATACTTGTAATAAAAAAGTAACATCTAAGCTTGGGTTTAAGTAACATCTAAGCTTGGGTTTTAGCATTTACGGTGTTTAAATGGGTTTCTGCTGACACTTTTTGTCTTTCTATCATTAAGACATTCTCACCTGAACACTATCATTGGTAGAGGTTTGACTCTTCTCAGAAGAGAATGTGTTGGAGAGGGCTATAGACATAGAGGATGTGGCTGTTCTGCTGCAGGCAGTTGTCTCTGCTTGTGTTTCCTCTTCTAACTGACCAGTGTCACACATATTTGCTGTCCTCTGCCTGGGTTTGGGTCTGGGTGACATGTCTTGAGCAAGACAACCTGTTTACATTAAAGAAAGTGTATTTTAGATTCTGACACTTCTAAAGCTGATTTTATAAACAGAATAAAAATCAACCCCAGCTCTGGAAATCTTTCAGAAGTGAAGATTATAAATCAGAACATGGTCACTTGGGAGCAACAATTCAAATTCAAGATATACAAAGAAAATAGTATTATTGGTAATTGGTCTTGCAAAGATCACAGACCTTAAACAACTGTGCACATGCAAAGACTGCACTGACCTGTGGAGAGTTTTGGTTTAACACTCCTCTCTCTGGGTTGAGGAATGGGTAGTTCACCATCTTCACCAATCCTTTGGTTGTCCTCATCTTTTTCTGAAGGCAATGGACTGTCCCACTGTGAGCCATTTGATGTAAGAGGGACGGAAGACTCCCATTGGCTATTCTCAGAGTTTAGTGGCAGTGGAGATTCTGACAGGCTCTTCTTCAACTTCGTTACTGATTTTGACTGTTCATCCTTCTGGAGTAAAGTGGATTCTGGTTGAAACTTGTCAGATTGAGAGGAAAAGGGGAAATCTGACTCTTGGTTTTTCTCTGGAGTGTAAGAATTGCTTGAACTTTGAGAAGTATTCCTGGACTGGGTGGAATGGAAAGAACCGGGCTGGTTATCTGCACTTCCCGTGGCGTTCAGCTGTTCAAAGTGCATTGGTGAGCTGGTCCTTCTGGTTTTCATAAAAGATACTTTTTTGGGTTTGACATTTTCCTCTTCATCATCTGAAAGCTTGAAATCGTTAATTTTGCCTTTTGTCTTCGCAGCTTTAAATCTGTCTTTCTTCTGTTTTTGTATCTTAAGGAGTTTGTTAAGTATGTCTGATATAATTCAAATATAAAAGTAAAGAACAGTAAGAAAAAAAACTGAATTACAAAATTGTTGATTATACCAGTATTGCTGAGTATACCAGTAGTATACGACGCAGTGAACATAATTTAGAAAAGCACGGCATTGTAAAACCCACCATCATCATCATCATCACCACCATCTTTATCATCGTCAAAGTCATCAGAGTAACTATGCCTGTTGGCTCTAACAGACACCGTTTCTGTAGATCATCCTGAAATTCAACAACATGCACGTGTCATTGAGTGTATTTGGCAGTATTTTTGTGGTTACAAACTAGAGCCCGACCGACCAATATGGGTTTTTTGGGGGCCGATACCGATACCGATACCGATATTAGGGTGTAAAAAAGCCTGATATCGATGTATCGGTCGATATTCTTTGTGTATATTATAGTACAGTACCAGTCAAAAGTTTGGACACTTTCCCATTCCTATGTCCAAACTGGTACTATATATAGAATACTATAGTATATATACAGTGGGTACGGAAAGTATTCAGACCCCCTTAAATTTTTCACTCTTTGTTATATTGCAGCCATTTGCTAAAATCATTTAAGTTCATTTTTTTCCTCATTAATGTACACACAGCACCCCATATTGACAGAAAAACACAGAATTGTTGACATTTTTGCAGATTTATTAAAAAAGAAAAACTGAAATATCACATGGTCCTAAGTATTCAGACCCTTTGCTGTGACACTCATTTATTTAACTCAGGTGCTGTCCATTTCTTCTGATCATCCTTGAGATGGTTCTACACGTTCATTTGAGTCCAGCCGTGTTTGATTATACTGATTGGACTTGATTAGGAAAGCCACACACCTGTCTATATAAGACCTTACAGCTCACAGTGCATGTCAGAGCAAATGAGAATCATGAGGTCAAAGGAACTGCCTGAAGAGCTCAGAGACAGAATTGTGGCAAGGCACAGATCTGGCCAAGGTTGCAAAAAAATTTCTGCTGCACTTAAGGTTCCTAAGAGCACAGTGGCCTCCATAATCCTTAAATGGAAGACGTTTGGGATGACCAGAACCCTTCCTAGAGCTGGCCGTCCGGCCAAACTGAGCTATCGGGGGAGAAGAGCCTTGGTGAAAGAGGTAAAGAAGAACCCAAAGATCACTGTGGCTGAGCTCCAGAGATGCACTCGGGAGATGGGACTAATTGTAAGTCGCTTTGGATAAAAGCGTCTGCAAAATGACAATGTAAATGTAAATGTAAATGGGAGAAAGTTGTAGAAAGTCAACCATCACTGCAGCCCTCCACCAGTCGGGGCTTTATGGCAGAGTGGCCCGACGGAAGCCTCTCCTCAGTGCAAGACACATGAAAGCCTGCATGAAGGACTCCAAGATGGTGAGAAATAAGATTCTCTGGTCTGATGAGACCAAGATAGAACTTTTTGGCCTTAATTCTAAGCGGTATGTGTGGAGAAAACCAGACACTGCTCATCACCTGTCCAATACAGTCCCAACAGTGAAGCATGGTGGTGGCAGCATCATGCTGTGGGGGTGTTTTTCAGCTGCAGGGACAGGATGACTGGTTGCAATCGAGGGAAAGATGAATGCGGCCAAGTACAGGGATATCCTGGACGAAATCCTTCTCCAGAGTGCTCAGGACCTCAGACTGGGCCGAAGGTTTACCTTCCAACAAGACAATGACCCTAAGCACACAGCTAAAATAACGAAGGAGTGGCTTCACAACAACTCCGTGACTGTTCTTGAATGGCCCAGCCAGAGCCCTGACTTAAACCCAATTGAGCATCTCTGGAGAGACCTAAAAATGGCTGTCCACCAACATTTACCATCCAACCTGACAGAACTGGAGAGGATCTGCAAGGAGGAATGGCAGAGGATCCCCAAATCCAGGTGTGAAAAACTTGTTGCATCTTTCCCAAAAAGACTCAAGGCTGAATTAGATCAAAAGGATGCTTGTACTAAATACTGAGCAAAGGGTCTGAATACTTAGGACCTTGTGATATTTCAGTTTTTCTTTTTTAATAAATCTGCAAAAATGTCAACAATTCTGTGTTTTTCTGTCAATATGGGGTGCTGTGTGTACATTAATGAGGAAAAAAAATGAACTTAAATGATTTTAGCAAATGGCTATAACAAAGAGTGAAAAATTTAAGGGGGTCTGAATACTTTCCGTACCCACTGTATAAACAGAATATATATACATAAACACATTTATTGCAATGATCACTCAAATGTGGTGATCAAACACTTATAATGATATGACAAAGATATGTAATGGAGGCAGGGCATTTAACAATTTAACAATAAACTTTATTATCCAAAATGAGTCTGACATCAGTGCACTGAACAGTAAAGGTGAAGTTTATTTAACTTTATTTCAATTCAAGTCCATTCAGCTTTATTCCGTTGAAGTTTATTTCACTTCAGAACATTCATTCACGGATTTGCGCTACTGTCTTCACACACAGACGAAACTTACTAGAGAAGTGTGAAGTGTGACAACTGTAAATAAATACAATTTAAATTCACATCTCGCACACTTTAATACCCTTTGAATGTAACGTGTACGTTTCCTTGGAACTGGAATCATGGAGGAATATCATGTGAAGTCCACTTCGCAGGGCACTTACGGTCGAATAAGACAACGATTGAATGCTGCAGCCTGAACAAAAGACCTCTTTACTGAAGTTAAAGTGTTGGCTGATGTCATTATCTCGCGAACGCGGCGGCGGATCTCCACCAAATTCGGGGGATCCCTTCAGCTCGAGGAGCCCTCTCGAACGCCACCCTCCACGCCTCAGTAGCCCCCCGGGATCGCCAGATCGGTTGGCGCCCGACCACGAATTTCAATTCACGAAGCCTATGATGTCACTACCACAGTATAAAGGGGCGCCGGGAAAATACGTCATTCTCTTCTTTGTCTTCAGTGACTGTTTTGTTTGAAGTGTGCATTCTACTCGTAAGAACGATTTTCTACTGTTACTATGGCGAGCACTAGCAAGGCGTTTAAGAGATGTGTGCATCCGTGTCCTCGTTATTTGACACCTGATGACACACACGATCTTTGCGTCTTTTGTTTAGGCGAGGAGCACGCGCGCGATGTCTTCGAGGGGGCAATCTGCGTGCACTGTGAGCTTTTTTCTATGAGAAAGCTCAGCTCTCGTCTGTCTCTCTTTTCGAGGAAGGAGGGGCAGCCGTCTGCTTCCCGCGGTTCAAGACCCACTGCTGCTGAGGCACGGAGGAGAATGAGCTCGTGGGGCTCGCAGACGGATCTGGCTGATGAGTTAGAGAGGGGGCTTTCCTTCTCGCGTTCGTCGGCCGCGAGCGAGGGCGAGCCGTGGGATGATGATGATGCGATCTCGCTGACATCATCTGATCCGGCGGCTAGTGCTCTGCCGGGTTATGCCCAGGAAGAGCAGGAGATGTCTGAGGGCGAAGAAGTTGAGACTGAGCCCTCTCAATCCTCCTGCCCTGCATATGATGAGTTGTTGGAGGTTATGGAACGTGCCACGGCGAGGCTTGACTTGCCGTGGAAGCGTGCCAAGATGGTGGCGCCGCGAGGTCGTCTCGATGAGCGTTATCTTTCTGGCCATAGCCCCCCTGCTCGAGTGAGCCTCCCATTTCTTCCTGATCTCCATGCGGAGGTTGAGAGGGAATTTTCCTCTCGCATTCATAGGTTTCAGCATACCAGTTATGCAAACATTGAGGGGATGCATGAAAACGGCTATGAGGGGATGCCCCCTGTGGAAGAGACGCTAGCTAGCTATCTCTCTGTGGGCGAGACATACTCTCTCAAGGCTCCCTCCTTGCCATCTAAGCCCCTTCAGGAAACATCTCGCTTAAATGGCAGGGCATACGCAGCAGCAGGTCAGGCTGTCGCTTCGTTGCACACTATGGCGGTGCTTCAGGCATACCAGGCTGATCTGCTGAAAGATCTGGATAAGGGTCAGGGCTTGTCACCTTCAAAACCTTCATTCCAAGAAGGTCCAGGTCTGAGCCCGAACAACGCAGGGTTCCTGGCCCATCTCCGTCTGGGGATCAGACATGGACACAGAAGGCTAGTGTCCAGACTCGTGCCCTTCCCTCACCTGCAGGTAGGGCTAGAGGGAGGTGCGGGTCAAAGAGAGGTAGGCAAGACCTGAGGGAGGTGATCCAGACGAGGCGTTCTAAAAAATATGTTTGTTGGTCGAGCTAGCATTGCTCCCCTCACCATAGAGGGTCACCTATGAGCATGCCGCTCCCTTCTGAGCGTCTGAGTGCCCTCTCATGCTGAGAGTTGAGTTCTCCGCTCCCCAGAGCTCTGTGACCCTATGCTCTCCTTGTTGGTCGAGCTGGCATTGCTCCCCTCATCATAGAGGGTCACCGATGAGCATACCGCTCTCTTCTGAGCGTCTGAGTTCCCTCTCATGCTGAGAGTTGAGATCTCCGCTCTCCAGAGCTATGTTTGTTGGTCGAGCTACCATTGCTCCCCTCACCATAGAGGGTCACCTATGAGCATGCCGCTCCCTTCTGAGCGTCTGAGTTCCCTCTCATGCTGAGAGTTGAGTTCTCCGCTCCCCAGAGCTCTGTGACCCTATGCTCTCCTTGTTGGTCAAGCTGGCGTTGCTCCCCTCATTTTTGAGGGTCACCTATGAGCATGCCGCTCCCTTCTGAGCGTCTGAGTTCCCTCTCATGCTGAGAGTTGAGTTCTCCGCTCTCCAGAGCTCTGTCATTTAGCAGCCTCAGGTTGTTAGGCCTCTCTATGCCTCCCTGTTGGGTTGGTCTCCTTGTTGGTAGAGCTAGCATTGCTCCCCTCATTATTGAGGGTCACCTATGAGCATGCCGCTCCCTTCTGAGCGTCTGAGTTCCCTCTCATGCTGAGTTAAGTTCTCCGCTCCCCAGAGCTCTGTGACCATATGCTCTCCTTGTTGGTCGAGCTGGTATCGCTCCCCTCATTATTGAGGGCCACCTATGAGCATGCCGCTCCCTTCTGAGCGTCTGAGTTCCCTCTCATGCTGAGAGTTAGGTTCTCCGCTCTCCAGAGCTATGTTTGTTGGTCGAGCTAGCATTGCTCCCCTCACCATAGAGGGTCACCTATGAGCATGCCGCTCCCTTCTGAGCGTCTGATTTGTTGGTCGAGTTAGCATTGCTCCCCTCACCATGAGGGTCACCTATGAGCATGCCGCTCCTTTCTGAGCGTCTGAGTTCCCTCTCATGCTGAGAGTTGGGTTCTCCGCTCCCCCAGAGCTCTGTCATCAGCAGCCTCAGGTTGTTAGGCCTCTCTATGCCTCCCTGTGGGGTTGCTCTCCTTGTTGGTAGATCTAGCATTGCTCCCCTCACCATAGAGGGTCACCGATGAGCATACCGTTGAGTTGGGTTCTCCGCTCCCCCAGAGCTCTGTGACCCTATGCTCTCCAGAACCCTAGAACGGTGTTTACAATCCATGTTATGGTAAGTATGCACGCTAGTCTCTGTGTACTTTCTGAAAGCCACGTTGTGGTAAGATCGCACACCAAGTGTTTTGCGGTCTTTCTAAAATCCTGTACGGTATGGGTTACGTGCTGCGGCTTCGTGCCCTTTCTTTGAGTCGGTCAGGCCCCGGTTTCACCTTGGACCCCACTCTACCTATGTATCCCCAGTGATACTGACTTGAACAGGGTGTTGCTACCAAGGATCTGTTGAGACAGTTCCTTCAGTGAGCTCATGCAGAGCAAGCTGTAGCCCCTGGGTGACAGGCCAAGACCTAGTTACTATCCTAGGTGCTTGGTCGTATCCCCTTAAAGGAATCTCTGCTTCTGATTCCAAGCCTTTGAGCTCTACCCTGGGTCCAGGAGGCCCGGCCTCTAACAGGTAAGTTCTGGGGTATGCAGCTTAGGTTTTTGGCTGAAGGGGATGATGTCACTGACAGCCGTCCACCCGTCCCAGGGGCAACTCCCTTAGCCGGGTAGAGTTGGTACTTAGTGCTAGCCTTTTGTGCCTGGCTTTGCACTCCCCTCAGCATGGTGGCGTGGGTATTCCGTTCCCCATAGCGACCCCTAGAGGACGCAGTTCGAAGTTCCCTCGAAAGGGAATGTCTCAGGTTACATATGTAACCATGGTTCCCTGAGTAGGGAACGAGACACTGCGTCCTCTAGGCTCGGTGCCATGCTTCGGACGCAAGCTTCAGACGAAGAAGTGAACGACGTATTTTCCCAGCGCCCCTTTATACTGTGGTCGTGCCGGTAGTGACGTCATAGGCTGTCGCCGGCCAACATGTGGTGTTTTTGTATATATGCTTCAGACACAGGTCACGCTGACGGTGTTCCCCATAGCGACCCCTAGAGGACGCAGTGTCTCGTTCCCTACTCAGGGAACCATGGTTACATATGTAACCTGAGACGTTCAATTCGAAACGCGCCACAACTGTCTAGATAGGCAGCTCACTACCCTTGAGACAGAAACTGATGTTTCTTACAAGCTAAAGAAATGTTTTACTTCTAGCACACTAATGACTTCACACTAATAACGTTACCTGAAAAGTTGTTCTTCTGGATGTTTTAGGGCTTTTCGTGTATGCAAGCGTTGTAGAAAAAGGCTTGTCGTCCATTTTATCGAACAGGCTGTTTAAATGGGATAATTTATTAATATAAAAACAAACATGCTCGTTTTAGATATATCGTTTGACTATCAAACGTTCAAACAATTAATACCTACCATAGCTTCAAAACAAATAAGCAGTAGCAAGTATTGTTCGGATCATCTTGGACGCCATTTGTTTACGTGAGTTACCTGCAGCGGCTGGCGCTCTCTCTGGCAGCGGCTGGCGCTCTCTCTGGCAGCGGCAGGTCGCAGCGCCACTTCCGGTGGCAGAGTTCGTGGCAGCTGTCACGGTTTTTCTCGCTGTTTTTGCTGTTTGCTCGGTAAAAACTACACTGTTCTCAGTTGGGTGTGGTGGTGTTTTTTTTTTTAAATGATGATGCAAAGTTCCCACAATTTTATTATAATTATTATTATTATTATTATACATTTTTATGTATCCGCTGCCAGAGTTCGTGCCAGGAGTTACGATCGTTTGTCGCTGTTTCTGCTGTAAACTACAGTTTTATTTTTAAATAAAAGATTTGATGATGCATATTATATACCAGCAAGCAGATGTGATCAGAATATGAACCCAATTAGCTAAATTGCATAAGCATTTTCCCATAAAAAACATACACACACATAAGGAGTGCTTAGCTGTATAGACAGTATATTCGCACGTGTATACTATATACAGGGGCGTAGCCATCATTTTAGAAGTGAGGTGGACAGAAATTAAATATATATATATATATATATATATATATATATATATATATATATATATGTATATATGTATGTATGTATATGCATAGCCTACACACAGTGACTTGCGAAAGTATTCATACCCCTTCATATATATATACATAGGCTACTGTATAGGAATATAGTAAACTTTATTTTTTTCTCTTATTTCATTCTTTTAATTGGGTCCACTGGACCCACTGGACAATAACCAATAAATGATTTGTTAATGTACTACAAACATTTTTTTTTTATGTTTATCACATAAGGCAGAATAGTTTCTGTACTGTAATAAATGCTATGTCAAGTAGCACTGAATTGTTCATATACTTTATTTATTACCTGGAGATTATTGAAAAAAGCACAAATAAACCAATCGTGTGTTTAATATCTTCACGTTTCCAAATGTTTCTGCCAAGATGGCGGCGCGACCAGACGCAGCGGCTTCTCCAGATCCCAAAGACGGTGCTTTTATGTCTTTTAATGTCGTCTGTTCGTCTCCAAATACTGTCAATTTACCGCTAATTCATCGGGAGATCACTCCGGGATACATCTATGATCGCCAAAGCCTTTTGGATATCGACAACACATACAAACACAAACTTTCGCCGGCGGATACTGAGAAGCTACGAGGCCTTTGTTTACTGTTGGAGCCGGACCTCGAGACCGCGGCCTCGCCTACTGACGCTACCCGCACAAGGCGGCGTCGCAAGCGGTGTGAGAGAGGACGGAAGCGCGGCAAGCGCGGAGGTATACGAGCTAGGCTGAGGGCTAACCCCACAAGACCGGCTCTTCCAACACTCATGCTCTCAAATGTTCGCTCTCTGGAAAACAAACTGGACTTAATTCAACTCAGTCGATCTACACAGCATGAGGCAAGGGATTGTTGTGTGTTTGTTTTCACTGAAACATGGCTAAACGACAACATCCCGGACTCCGCCATTCAGCTGCATGGCCTAACCTGCTACCGAGCGGATAGAGATTCATCACTGTCTGGTAAGACTCGCGGGGGTGGCTTGTGTGTTTACGTCAACAAAAAATGGTGTAACAATGCTGCGGTAGTATCTAAACACTGTTCATCACTGGTGGAGTTTATGGTTGTGAAGTGTCGACCGTTCTATCTGCCGCGGGAGTTCACGGCCATTGTTATTGTCGCGGTTTACATTCCTCCGTGTGCAAACGCTAAGGACGCGCTTCGTGAACTGTACAGCGCCATCAGCGAACAACAAACAAATAACCCCGACGGCTTTTTCATCATAGCCGGTGACTTCAACCACGCAAACTTAAAGACAGTTTTGCCAAAGTTCTACCAACATGTGAACTTTGCAACAAGGGGAAACAACACACTGGACTTTGTTTACACAACAGTTAAGAACGCATACAAAGCCGAACCCCGCCCCCACCTCGGGTACTCGGACCACATCTCTGTTATGCTAATCCCAGCATATAGCCCACTTCTCAAACTCACCAAACCGGTTCAAAAGCAGATCACAGTATGGCCAGACAATGCTACCTCTGCACTGCAGGACTGCTTCCAGGACACAGACTGGAACATGTTTAAAGAGGCAGCCACTTACAACAACCACACAGACCTACAGGAGTACACTGAAACTGTGACTGCTTACATCAAAAAGTGCACAGATGATGTGACAGTCACAAAGACCATCACCACACGCGCCAACCAGAAACCATGGATGACAGCAGAGGTTCGTGGGCTGCTAAAGACCAGAGATGAAGCTTTCAGATCAGGAGATAAAGCAGCCCTCAAAACAGCAAGAGCCAATCTGTCCCGCAGCATCAAAAATGCAAAACGGTCATATGCTCAAAAAATCAACAATCACTTCACAGACAGCAGAGACACACGGAGTCTGTGGCAAGCCATTCAGACCATCACAGACTACAAGCCCCCGCCACAGGCCTGTGATGATGACACATCCCTCCCAGATACACTCAACCACTTTTATTCACGGTTTGAAATGCAGAATGACACACCTGCACAAAAACTGCCCACACCTCCCAACGACCAGGCGCTCTGTCTGTCTCCAGCCGACGTAAGGAAGACCCTATCTAGGATTAACCCACGCAAGGCTGCGGGTCCCGACAACATACCTGGCCGTGTACTGAAAGACTGTGCTGTACAGCTGACAGATGTCCTAACAGATATCTTCAACACCTCGCTGAGCCAGGCAGTCGTCCCCACATGTCTCAAATCCACAACAATCATACCGGTACCAAAGAAATCACCTGTGTCCTGTCTAAATGACTACCGTCCCATAGCACTGACTCCAATCATAATGAAGTGCTTTGAGAGGTTAGTCATGCACAACATCAAAACCAGCCTCCCCAACACACTCGATCCGCTCCAGTTTGCATACCGTCCAAACCGCTCCACAGACGATGCAATTTCCTCCACCCTCCACCTGGCTCTTACCCACCTAGAAAATAAAGACTCTTATGTTAGAATGCTGTTCATTGACTTCAGCTCAGCATTCAACACAATAATCCCACAACAGCTCACAAATAAACTAAACCTACTGGGCCTTGACAATTCCCTCTGTAATTGGATTCTGGACTTTCTAACCGGAAGACCTCAGTCAGTCCGTGTCGGCCACAACACCTCGAGCACTACCACACTGAGCACAGGTGCCCCACAAGGCTGTGTGCTCAGCCCGCTGCTCTTCACGCTGCTGACCCACGACTGCACTGCCAAGTTCAGCTCCAACCACATCATCAAGTTCGCTGATGACACAACAGTGGTAGGTCTCATCAGCAACAACGATGAAACGCACTACAGAGAGGAAGTGGCACAGCTGGCTGAATGGTGTGGTGCAAACAACCTGTCCCTCAATGTGGAGAAGACAAAGGAGGTTGTGATGGACTTCAGGAGAAACTCCGCTGATCACCCCCCACTGACCATCGACAGCTCGCCTGTGGAGAGAGTCAGCAGCACTAAATTCCTGGGGGTGCACATCACAGAGGACCTCACCTGGACCACCAACACCATGTCACTCTCCAAGAAGGCACAACAGCGCCTACACTTCCTCCGCCGGCTGAAAAGAGCAAGTCTCCCTCCACCCATCCTCACCACTTTCTACAGGGGCACCATTGAGAGTGTGCTGACCAGCTGCATCACTGTCTGGTACGGGAACTGTACTGCAGCAGACCGCAAGACCCTCCAGCGGACAGTGAACACAGCTGCAAGGATCATCGGTGCCCCTCTCCCCTCCATCCTGGACATTTTCCTCAAACGATGCTCCAGCAAAGCCAACAGTATTGTGAAGGACTCCACACACCCCTCCCACAGTCTCTTCCAGCTCCTACCATCAGGTAGACGGTACCGGAGCATCAGAGCCCGCTCTGCCAGACTGCTCAACAGCTTTTTCCCCCAGGCTGTGAGAGCCCTGAACTCAAGTCACCCCGCCCCTCTCTGAAACCTCATACAAACCCCCTACCTCCTGAAACATGGACAATCTGGAAATTATGGAACTTTGTTTGTGCAATCGAAGAGTGCTACAGGTGAGTGGGCCTGTACAAACCACCTGTAGTAGCACACTCTCTTCCTCTATGCGCACTAGTCACTTTTCACACACACTGCTGTGTGCACACAAATCCCACAAAAAGACTCAGTAATATCAGTAATATATGTATGTTTACATGCTCATGCACTACAAATCATCCTGCACTGTTCCCCAGCCAGCTGCTTGAACTCACATTGTCTCTCTTTGCACATGTACAGTATTTATCTGAAGCATTCGTATAGTTTGTATAGTTTGTATTTTTTAGTTTATGTATAGGTAAATTTTTTATATAGATAGTATATTTATAGTCAAAATCTATCAGTAGGATAGTTTGTGTATAGGTTTATATTGTTTTACTTCATTGCTGTATGCCTGTATTTATGTAGCACCGTGGTCCTGTGAGGCACGACATTTCGTTCCACTGTATGCCCCCGCATGTAGCGGAATGACAATAAAGCTCAACTCAACTCAACTTTATTCAGCTCATACAGTGATAGCGGGACACTTTTGTCCATATTTTTGGGATTTAGGGATTTCCTGGGACGTTGTAAGTTATTACTTCGATATGAGTCCGTCTTGCACGTTCTGCACCCTTCGGCTTTGTGTATGAGTATATATATCAACGCTATCTCATGACCAATTCGCACGTATTTTACGAGGTGGCTAATTCGTACGAATTCGTACAACCTCACTTGTACGATTTTGTACGATTTGGCTAAACCTCAGTGACGGGTAGGTTTAGGGGCGGGGTTAGGTGTACGTCATTCGTACAAATTCATACGAATTGGCAACTCGTAAAATACGTACGATTTAGCAAAAATCGTATGAATTTGTACGAGTGATATATATATATATATATATATATATATATATACATTACACACACAAACACACACACAAACACACACACACACACACACACACACACACACACACACACACATACATATACATACATATCTAACCTTACTGTTGTCACATTTCCCTGGTTAAATAAAAATTACATTAAAAAGGCCAAATACAATTATATTTTGTATTTTTACACTGTGTAATATTCTGTTTATCAAAACCAATAAATCTCATCAAGTTAGTGTTTTTACATATTTTTTACATTTATTCCAAAATAATAACAAAAGGCAATAACAATACAGACATATTTTATTTGTCAACTGATGTTCAGCTGTTCTTTTTAACTTTACCAGCGGGTGTCGCTGTTGGACAGAATTACTTTATAAAAACTAGTGAATTTTACACTTTTAATGTCACATTTTGTAATACTTGCATTGATTTAGTTTTGTAATATCGATAATTTTCTCATCCAGTTTTTTTTTTTTTTCCTCTAAAGAGACTGCCTCCCTTGCCTTGACTGATGGCAGGCAACGACTGATGGCAGAAGCCGTACAACACAAAAATCAGAAATTCAGTTATCTTAAATTATGATCCTTGCGGCTTTGAGGTTATGTACATATTGGCAGATTATTTTACATTCATTTCATGCATGCAAATTAATAAAGTGATGAATGGAAATTGGGCAGTTCAATTAAGTGTAGAATTTTTGTAATAGCTACAAAAATGAAAATGGGCAAATGTGGAATCACCGAGAAATGAAATGTTTTTTTTTTTTTAATCAGAATTTGTATAGCCACGGTTTTACTACAAATAGCATGCTTAAACTATGGTGAGTGTAGCAAAATGTTTTAACTGTAATGACATTTTTTATTTGTTGCAAAACCATGTGTAATTTTCGTAAGTTTTGTTGCAAACAATTTTTGCTGTTATTTTATAATGAAAGTAATATATTTATAATATATTTATAATGTCTTTAAACGATAGGGTACATTGCAGCCACCACACTTGGCAAGAATTAGGTCCTGCTCCTTATGTGGCTAGTATTGAAGTCGCTCCCCTCAGACGTCTTCACCTGAGGGCACAGCTGAATGATCCAGACCTGTTGACTTCATTGGGTTTTCAAGTGGGCACCCCACCTCACCGGTGTTTCGTCAACTAGCCCACGACACCTCGATGGGGCTTGACAGCAGAACCAGCGTCCTAGAACTGCTCCCTCAGCCATTCAGGACTCAACCACTCAACTCTGTCCCCCGCCCCCTCTACCAGCCTGGTTTAGCCACCGCTCACTTCTCTTTAACCACAGCCATCTGGATGCTGTCTCTGCCTGCTTTGAAATATTGTTCACCAGGTCCTTACGGGTTGCCCCTCTAACCCCAAGCATCCCCAATGCTCTCCAAAGTGACTGCCCCGGGAACCCCCTACAACCCACCTCCACCGGTAGATTCCAGGCTGACTCTCAGAGATGAGGGACTGATACTTCCCTTACTTGCGTTCATGTGCCTCCTCGATCCTTTCCTCCCAGGGTACCATCAGCTCTATTAGGACCACCTGCCTTGTTGCTTGGGACCAGAGCACAATATCTGGTCGGAGGCTGGTGACGGCAATCTCCTCTGGAAACTTGAGTTGCCTTTCCAAGATCAACTCTCATCTCCCAGTCCTCTGCCGTACCAAGGATCCCTGAACATCTGTCCTCCTTGCCTGCCTTCTCCCCAGGCCTGAGGAAACTAATGAAACGGGAACCCTTATCTTGGAACTTAGTTCTTTTCCGCTTCCTCTCCTTCTCCAGTCCATCGGCCAGTTGCGCCAGCACCTGGTCATGGCCCCACCTGAACCTCTCTTCAGTCAGGCCTGCCCGGCAAGACGACAGAATGTGCTCCAGGTTTGCTGGTCTCTTGCACTGCGCACAGGAGGGATCCTCTGTCAGTCTCCATCTTTGGAGGTTTGTTGGAGTTGGCAGCACATCATACACGGAGCTAAGAAGGAACTTTATCCGATGCCCCTCCATGTTCCAGATGTCCTTTCAACTGAGGGATCTTCCTCGGACACTTTCCCACCGGGTCCAGCTGCCTTGCTGTTTCATGGCTACTGCCCTGGCTTGTCTGCTCTCTTCCTCCACAGCCCGAATCTCCTTCTGCACCATCCCTTTCCGGTCCTTTGCCCTTGCCTCCTTCCAGCTTGCTCGGGTGATGACTCCAAGGCCCAGCCTCCCCTGTGTCACCGTGCCCATGATATCTGCATGTTGTAAGCGCTCCTCCACTTCCCTCAGAGCTCCACTGGCCTTCCACTTCCGTCCCGTCTTCACTATGATGTTCGCCTGCCGCACGGCTTGATCATCACTGTCGCGCAACCTCAAAGCCAACCGGACTTTGGCTGTCTTAAATTCCTCCACAACTGATGTAATTGGCAATTTCAATTTGCTCCAGGAGCTATATAGCCCTATAGAGCAAAAACTTTTGGGGACAGACAGCCACCTCTTGAGAAAGTTGTTAATTCTCCTTTCCAAAGCCTCTACTGTTGTCAAGGGGACCTCATACACAAGCAGTGGCCAAAAAAGCCTTGGAAGGATGCCATGTTGATAGCCCCATACCTTATACTTTCCGGGCAGACCACTCCTCTCCAGGGCTTTCAGCCATTTTTCTGCTTGGTTGAGCATCTCCTTCACGCTTGCTTTGTCAGTCAGGTCAGCTCTGTACCACCTCCCTAGGCTCTTTACCGGCTTCTCCGTGACTGTTGGTATGGTATCTTTACCGATCCGATCTTAAACCGGAAGTGGTCCTGGACACGGCCCTGCTTCAGGACCAAACTTCTCGATTTTGAGGGTTTGAACTCCATCCTCGCTGCTGTACTGAGCTCTACCAAATCTTCCAAGATCCATCTGCCCTCCAGGACTGACCTTGCCGTGATTGTCAAGTCGTCTATAAAGGCCCTGACTGGGACCTGTTGGACTCCACTCGACAGCACAGCTCCCCGTCTGGGCTTCTCCACTGACTTGACGAGGAGGTTCATCGCCGCTGTGAACAAAATCACAGAGATGGTACACCCGGTCACAATTCCGACCTCCAATCTCTGCCAGTTGGTGGTGAAGTCACCAGAGGTGAAACGCATCTTGAAGTGCCCAAAGTAATTCCCGAGGAGCAGCTGTACCTTCTGGGGGACGTGATAGGCTTTAAGGGTGTGGTCGACCAACTTGTGCGGCACTGTGCCATAGGCATTCGTTAGGTCAAGCCACAGAACTGCTAGATCTCTGGTTCCTCTTAGCGTCCTCGATAATCTTGGAGATGACGCTAATGTGTTCAATGCAACCGGGGACTCCTGGTACTCCACCTTTCTGGACAGAGGTGTCAATGTACTTGTTGTTAATCAAGAACTGAGTCAGCCTCTTTGCCAAGATTCCAAAGAACACCTTCCCCTCCACATTCAACAATGAAATTGTGCGGAAGTCTTTCAAACAGGAAGAGTCCTCCTGCTTGGGGACGAAGCAGCCCTCGGCAATAAGAAACCTGTCTGGCAGATGGTTCTTCCTCCACACTACCTTAAGTAGCCTCCAAAGGCGTCTCCTCAATCTCTCACAGTTCTTGTAAACTCTGTATGGAATTCCATTCGTCCCCGGTGCAGATCTTCCCATGGCCTTTCTGATGAAGTCATTGACTTCCTGCCATCTGAGCTCTCCATCATCAAAGGGGATAGTCGCCTCCTCTGGGCTGCACAGCTTACCTTCTAGGTCGAGTTTTTCTTTTCACCTTGGGTCACTGTGCACTTTACGGAGGTGCTTTTCTACCTCCTCCTTCGGGGCCTTTAGCACTCCTGATCTTTTTTCCCCAAGGAGCCCTGACAAGTACTTGTAGCGGTTTTTTGTGAACTTGACCCTCTCCTTTTCCCGCCTCCTTCTATCCCTTCGCTGGCACTCCGCTCGGCGCAAGGTCTTTATGCGCTCCCTCACATTATCTCTCATCTCTTTAAGGGCAGGTTTTTCATCTTCAGGAGCCTGTCGAAAAGCCTTCCTCAATCTTCTCAAGTCACCCCTGAGTTTTGCAAAATATTTATACAACGCATTCATTGTTAGAAAAGATCATTTATGTCATGTAATGTAAATTCTCTAGGCCGACAAGTTTGAGGCATTAATTGTAA
Source organism: Spinibarbus caldwelli (assembly GCA_039654775.1). Taxonomy (NCBI): domain Eukaryota; kingdom Metazoa; phylum Chordata; class Actinopteri; order Cypriniformes; family Cyprinidae; genus Spinibarbus; species Spinibarbus caldwelli. Next base: position 17,316,268 of record CM077225.1, read on the forward strand.
CATTAGTATATACACCAAATATCTTGACCATACTTTCTTCTTTCACAGCAGGAAAACATTTTTTGAGAGACACCAGGACTGCAGCTGACTGGTGCGGTAACAGAAATTGAAATGGATTTTTTTAATATATATATATATATATATATAAATTGATGATGCAGACTACATACCAACAAGCAGATGAGCGCCAAATTAAATCCCTACACAAAACTGCATGGGCAGAAAGTTCTCCAGCGGGACTGTTCACTTTTGTATTTGGGGGAAAAAAAAAAAAGATTATGAGGTGTTCTGCACAGAAATGGTTGATAAAGCAAAGTACAAAATCTTCACCAGATTTGAGGAAGAATGAGTCATCCTTCAGGATCATAAATAAAAAAAAATCAATCAATGATAAAAATACATAAAACATCAATAAAAACTTAAGTGTCTCAATTAAAATGGTCTCATGATTATTTTAATATATATATATATTACAATATACACTTTAGTTTTGGGTCCAATTCTCACTATTATCTAACTATTGACTTTTGCCTCAAACTCCTAATTACTGTTCAGGTATAGGGTAAGATGTAGAACGTGGTCACACATAATAAGGCATTAGTATGTGCTTTATGAGTACTAATAAACATCTAATATAGTAATATGCAAGCAACTAGTAAATAACTAAAGTGTTACTAAATACATAAATAAATGAATGTTTGTGTGTGTGCACACACGCGTGTGGGTATATACAGTATTGGCTAGCGGCAGCTGGGCACTCCTTCTGTGTGTGTATGATCTTTATGGGAAAATGCTTATGCAATTTAAGCTAACTGGGTTCATATTCTGATCGCATCTGCTTGCTGGTATATAATATGCATCATCAAATCTTTTTTTAAAAAATAAAACTGTAGTTTACTGCAGAAACAGTGACAAACGATCGTGACTCCTGGGACGAAATCTGGCAGCGGATACATAAAAATGTATAATAATAATAATAATAATAATAATAATAATAATACAATTGTGGAAACTTTGCATTATCATTTAAAAAAATAAAATAAAATAAAATAAAATAAATAAATAAATAAATAAAACACCACCACACGCAACTGAGAACAGTGTAGTTTTTACCGAGCGAGAAAATCCGTGGCAGCTGCCACTCTGAAAATCCAGGCATCTAGGGATGCCACCTGAAGTGGCGCTGCGACCTACCGCTGCCAGGATTTGTGCCTGCTCTCTCTGAACGTACAAATCCTACTATGACGATGGCTTGACGTGGTGACGTTGCTTGCTGTAGCATTCTATGGCAAACGCTTTTTACATTGAATGCCCCAAGCTTTACCAGTTCATTCAAATCTTAAAAACGGAACAGCTCCAATTCAAGACATTTGTAAAACCTTTTGCATCACACACACACAGCTTATCTCCATCTCTGTGAGTTACCGAAACTCCACATGAAAAAAGAGAACAGAGAGTGCTTGATAGATAAGTTGTCTAATATGGTTCTGATCTTTTTGAGCATCAGTGAAAGTTTGCATCTTTTGTTATAGTTGTGTATATGCCCATCAGTTGTCCTAAGTGTGAAAAAATGGATTCCAAAATCATATAGCCACTGCTGGATTGAGGTAAAAAATGTAGAAGATGTTGGAATACCAAAGAAAGTGCAGGACCTGGAAGATATTTCTTAATAACAGAGGGCAGAACTGCAGACAAACAAGCGCCCCTTTAACAACTTTCACAAAACATAAGAACAGTCACTGATCGTTTAGGTAGCAACACAAAGAGTAAAGGTATAGTAGGCAGTGTTGCCAACTAATTTTCAGGGGAAGTTGCTAAAGGAAGGCCAATTTGTTGCTAAAAGTTGCTAAATGACGTTGTGATGTCATTGTGCAATGGCGTCATTACGTAATCACGATGTAAAATTGTCACTGCATCAAATCTCAGCAAAAAAATATATTTTAGATATGTTAATTTAGATTTGTTTGTACAATAATATAAAAGCATAATATAATATTAAAATATAAATAACTATTTTAAAATACAACATTGAATTATTCAACACATTTTGTTTTTAAATTTTAACATTTTAAGGTTTTTATTAGCTAGTAAACTAGTAAAATTGTACATTCTGAACAATTATAAGTTTAAGCAGTGTATTATTAGAAGTTAGTTAGTATGCTACACTCTAAGAAGAGTCTGTAAAAACAGAGCACAATCTACTATGTTAATATGAGCACAATCTATCATGTTTTGTATTGATTTTTCACTTTTTTTTTTTTTACCTGTATTTTAAATTATGCATTGTATTTTGTGTTTTCGGGTTTGGGTTACAACGGATAATGGATAACAGATATGTCCTGGAAAATTACTAGTACCTTTTCCATTTTTCTAGATATTTTTCTTACAGTGTACTAACTGATCAACAATCGCAGGTGCAAGCTACTAACAAGGTGTATCATAATGAACAATGATTCAATTATTATTATTATTATTATAATTATTATTATTAAAATGAAGAATTGCAAATAGCAGCTAACTTAATTCCTGTGTTGTGTGTACTGCTAAGCATCTTTGGTTTCTTCTTTTTGTGTAATTTAGATGGAAAATGTGTGCCTTTTTATTGTTTGAGTCACTTATCAAAAGTTGCTAGAAGTTGCCAAATAAATGATAAAAACAGCTATATTTGTTGCTAGGTGCTTTTGGAAGAAAAAGTTGCTAGGGTAGTCTGAAAAGTTGCTAAATTTAGCAACAAAATTGCTAAGTTGGAAACACTGATGGTAGGTGATTTCAGGGAGGCTGGCAATAACAAGCTAGCTTTGAAAGCATAAGATCCCACCCTCCCTGCAAATCACTCTCCAAAGCCACGCTTCTTCCAAAACACATGATCGCATACAGGCAAATCAGAGGCTAACTATGTGACACAATGAGAGACGGCGTTGGTGGAGAATTGAATGCAATGCTGTCAGATTACCTTATGTCTCATTCACCAGTGAGAAAACATTACAGTACAAAGCGGATAATATTACATCAATAACGCCTTCCAGTCTTGGCTGCATGGAGGTAGGCAAATACACATGTTGACAGGTGGTAGGACAGCCTATTGTAGCCCTCAGACCAAAGGATATGACTGGACGAACATTTTATGATCCTACGCCTTCCACAGATGATATAAATAAATACATACATATAAATACATTTAGACCACTTAACTTAGTGATTGCTATTGGGATGTGAAGAGACCTTCAACAAGCATAACAAAAAAATGTTTTTGAACCAAATCGCCTACCCTGCCTTTAAGAATAAAGACTACGTAAATGTATGAACTGGATCATTGTGTAAATTTAGCCATTATTTTATCTTGTGGACTGTATGTAAACTCCTTTTATGTAAAATAGCTTAGGGCAGGGCACATTTTACAGATTCAGAAAGCTGAAAGGTTTTGTTATCTGGGGAATTAATTTTTTTTGGGGTTTCGCACAATTTTCTGGTTTGTGCTTGTGTCTGGCTGGGTGCCCCTTGTCATGTCTGGACCAACTGCTGAATATTACTGAAAATATAATACCATATATACCCACTAGAGGGAGGTAGACATCGTAAAATATTCCTGCACTGGGAATAAACATCTGCATCCAAGTAAACTACAGGGATCAATGTCATGGAACATTAGAAAAGATGGGACAGCAGAGTAATCTTTGTATCTACATTTCATTGTTCTTTTAATCACTGAAATACAGCAGAAATTACCATAATGATAAAGCATTTTAAGGAAACCCTTTTCTTGCAATTGTTAATGCCAGTCAGCAATGCTGGGTAGTGATTACATGTATTCTGGATTACGTAATCAGATTCTAAAAATCCTACTGTGTGTCATACAATTTAGCTTTAAATATATTCACAAATGTTGTTAAAAGTTACTAAATATTGGTGATGTACAGCTGTGAAACATTGTATCATAATTCAGTGACCTTCAGTAATTGTTGATTCTGGAAGTTTGGACAAAAATATTTCAAACCTGGAAGACTTTGGGCATGTAATGTCATTGTTTTCATGTTTATTAATGTCATGTAATGCTGCATTCATATAATGCAGGGATTCCCAAATGTTTTTGTCAGCCAAACCCCTTAAAATAACTGAGGAAGTTAATATTTCAAATAATTTAATAACACATTTTCTGATGTTGGTTAATAGTCACATTGACATGCAGGTAAAATAAATAAATAAATAAATAATAATATAAATAAATAAATAAATAAATAAATAAATAAATAAATAAATAAATAAATAAATATAAAAAATAAAAATATTTTTAGTCTTCAAGTATTTAAATTATTTTTATTTTGCATTTTTATAGTTTGATTAATCATTAGTTATTAGCTTCTTATCAACTCACAAACCCATTCCAGTTCTTTAAAAAGAATAGTTTTGAAATTTGTTGTAATGTAGTGTTTAATGGATTTTATGTAGGTTTAATGTTAGTTTAAAATAAGTTTAATTAAAAAGTAATCTAAAAGTATTCTAAAAAGTAGTAAGATTACATTACCTAAAATGATTAACCCAGACAATGTACAGTTTTCTTTATGTAATCTGTAATCAGTAACGGATTTAAATTTGTAGGTAATCTACCCAGTTCTGTTAGTCGGGAAACCTTTTTGTTTTACTGTAAAAAAAACATCTATAGAAAACATTTCTGTTAAATTTACGGACATTTCCTTAAATACATAAAAGTCCTTCATATTAACACTGTATATGGGGTCTTTAATGTACTTTTCTTATTGTATATGTTTATTTGTCACACAAAAAAACAATGTGGTCTTTCCAGCCATGTTTTCCAATCCATGTTTCTCTTCTTGTATCATTTTTAACAACCTGCAAGCACCACAAATGTCTTTTTAATAAGATCTTGACCTCTGTATGACACTATCTATTTCTCCATCACATTCTTCTTCTTTTTTTCATTCCTGTTCTTTTCTTTCTGGCTTTTTTGAGAAGAATTGTCTGTGATATTATTCACGCCGCTATCATCAGCTGTGTTTGGACAGCACCTGTTTATATCACTTCCATAAACTGTATTTTTGTCATGACAAATCTCTGAGAGTTTAGCATGGTAATATATATGGCAATGTTAATGTGTTTGGTCTTGGCGGAATAGATCTGATACGCTGCTGCTGCTGCGACAGAGCAAGTACCGAGACTTGCTACTGCCAATACATCCACAGACATGTTGCAGTGAACATATAAGAAATACTAGTGCTGCACATATAACATATATGAAATTACCCCCAAAGCACATTGCAACTGCTACAGCAAGCACTAGCCGAGTATTTGAATGTTGAGCAGCAAGCTCATTGGCTGCTGATACGACAAAAAACCAATTAGCTGCTCAATGTGAATAATTAATTTTAATTTTTAAAATTCGAAACTTCACATTTCTGCTCTTAAATGAGGTACATATAACTTAAAGGTATATTATTACCTAAAGTGTACATATTAGTACCTAAATGTACAAAAGTGTAGCTTTTGAAAAGGTACCACCCATGATAGCATTTGTACATTTTTTTTTTTTTTCTGAGAATGTGTGGTACTCAATATTATGCTGCAAAATCTGCTGATTGAACTTAACTTTTATATTGAACCAGGAATATTCCTTTCGTTCCTTTTATTTGTACTAAAGTGCATAGAGAATGACTGTGTATTGCCATTCTGTAATAATTTTTCTATATGGAGAGTAAAGTGCATATACAGAGGAGCATCAGTGGCCTTCGGCACTGTAGAGGAAACCCACTTACGCCATCTACTTACTCTGGCAGCTGTGCCCATCAGCTGTTACACAAAGATTAAAAAAAAAAAAAATCACTGTGGTTATCCAATATCTGAATCTTACACTAGCCTCCCCCTGTCCTCCAATAATTCCTTTATATCTTTGTACTGTTTTTTATTGGTACAGATCTTTTTTCTTTTTTTTTTTTTTTTTCTTTTTTTTACTGTAGAAGAATATTAGACTATTAAACTTTTTAGTATCCTTTACAAAATCATATCTGATTACATATTCTGCTTAGTAAACTGACTTGAAAGTCTAATATGTACAAAATAACCTGCTCCAAAAGTTCAGTTGACCTTATAGGCCTGGGTTATCACTACCTGCCATGTTCTTTCAGGGAAACGCTTGAAAAATAATTAAGAAAGAGCCGCTTGAACCGGAACCAGCCAAAAGCCAGCCATAAATTTTTACAATTCAGCAACAGATTTATGTCTGAAGGAGGTAGGTACTAGTTGTCAGGTTTAAAAGACCTGCTTGTTTATTAAGTTACTTTCACAGTTAAAACTTGGAAAGTTTTAAATGCAACAGCTGTGCGCTACAACAAATGTAGAGGTTCTTATTAAGAGGAAGAGACTTTTTAAATGTCTGTGGTTTGTTTGAGTTGTGAGTTGTAAGCTGCTTGCTGGTTTGTGTCAAACAGAAAAAGGGGGATGATGGGGAAAGATCAGGTTGCTGGAAGGTGCCTTGCTTGGAGCACCAACAAAGCCTGAATGGTTTTTGTCAATGAAATATAAAGCTATAAATAATACTGGTCCTGGAGATGGAAAGAGAAGGAAATAGGATGCAATAAAATGGAATTCAGTTTGTCAATGATAAACGAACTGTTAAAACAATTTGGATTTCCGGCGTTTTGTAGTCTGCTTTAACATAGGGCTGCAAATTTTTAATGTGTGCTTATCTTATTTGCTAAATGTTGCAAGAGAGCAGGAGAAAGAAAACATGCTTTCCATAAATAATGAAAGGCCATTTGTTGACAATATGATACATTTGTGATTTATCATATTGTAGGTAATATTTGTTTGCTTGGTCAGTGTCATACTTTTCAGTTTCTTTCTTTCTTTCTTTGATGATATGGATAATGATATGGAACTGTAATGTGGTCGACAGACCTGGAACAACCAATCAGAATCAAGCATTCAATAGCCTCATGGTATAAAACGTGACGTTTCATCAATAAATGAAGTAATCATCACCATTAAAATAGCCATGCTCAAAATACTGGATTTATCAAAGTTTTGCTTGTCTGTTCTATCATTCCAGGTAATGCAAAATATTTTATATAAACTCTAACTTCAATAAACTTGCTAACTTCAATAAAATGACCCATGGAATTTGGACATCAGTGTGAACAAAGATAGAAGAAGATTAGAAGGAGATATAAAATAGTTAATTATATTTGAATGTGTTTATATTCATGTGTTTGCAAGAGAGTAGATCTGAAAGTATTAAAGAGATCATCAAAATAAACATTGTAACAGATTATTAGCAATTAGCTTGTCAGGACACATATTATTCAACTCTAGGCTCCGTAAAAGGAATTGCTCAGCCACTTTAGTGAACCCTGTCTCAAAATTATTTGAAATTATTTGCTATGATTTGTAATTAAATTTTGCTATGGTGATATTACAACCACTTTACCTGACTTCACCTGGTCCCTACTACACAACATGCACCCCATCTCTTCTCCTGCTTTGAAATTTACTGAATTCATCAGTGGTAACATGCTCTCAGTGGTCTTGCCATTTATAAATGGTAATTCCTAAAGAGATAAAGAGAATCCAGCCGGGGTGGATTGAGAATTCATCGAATGACACTGACTGGAATATCAATGTCCTCTCTACATGCAGAGCAGATGTCAGTGCCAATTTGTCCACAGCTTTTAGAGCAGTGGTTCTTAACTCCAGTCACACTTTTGTATGTCTCATTTTGTATGCCTTATTTAACACCCTTGATTCAGGTCATCACCTCGTTAGAAGAGAGCTCGGTGAACTCAAATGAGCGTGTCAGATAAGAGAGACATACAAAAATGTGCAGAGTGGTAGGTCCCCAGGACCAGAGTTAAGAAGAACCGCAATGGTTAGATGGAGTTTAAGTTAAAGAGCACCCAGCAATGCACATTTTGCATGTCTCTTTAATAAAACACACCTTATTTAAGTTATTAGCTCATTACTAGAAACTCTTAAGAGCTGAAATGTGTAAGAAGGGAGACATTCAAAATATGCACTTTTGGTGGGCTCCAGGAAGATGACTGAACCTAGACCTTTTGAACTTACTCTTTAGAACTTGACTAAGTTAAATGGAAAAATTCATCATTTGCTCACCCTCATGTTGTTCCAAACCCATAAAACTTTGGTTAATCTTCGAAACATGAACTAAGGTGTTTTTAATGAAATATTTTTAATGAAATGAAAGGTTTCTGTCACTCTGTTGAAAGTTTAGAAAACATAGAAAATCCAAAAGGGCCATAAAGGTGTCGTAAAACAAATTTTTATGAATTAACTGGTTTAAGCCAAGTATTATGAGGAGATATGATCACTTTATATGATGAACAGATTTTATGTTGGCTTTTATTCACACATTAACACACAGTATATGATGTGATCTGTACATGTCAATCATTGTTTAGATGCCTAAACTGAATCTTAAAGTTGGGTGGATTCTGACTGGCAGTCAATGTTTCTATTGTCCATCAGCTAGAAAAAAATATCATTCCTCTGTCATTATAGCTATAGATGTGATGTGGACTTTGGTATTCTCAGAAATAAAATAAATTTGTATTGATTGGTGTGAAAAGCCATTAATTATAAAGTTTTGATAATCATTTGATAATCTCAGAAATAAAGGTACAAAAGCTGGCACTGGTGCGGTACCTTTTCTTATACCTAAATGGTCCATATTTGTACCTTAAAGGAATATATTAGTACCTCAAGTGTACATAGTACCTAAAATGTACAAAAGTGTACCTCTCGAAAAGGTGCCGCCCCAGTGACAGCTTTTTTTCCCTTTTTTTTTTTTTTTTTTTGAGAGTGTATAACAATATTGACAAAGAGGAACAATATTTTTGGAATCACTTTAAAAAAAAAAAAAAAAAAAAAATTCCTGGTTGATTAACATTAAAACATTGACAGCCAATCAAAATCAACCTGACTTGACCATTTAAAGTGGCAGACGGCAAAATGTCTGTGCGTGCTTATAGTAAACAATCATATCGTTCATTGGTGTGGATGCTATATCCCTAATTATCTTTATAGTCATCGTTTTAGTTATAGTTCTTGGTGTGAATGGGTCTTACAGACGCAGATATTCTAACACTTCCTGTAATTTCCCATGAAAGTTATTTATAAGGCACCCAATGTCACATCAAGCATTTTTCAGATGATTGTCCTTCTGTGAAAAGAGACAGAGTATAATGTCACTGTGTCTGTCAGTCTTTCACTCAACATGTAATTTTTGTTTTGATGTGGGTCTGTGTTATGGAATAGAGATAATTATTGCAATTTTAAAATCGGTTTGTAATAGTCTGTCACCTTCAAAAGTCAAAATGGAAGATTTTTTAATGACACGAACATTTATCAAGAAATATTCTGTTCTCTGGTGCCTCATGTAGCTACTGCAAGTTTTTGCTTCTAAAGCGCATTCAACTGACAAATATAATTTCCTCTCTAAAAAGACAAAACTGATCAACTTAAATATTTTTCTGCTCTGTTGTTCTCCTCACGACCATATGGCACCTCACAGTTTGCTGGACAAACACTTGTCGTATTTGTGCTTCCAGAGACAGCTGTGTCCACACATATACTCAGACCATCATGTTTTTTTCTCTCCTGATGTGCAGCCCTGGATCTCAGGTTGCTATTTGGATGTGTAGTTGTCACTCTCCATGTGGTTCCCTTTGCCCTTCTCCTCCAAGTAAACAGCATCAGTGCTCCAGTCTTAAAAGGTCTGGTCATGGGCTGAACGCTGTGGGAAACCTAAGATTGTTTATCATGGCTACCTTTTAAGAGCAGAGGCTGGCAGCCGTGGGCCTTTTTTTTCGTAAACACATGACGTGGGGTTGTAACATGGTGAAACGAAACTGTAATAAATCCCTCTTCTATATGTGTAAATATGCCATGGCATAGTGACAGTGGCACAGTACCATTGTAAAAGAGGGAATTAGCTTACACAGGGTTTGGTTTATGTTTGAAATGTGCTGGAACTCATAATTGGTGCCTATGCAGCTGATTTGTTAGGGAGAAATGTGTGGTAAAGTAAGCATCATCTGATATATTGATATTCCTCTTCACTGCTTAGTACATTCTTCCATGCTAAGCTCAGGATGACCATATTAGGAGCCAGTTGAAACAATGTGGTTTATTCCTTTGTTTAAACTTTGGTTAATTTATTAGAAAAACACGATGTTAATTTGTGAATCCTTTACACACAATGGAGATATCAATTTATTTTAGCTGGCTTGAGGAAAAAAACACTGAAAAGATAACATAAAAGATAGTTTACAAGTGGTTCATTTGTTGACATCTAAATTAATTGATTTTATTCAGGTTAATGGTTTTATTTATAGGGATAGTTCACCCAAAAATGACAATTTGGTAACACTTTATTTTGATACTCCCTTTTGAGCATTCTGTTGACAATAAGAAACTTTGCACCTACATGTCACCTACATGTCAACAAACTAGAGTATTAGTAGACTGATTAATATCTGGTAACTCTTTATTGTGATGGTGTCCCAACAGACATTCTACTGACTATAAGTAACTTTACAAGTACGTCAACTTATTCTAACTCTAACCCTACTTGTCTATTAATACTCTACTAACACTCTAATCAGAGCTAGTAGATATGTAGGTGCAATGTTTTAGTCAACAAAAAATGTTAAAAATTGACCATCAAAATAAAGTGAAACCGAAAATTCTGTCATTTCATCATTTACTCACCCTCATGTTGTTCCAAGCCTATATGCATTTGCTTCTTCTTCTTCTTCTTCTGTTGAACACTAAAGAAAATATTTTTGATGAATGTTGGTAACCAAACAGTTGACAGCCATTGACTTCCAAAACAGATTAATCTGTATTTTCTTTGAAACTAGTTTTTATCTGACAGAAAGCTAGTTCAGGTATTTTTTTGTTTTTTGTTTTTTCCTCTCCTGATGTGCAGCAAGATGCATTAGAGGGTTTTTTTTTTTTTTTTTTTTTTTTTGTTCACTGTAAAAATTGTTAATGTGCAGTTGTTACCTTAACAAGCTATTTCTTACCTGTTGTAATACAATAATGTCTTTAGGTTGATTCAGTGATATTTTTGACTTCAGTAAAACCAGATCATTTCGATGTTACCATTTTAGGTTTATTGTCATTGGTTTGTGAAGGTTTAAAATATTAATTTAAAGGCTCATTTTCCAACTGCAATATCACATCTTTTTTCAGTCTAATTTACATTCTGGACTTGGTGTGTTCAAATCGGGCTCGGCCCATTTTGGACTTTTTTTTTTTTTTTTTTCTTGCTGTTACAGGGTTTTATTAATAATGCCCGAAAGATGGAGAAAGAGCCACTCTGGTCCCCTTCCTCAGCTCTCTCTATTATTTAAGCTTTTAAATGTGTTTGTGATGTTTCAGCATGAGGATGCTCTAGAGGAATGTTTCCTGTGGTGCTCACTGCCAAGTGCCCTCAAATTATCTTCTGGGCTTGCAACTACGCTGTAAAAATGCATTTTTTGAAGTTGTAAGTAAAACAAAGATCATTGTAATTTTGCAAGAAAATGCTATTTGAGTTGTTTTACTTAAAAATTCTAAAATTACACTTAATTCAATGTGTTGCTTGCCATTCCTTTGTAATTATTTGTGAAATTACTTTGTTTCTACACTGCTTGTTTTTTCAGTGTACTGTACAGTCACTTGCTTAAGGTTTACATATTCAGCACTTTGACTTGCCATTGCAATAAATGGTCTGATATAATTATCAAGTAATTGTAGACCTCTGCAGTATGGGTTGGAAAAAACAATTAAAAGCAGGATTATTTGTGTGTGTGTGTGTGTGTGTGTGTTTGCTTAGACAGAGCTACTTTTAATACTACTACTGGTGTTAAAAATAATAACAATAATCACATTGGTGTTATAATAAACTGAGCTGTCAGGGGCCAGTCTGCCTACAGCACATTAATTAAAGTCCTCATCATGCTGTTTTGCTGCTCTGAAGAATAAATGAGCTCCTGCAAAACTGATTGCAGCAAGGGGCCCATAAACAGGATCAAAATCCTTTATAGGTATATGGCGATATTTTAATGAGTGCTTTCAAAACATCAGTGTGTGATTTGTAACATTGTGCCTTGCGTATATTTTCACTTTCAAAAATGTGATCAGTCCATGCCATTGTTCTTCATTCCAGCGAACATAAGATGGGGGACAATTAGAGAGAAAATATTTCCTCGGAGAAAGAATATTTCAGTCACATTATTGGACTCAGTTAAACATTTCTCCTGGTGGATGGTGTGTTGCTATGGCATTGAGCTATGACATTCTAGTCACACACATACACAAACTCCCAGTGCTGCTCAAAACCATCATTGCATTCATAAATGCATGACAGGATTACATAATGATTCAGGCTCTCTCCCTGGATATTGCAGAGACTAATCTTGTGGAAGAGTGGAAGTCTGTAAATAACAGTTTTGCACTCCGTCAGTAAAGTTCATCTACAGTAAAGCTCATCTACACAAACCTCTGATTGATTCTTTAGTTGGTACTAAACAGCAAAATACTGACACACAAATATACAGTAATCAATAAGATTTATGTAACATTCATCATTTTAAAACATTTGAAATACATTCTTGTTCTGTTATTTCTATAATCATTTCACCCCCCAGAAGAGCACTAAATATCATTTTATGCCACACTTGGTATTCATTTCATTCCATGCTTTCACACAATTTCTAGTCCAAGGTCAAAAACACTGTGTTATGTGCCTGCCTGTGAAATCCACTGCTCAGTTTGTGGCTCATTCTCAAGAACGAAGAGATGAAATGAATGAATAAGCACGCTGTGTTGGTTTGGAGTACCATTCAGAGTGCTTCATGTTCAGTATTGTTTTCTGTGTCATTATGGGCTCCTAATGGCAAACTCCCTTTCGACAGAAATCCTTCGGATTTCACACGACTTCGGATTATGAGATTAACAATCAGTCAGAACAAACATCCTGGAATTGGGAATTGGGGGTGAGAGTGTCATGTCATTTATGGGTAGGTTGGAAAAACAAGTTCAAGGGACTGTGTGAACACCTATGATGTTCTTTGAATAAATTCAGGAGTGGCAGACAGTGCCAGAGGGTTAGTGAGGTAAATACTGAATGTAGTTTGGTCCATAAGGTTTTTTTTTTTTTTTTTTTTGTATTTATTTATTTATTTTAAATTCATATTTTTACTCAACAAGTATGCATTAAATTGATCAAAAGGGACAGTAAATGTTACAAAAGATTTCTATTTTGAATAAATTTTGCTTCTTTTTATTCATTAAAGAATCCTGAAAAATGTATCACTGTTTCCACAAAAATTTTAAGCACAACTGTTTTCAACATTGATTAAATTCAATATTTCTTGTGCACCAGATCAACACATTACAACCCAAATTCCAGAAAAGTTGGGATGTTTTAAAAAAGCAATAAAATCTTTTTTTTTTTTAACCTTTATTTAATTGACAAAATACAAAGAAAATTTTCTAATGTTTTCACTGAGCAACTTAGATGTATTTCGTAAATATAAACAGATTTTGATGGCTGCAACACACTCCAAAAAGTTGGGACATAATAAAAGTGAAAAGATTACAGAATATCCCAGTTAAACCATTTTGAAACAGTCGACAATAAGCAGGTGAATTGGTAATAGGTCAAAGTATTGTGATTGGTTTTAAAAGGGGCATCTCAATCTTTGTCAGCAAAGATGGCTCATGGCTCATTACTTCATTTAATTTCAATTTCATGAAAGAATTGTCAGAGAAATCACATTTCTCAATGCAAAATTGCAAAGAATTTAGGTATTTCACCATCTACCATACATAAAATTGTGAAAAGATTCTGGGAATCCAGAGAAATCTCAGTACATGTAGGAGAAGGCAAGGCAACTCTGTTGAATGTGTGTGACCTTTGAGCCTTCAGATAGCATTGTATGCTGAACTGTCATGCTTCTGTGTGAAATATAGCCACATGGGCTCAGAAGTGCTATGGAAAACTGTTATCACTTAACACAGTCTGCAGCTGCATCAAGAAATGCAAATTGAATCTCTGTTACACAAGGAGAAATCTATACATCAAATTCTATGCAGAGACGCCAACAAGTTTTCTGGGCCCAAGCTCATTTTAGATTGTCCTAATGACAGTGGAAATGTGTGCTGTGGTCTTGTTTATGGGGAAAACAGACATCAAATTGTCAGTCCCAAAGACTAAAGGGACTATCAAGACTTTAATCAGTGACCGGTGCAAAAGCAAATGTTTGGGATTTGCATCATTGGGATTGTACAGAGACATACACTGCCAGCAAGATGACGTCTTTCATGGGAAACCCATGGTTATTTGATCAAGACAATGCCAGGTCTCATTCTGCATGTGCTACTACAGCGTTCCATAGACACATGTGGATGTGACTGACTGGCTAGCAGATCTGTCTCTTACTGAAAATGTATGGCCCATCATGAAAAGGAGAATCATACAACGACTATGGACTGTTGAGCAGCTGAAGTCTTGTATCAAGCGAGACTGGGCAAAAATGTTGCTTGCAAAACTTTAAAAATTAGCATCCTTAATTCCCAGATGATGTTGCTTGCAAAACTTTAAAAATTAGCATCCTTAATTCCCAGATGATTAAAATGTGTAATTAAAACAAAAAGGTGATTTGACACAGTGATTGTCCTAATGACAGTGGAAATGTGTGCTGTGCCAACTTTTTTTGCCTCTGTGCCAACTTTTTTTGGAGTGTGTTGTAGCCAAAATAAAATAAATTTTAGTTGGCCAGCGAAAACACTGCATTTTTTTTCTTTGTACTTTCAGTTAAATAAAAGCTAAAGAGAATTAACTAAACGCAGATTCTTAATTTTTTGGCATTTCACAAAACGTCCTAATTTTTCTGGAATTGGGGTTGTTGTAGAATGATTTCTGAAGGGTCATGTAACACTGAAGACTGGAGTAATAGTTGGTTCGACTGGAAAATTCAGCTTTTCCATTACAGGAATAAATTACATTTTTAAATATTTTAAAACAGAAAACAGTAATTTAAAATTGAAATAATCTTTCACATATTACTCTTTTCTGTATTTTCAAACAAATAAATGCAAGTGAGCATAAGCGGCAACCACAAACTTTTGAACCATGGTGTTATACATATAACCACGTTATATACCGTATATGGTGGTATTATTGTAGGATTACCCAATTATATATATGCCCCCAGTATGTTCTCATTTTTTGTTCTCATTCTTATCTTGTGAATGGACAAATAACACAAAGACACAAACCTGCTTTTATTGTTCTGCTGACCATATCTCAGCTGTAGTATTGTTTGTTTCACCAGTTACAGAGAGGTTTGTTCTCTTTGCCACCTCTGAGAAATAAGTCACGCTGCCTTACACAAGATACGCTACGGAAGCCACCTAGCCAATCAGTAGCCTCCCTGAGGGCACTGATCCTTCCAAACATCAAAATCAGTTCTGTCGCTCTGTTACATTAGGCACAGATCTAGCAGTGATTCCAGTTCAGCATATGTCTCACAGTACCCATGGAATTTGAATTATTCATGCCTGGCACCACTGGGAAAATAATAAACTTCTACCAAACATGACGTGCGCTAATGAACTGATGGCACAATTAAATGAGTCATGCTTGTAACAGATATGAAGATTGGAGACTTAATTTATTTAGTGACATTCGGTGGTAAAATATTTGTATTCATGTGTCAGAGCCCTTTGTAATTACATACAATCCATCATTTTAGCTGCAGCTACACTAACATTTATTGAAAAGAAAGGTGAAAAATACATTTGTTTGACAATAAAACTCCTACTATGACACATACTACTTCAAACTACTGCTATTCTGTGCAAAGAGAAGTAAAATCAAAGCCAGTTTGGTGCAAAATTGGGTCAAATCTGTAAACAGAGGATTGGATTGCCAAGCTAACAAAAATCACAGTTTTGTTCCAAACTTTAATGGTTTTAAAAATGAACCAATGAATTCTTAATGGAGTGCTATTTTAGAATGAGACTGAATATTTGTCAGGTTTAAGCACTGTCAGAGAGATAAAGAGAGAGAATAGAAGACTGAGATGATTATAGCTGGCGCTGGATGGCTTTTAAAGCATGTGGGCACAAATAGAGTCAAAGCTTGACATCATGTAACAAAGAAGCACTATCGAAGACAAATGAGGATGAAACTAACAAACTAAGAAGGAAACAAATGTCACACTTCCTTTTTCTCTATGCGTCCAGTGAAGCTTGGGCTCCGTGTTGGCAGCTTTAAGGCAAACTCTTTTTTTCTTTTTCTTTTTTCTTTTTTTAATGCTGATGAGTGTTTACATGATGATCACATAGATGTGATCAAGGCCAATATCACATACACATACAGTATGTACACAGAAAACATAAACAACCACACACACACACACACACAAACTGAAGGCATATGTATAACTCTAAAACGAAAAAAAAAAAGTCTGAAAAATACTGGCATGGCACAATGTGTTGACACATCTGTGGCCATCAGGCAGCCATTAATGTAAATCAGAGGAATGATCACTGCACTCTGCAGTAGCTGCCCATGTGATTCCTCTTGTTTGTTAATCAGTGAGCTCTTATGGAGCTATTTGAGTCCCATGAACTGATGATGGATTCAGCGTCTGCAACCTCCAATACATGCTGTCTTTTCTTAGTCTTAATTTTAATTAAAGTGTTTATCAAACTGAGGTAATGTCATGAAAGTCATACATCCTGATACAAGTCATACAAGACTGTTGGGACTTTCTTTTTCATCCTTAATTTGAAGATGTCCTACTAAATTTGGTTTGAATGAGAAAAGAGTCCAATATTAAATATGCATAATATCACTATACAGTAATTTTTCAGTTCCTAAATATTAAGAGCAAAGATTTAGTTGTGGACTTAGAAAAATTGTATTATTTATGCATTTGCTGAAGGATTAAGCAGCCCACAGAACTTTATTGAAAGCTCTGCATATTTCCATAGAAATGTTAAATCCCATCATTCAAAATCCTCCTATTTTGATTATGTGTTCAACTACTGATAAGAATAGTAGCGGAGAATGAACAGAGACTGTATGCCTCATTACAACCCAAAACAGGTGCAAATTAAAGAACTTTTTTTTTTCACATCCAATATCAGGTTATTTTGTCTCAGGAGAAACAAATACATACAGCTGTCTAGTAGAAGCAATGAAGATCTAATTTTTATTTATTTCCTATGCACAGACAACAAAATTTTAATTAAATACAATTATTTGAGACATTTTAACATGCCAATAATGCAATATAACCATGGTGTTAGGGTGATCTCCCAGTCCCTTTTATTCTAAATTATTTCAGAAACATGTCACTGACCAAGACCAGTGATGAACAAAATAATTGAATACTGAGTGATTTCAGGTTTTCATCGATCTGTGTACATGTTATTGATCTGTTTTGCACTAGAATCTCCTCAGCTCTTGCAGTGTATGTACGCAATCTTCAAGACCACTGCTACGTCGAAAACAAGTCATTGTCACCAAGCATGAATACCTGTATAAATGTACGAAATATTGTGAAATATCCGCTTTTATTTCAAAAAAATAAAAATATATGGGTGTATTAGTTAAATGCAGTTTTTTTTTAATCCAGATAATTAGGTTCATTCGACTGGAATAGTGTGATCTCGTGAACTCGATGTTCCTCATTAGCCTGACAAGTCCTGGCTGTCTGTTAGGCAAAGAGACCCAAAGCCTTGAGACTCTTATATAATATCTCCTCGCGCCTTTAATGAGTTGCATTGCAATTTATGTTTGCGAGAAACTGGGCAGACATCTGGGTGGCCCAAAGCGAATTGTTTGCTCCAGATAGGATACATGACAGACTCAAGTGCGAGATGTTGAGAGCGTTTCCATTTGCGCCTCGGATCATTCTGAATCCGAATTAAATAAAACGTGATGTTGCATAAGTATCCAACGTTAGGGTTAGACTATAGTCTATGTGACATTTTAAATATTTGCTATACGTCACCGAAAGCATATATAATAAGCTGAGGATCGAGCAAGCACTCGGTGCAAAACAGAAATCCTCTGAAATCACCAGCCAATTCATTGGATGATGAGCATGGTACACCGCATCACCAGGAGAACATCACGCAACTCCAGACGCGAGCATAATACATCTTTAAGGAGCTCTGCCTGCCGGTGCATCCATTGGCTAGCTGGAAGTTCCACTGGGTCCTGTGATTGGCCATATTTAATGATCCTTGGCTTATCATTTGCCCCTGTATTTTACTATGAATATTATATGCAGGCGGAAAAGCTGCTGATAAGTTTGAAATAGCTTTGTCCTGGGTAAGACGTGTGTGTGCGGGTAAATTATATTTCCTGGGCTGATATTTTTCCATCACCTAGTGGAAATGCTTCTATCCTGGATTCGGATGGGTAGGAATGGTCTCAGTCGGATATTCACAATGTAGATATTTCTGCTGCGCGTTTGGAGAGGACTATTACGCAAAGAATGTTTTGCGCTAAACTGAAGGATCTTAAGATTACGGGTGAATGCCCGTTTTCTATGGTCGTGGGAAATGAGGAACCCGCGGACTTTGAGGAAAGCAGTGCGGTGAACGTTGTGCCAGTATCCAGAGAGGTGCAGGGCACAAACATTCTGCCCAGACGCAAAATAAGCCGGAGCAAAGTTAATCTGCATTCGCTGGGCGAGAGCATCCGAAAGCTGGTGTGCCCGGAGGTAAATTCATATGTTTGATGTGTCTATTTCACCTGATGATATTTTTGCAGCAAATTCTTATACATTCCATTGGAAAATTTGTTTTATATCTACGTTATGTCCAGTGTACACACGCAACGCGCGCAAATGAAATACTGTAATTAAGAAAAATGTGCAAGACCCCCAAACGACTGTTATCAGTTACAATCAAAAACACACGCTATGCTATATTTAATGTATTTTCTTTTTTATTTTAGTTCGAAAAATTACGAAATGCATTGATCAGAGTTATGAAACAGCAGATAGACATGAGTTGGTAAGATGTTCTTTTTCATTGCCATCTTACATCTGTCAGAATTTATAATATTGTCCTTTTATCATATTTCAAATGTTGACAATTTGTCGATTATTTACAATTTTCATACAGATTTACCGTAGTAGTGGTCGTTTTAATTATTGTGCTCATGACAATATGTAATAATTGTACTGCATCAGTATTTTTCCTCATTATTTTATACATTACATACAATATTTGAAATTATATATCCTATAATGTTGTCAGTGTGAATTATTATATAGATTAGATTATATTAGATTATATTATTATTGTATATACTGAAATGCATCTTATATTTTTTTTCCTGGTTCAACCTCAAATTCAAAAGTGTTCTAATGTTGTTCTTGTTAATCCATTCTACATATAAATTTATTGACTATGGCTTAATATATGTGTCCAAAGCCCTGTGGCATTCAGTTCTGATGTGTCTCACACAATGGACAATGCTGAACAATTATCAGATGTCATGAGAAACTTCTCCCTTAAAACAGGTAAGAAGAGGCATTAAAATTTTTATTCATATAATCTTAATATTGATTTAACTTTTTTAATGAATTGTACTGATTAAATCCCAGATATCCCCATGGATACGCTAAAGATTTCTCTGGGTATGGAGGTGTTTCGGGACTGTTATGAGGAGGACGGTCATATTCTCCGTGTGGTGGGGGGAGCTCTCCATGATTTTCTCAACAGCTTCAATGTTCTCTTAAAGCAGAGCACACCGCCCACCCCAGAGGTTCAGCGTTACATCCACCAAGCCTCCATCCTCTGCCTGGACAAAGATCCAGGACTCCTGACCGTCTATTTCTTCAATCCCCTCCCCACCACTGAGCTCTTCTTCTCAGGTATCATCCAGACAGCGGCGTGCTTGCTCTACTCCACACGGGTGGAGGTCAGAATGGACGTTGGGGGTAAAGACAGTGGTGCTCTACAGGCCAATCATCAGCCTCATCTGCTGTACTCAGTAGTAGTGAGAGATGGCAGGAGCCTCACACCAAGCCCCATGAGGACACATTCATCTGGAGACATTCCCCTCTCACTGCTCTACTCTACTTTTCCCTTCCACATTCTCTTAGATCAGGAAATGAGCCTGATGCAGATTGGAGATGGTTTGAGGAGGAGGCTCGGACGATGCAGAGATGGGCAAAGGAGACCTGTTTTCAACGAGCACTTTGCTATTGTTTCACCTGAGATACGCGCCAGCTTCCAGGATATTTTAACCATGCTAAACACTCAGTTTGTGCTACGGGTGAAACAGCATGGAGCGAGCTCTGCTGACAGCCCTGGAAAGGTACTTTTTGTTTTACCGTTTCTCCCTCTGCAATAAGGTTGCCCTTGTGTCCTATGTATTGAAATGCTGATGATAACAACGGGCCACCTGTTACGTGTGATACTGCTTACTTGGGAAATTTTAAAACATCAGGCCTATTGCTTAGCTAAGACAAGTCAAACAGGAAAAAACACCCAAGTTTGCAGCTTTGAAAGCGTTCGTATGCTGATTTGCATTTGAAATGTGAACTTCTGAAGGTCTGTGTCATTTTATCACACCGACATCAAAGAGAAAGAGGAATCAAAGATTGCCTTGGGTTTCATGTTGATTAGACAATTAAAAAGCGCAACATGATTCAGCTAATCAGTGCAAGGTAATTAGTAGGATTTTTCCTCATAGGTTTATCTTCGTTCAGATCTGAGATGAGTTTTTATGAGGTGGTCGAGGCGAATTTTTTAATGGCAAGTCTCAGTTTCTTGGGCTGCAGATGATCAGTATGATAAGGGCAATGCAATAAAGTCCTGTACCACGTAGATGATGAAATGAACATGGCGGCAAATGTCAAGACGTGGAAGGCCCCTCAAAGCCTCTATTAATGAGATCTACCCTTACGCTCACACAAAAGGAATATCATAGCAACCTCATACATAGATTCATTTAGGAAACATACACTACACAAAATTTACATAAATGGTACAGAGGCATTATTATGAGCTTTCATGTAATGTGCTTTCCTTTATTAGTGTTAAAGTGCCCTTTTAACAAGTTTTTCTAAAGACCAAAACTGTTAGTTTGATACAGTCACACTGAATTAATTTAATTTTCACCCCTTGATAAGCCAGTGGAAAGAAAGAATGTAAATATTGACAACTAAAAGATTTTGCTGAAATGACCCTAGTTAAAAAAGAAATATACTAAAATGTATTTGATATTCATTTATTTCATGCTAAGTATACTACAAATACATTTACATATTATGTACTTAATAAAAATACCCTGCAATTGTACTTTTGGTATACTAAACTGGTGTACTTACTGTAAAGTCTGCTAAATTGGAACAACTAATTTTGTGCTTAATGCACTTTAACTGTGTGGAAGTAGTGCTGAAATCCAACTAAAGATATACTGAAGTATATTTGATTGTGCTAAAGTGGAACTATAGTGCAAGTATACTTTAGGCAAACTTTAAATTTCTTGCATTTAAAGACCGATATTATTCAAAGATCATACAATCGCCATCAGTAGTGACATTAAAACACATTAGGCTTAATATTAAGAAATGTGCATTGTCCACAGGTAGTATTCCAAATAAAGCTTAATTATAATTTTTATATCAGTAAGTCTCAAGTGATATGTCAGTAAATACAGTATGTTAATAGATTTGAACTGTACTTAGTATGAAATAAATGTATTTTAAATATATTACTTACTTAATATATTATTAATATTTTACTAGGGAAGGCACATGGAAATCAGTCAGCAAAGAAATTATTTCCCTAAATAAAACTATTAACTCAAGCAGGTGGCAGGGTTAGGACGACTTGACATATTCTGGAACGTACTTCAAAATCAATGTGCAAGCTAAGTGCATATTGAATACCTTTGAGCAAGATGAATGATATGATGTTATATTCAAAATGATCTCATGAGAAAACCATTTAACATTTTGGCGAATTGGTGGCAAATTTGTTTGAAATTATACAATTTCTTTCGTATTTTTTAGAAAAATGAAGGTCCACTTGTAACCCCACACCTAAACCAAACCTTCAATGTGGCAGAAGCCTACTGTATGAAAAAGATTGTATGAAATTCATTAGAATTTGCCAAAACATAAAATATTGATTATTATATTACATTATATTATATTATATTATATTATATTATATTATATTATATTATATTATATTATATTATATTGTATTGTATTGTATTGTATTGTATTGTATTGTATGTGACCCGGGAGCACAAAACCAGTCTTAAGTAGCATTGGTATTTGTAGCAATAGCCAAAAATACATTGTATGGGTCAAAATGATCGATTTTTCTTTTATGCCAAAAATCATTAGAATATTAAGTAAAGATCATGTTCCATGAAGATATTTTGTAAATTTCCTACTGTAAATATATCAAAACTTAATTTTTGATTAGTATTGCTAAGAACTTCATCTGGAAAACTTTAAAGGTGATTTTCTCAATATTTAGATTTTTTTGCACCCTCAGTTTCCAGATTTTCAAATAGCCTAGTTGTATCTCTAATATAGTCCCCAAATTGTGTCCCAAATATTGTCCTATCCTAACAAACCTTACATCAATGGAAAGCTTATTTATTCAGCTTTCAGATCATGTATAAATCTTAATTTTAAAAAAATTAACTCTTATGACTGGTTTTGTGGTCCAGGGTCACAAATTATATTGTATTATATCGCAAATAATGATATTAACGTTACCTATATTATAACCTATAAGTATATATAATTTTTTTTTCTACACTGGTCTCATTTATAATAAACTAGTCCACAACTCTGAATTAATTCCCATTTTCCCAACCCTCTCATTATAGCATATGGACCTGAAGGGGCAGATGATCTTCATGTCAGAAATGAGTGCTCTCCTCTTCCTCGGCTCTCCGTGTGTAGATAAGCTGGAGGAGTTGACAGGCCGGGGCCTCTACCTCTCTGACATCCCCATCCACAATGCGCTACGAGATGTTGTTCTGGTTGGGGAGCAGACCAAGGCCCAGGATGGACTAAAAAAACGTCTGGGTAAAGCCAAAGCTGCCCTGGAACAGGCACACCAAGCCCTGGAAGAAGAAAAGAGGCGAACGGTAGAGCTGCTCTTCACGATATTCCCAGGGAACGTTGCTCAGCGTTTGTGGCAGGGACTTCCTGTGCAGGCAAAAAAGTTTGATCATGTCACCGTGCTGTTCTCAGATATCGTGGGCTTCACTGCGATCTGCTCACGATGTACGCCCATGCAAGTGGTGAACATGCTCAGTGAGCTCTACACTAGGTTTGATCACCACTGCGGTGAGCTGGATGTGTATAAGGTGGGTGAAATTGCTGCATAGCTGTTAGCTCCAAACAAATAAAACTATGTAGAACATTTCACTGCTGCTCACGACTGATAAGTGTTAAATTACTCATGAATGAATAGTGTGTTTTTGGTACAGTGCACAGTCTTCCTTTTTAGGTCTTTAAGCTTCAAACTAGCAAAAAAAGGCTGTTTTTTTTCACAGATTGCAAAAATATGTTCCTTTAACTTTATCTTGAGGCCTTTGGGATTTTAAAACAATCATTCACATGAAATCTTTAAACCAAACAATAATTAATTTCATAATTTTTGACATGCAGGCTCATAAACCGCTGGGAGGTTCGCTAATGTAATCTGAAGCAGAATTTCCCATACACATGCAGCAGAGATGAATTTCATGTAAAAGACAGTGGAGGTAAAGTTTAGCTTAGTGTCTGGCTTTGCTTACATTCTTACAGACAGCTATATCCTAAAATAGATTCCCCTCTTGTCTTCTCCCAACAAATCTCAGCTGGTTCATGATGTGTGTCTCAAACATCTCCAAACTGGATGTGCAATAACAGGGCATTAATGTCTCTCAAGCTGTCAAGATGCACCATTTTGTTAACGTAAAGTTAGTTTGTTATAGCTAGTTTCAAAACAGCTTACTTTCAACACTGAATCTTCTACATTCAACAGCAGATTCTTTTTTGTCGTCAGAATTATATCAATAGTCAGTTATCGTAAACTGGTGCATGGATGGGAATGCACTGGTGAGCTTTTAGTATTATGCAAAAAAATGATAAAATAAAATATATTATAATATAAAATAATTATGAAATATTCTTAATTATTTAATTAAAACTGCTCTGGGTGTGTGTTCATGGATGGGTGAAATGCAGAGCACAAATTCCGAGTATGGGACACCATACTTGGCTACACGTCACCTTTTCACTTTAAATTAAATATTAATTGTAATTGTTGTGTAAATGCAAAACTCTTCTATTAATTGGTTTTAGCTAACACATGGATGTCACACGAGAGGCAAATCAGAATATTACGGCATGAACCTTGAATATACCCAGAGGTGTGTTATGAAATATTTAGCACTCTGTTCTCGTAACCTTTCCTATGTCCTCATTTGTGCGTTCAAGGTGGAAACCATTGGCGATGCGTACTGTGTAGCTGGAGGCTTGCACAAAGAGAGTCCGACCCATGCTGCCCAGATTGCTCTCATGGCTCTAAAGATGATGGAATTGTCTGATGAGGTCACGACACCCATGGGGGAACTTATCAAGGTTAGTGTTTCATCAGGTTTTTCTACATTTTTTGTAGTTATAACATGAATATTTGAACGAGTCAAATGTTCCATATACATTATAACATGTTTTTTTAATGATTTTTTTTGTCATGCAAACCTAGACTGCTGAGTTGAAACAAAATAATGTTTCAACAATGTTGTTGGTTAGTAAAATAAGAAATTCTCAATTTAAAACAAATGCGTGACTCATTAGAATGCTTGTATATTTTTGTGCAAACAAACTCCTACTACAAAGGTGAATCATTTTTGAAAGGTCACATCTAATGTATCCTATTTTAGACTCAAAAAAGGCATGATCTTTTTTTTTCTGAACAGTGCAATTGTGAAGCAGAATTAGTTATCAGATTTAGAATTAGAATTATTACTGCTGCTTTAAATACAAAACTATGATAATTTTATATAACAAACATTCATTTTGGAGAAAGGTAATATTTATGTTTATTTGAAGATTGAGTTTGAACGTCTGATTTATCATTGTTTTAAATAATAAATACATTTTGGAAAAAAATACACATCAGGGGATTAAAATTCCCTCAGAAATGTTAATATTACATATGGCTTGAAATAAAGAATATAAAAAGAATATTTGAGAAGAAAGATATGAAGCAAAACAATTTTTTAAAGGGAGTTTTTGCTTTGTTTTATTCTCAGATGCGTATCGGGATCCACTCTGGCTCAGTTTTGGCTGGTGTAGTCGGTGTTAAAATGCCCCGCTACTGCCTTTTTGGCAACAATGTCACATTAGCCAACAAGTTTGAGTCCTGTAGCCTGCCAAGAAAGATTAACGTCAGTCCCACCACATACAGGTATAAACAGAGACAATGTACTGTTTGTTTATGTATTCAGAACTTATTGGCAAGTGTGTTTGACTAAATGTTTATTGAATTATTTGAATCAGCAAGTTTCAAATTCTCTTACAGTTTTGAATTTTAAGTGAGGAGTAAATTTATTTTTACACAGTAACGTAAGCAACAGTGAATCAGTTAATGTACAATAAGGTGTGAGTAAAAGCAGCTGCATTCATTTTAAATGAACAAGGAACATTCCAACAAATGGATCTGTGTTTTTTATGTTTAAGAAAGAATAACACATGAAGATCTCCTTATTAAATCATTTCTGGCTGAGCCAAAACAAGCACAAGTATTTTTGTCATAATCCACTCTGTTAGAGCTGATTTAGCACTAGCAGTTTTACTGTGTACCTTCATGTGGGTTTTAGGACAATTTGTTACCTCTCTCTCATTTCAGATTGTTAAAAGATTGTCCAGAGTTCACGCTCATACCCCGGACAAGAGAGGATCTTCCGTCCAACTTCCCTGCCGACATCCCTGGAGTTTGTTACTTCCTCCAGGCTCACGATCAAATGACAAGTGCTGCTTCCACAGGCTGTGCTACTGACGAAACTCAACCCAGTGGATGAAAACGTAAAATCTTTAAGACACAAATGCTGGAAACAGTGGGTTAAAACTGCCTGTCACTCTGTGTATCTTTTTAGTTGAGCCAGAGGTAGTTTATCATCCAACTGTTGAATGTTGCCAAAAAGCTATCAAATAACACTCATTAGAAGGGTTTCACTGTGCACAGTTTTTGTTCACAGTAGTGTTAAGTTTAAAGCCTGAGATTTTTGTTTGACAGAACATCTTTTGTTTTAATAAAGTATTTTGTTTATTTTGACTTCCTGACTGTATACCAAAAACCTAAAAAGCAGAGAATGTCATCCACATTTGTATCTATAATGACTATTTCTTTAAATGCTACAGAACCAATGGAGTGAATCATTTCTGTGTATAAGGGCAATTAGTATCAATTCAATAGTCTGAATAGAGCACACGTCATTGTAATGCACCACACAGTAAAGGGGAAGAAAAGCACACATAAGGTTCACATTAGCAGAGCCCGACCACAATCATCCTTAAAATAAACATTGTGACTTTTTTGTATTGTAATAGATCTGTAATAAACATGTTTTACTCAAGGTTTGGTTTGTTTAATGTCTATATTTCAATGCAACTTGCACTTTTTATAAAAAGAGTGAAAGTGAGACCACAAAAAAGATAACACTGTTGCATTATTCTGAATTCTGTTGTCTCCTAAGATTTGACATAACACAAGTCAACAATGTTTTAACATGATGTTGATAAACAGAACAGGGGTCATGTGGGTTTAATATGGTAATAGCCTATATCAGAAGTACAATACAAAAATGCTTTGATAACCTGTTTGTGCCTAAAACACCACACCATGGTGAATTTCATTTGGCTCCACTATTAAAAAATAAAATCTTAAAGAAATGAAGAAAATAGTATTTCTTCACAGATATCACAGATTTAAAATGTTAAATTATTATTACAAAAACAGGAATCCCACCGGGTTTTATCGAATGTTCCAGAATATAAAATCCAAACATGACATTCAGGTTTAACTGATTTGATTTGCTAGCATTACAAATTAGAGATTTCTAAATTAAAGAAATATTATATCTTGCTTTTTCATATGACTATCAAACAGACTAAGAGCAAAGCGTAAGCTCTTCATGAAATAATAAAATCAATAAGGTATGAAATTACGAATTCATGTTCTTAATTTGATACATTTGTTTATTAATTAGACTGATTACAATCTGAAGATACTTCTAAACAGCAGTCCCCTTGCTAAAGCTTGGAGGATGAATATTAATAAGGTCGTGTTGGCGTTGCTTGGTAACCTTCCCGGAGCTCATGAAACGTAACCTAATTAATATTCATAACCCAGGCCTTCAACCACAGTAGGAATCGTTAATTCGCCAGTTGATTAGCGCCCACCTACTAGCGTCTACCTCGCAGCCAATCAGGTAGGTATTCTGAACATACGTCATGTTACGTAATGTATATTCATGAGCCAATCCTTCAACGTAGTATAATTCCTGAATCCGGGATCCAGTGAAATGCAAATAGCGAGAACCAGCTGTGTGTGGTACTTCTTGCATCCCTTTGCTCCCGTTGGCTGCATCCTCTGTCAATAACAATGAGCTCGTTTCAGGAATGGTGGTTTCACTCGTAACAGCTGCACGGTTGGTCAGTGCTGGTGTTTAGTGATTTAAGCTATCACAAACAGGGGACTGGCGAATTAATCCAAACATGGTATGTAGCAATAATATGAATGCGATTTTACATGTCTTATATTTACTCTCTAGTCACTATTCGTGTAAATATTTGCTTTGAAGCTTACGGTAGCATCGGAGGTATAAAAGCGATGGAAATAAATGGCATTACTCAAATATGTAATTCTGTATTATAGCTGAATAATTTCTGTATTGCCTCATTGTGTGATAAAATATACTGATGTTCATTGCAGCTCATGTCTTAGGTACAAAAATCACTACAACATATTTGTACAGATGACACTTTGAATATGTAAACAATGAAAAGGCAAATAATGCATTATACTGTATGTATATACAAACACATTATTATATCATCTGTGTATTTCACTCTTTTTTGGCAGTATGGTTTTGTGAACCATGCACTGGAACTTCTGGTGCTGAGAAACTATGGTCCAGATGTGTGGGAGGACATCAAGTGAGTTCATATGGGCTTCTCTGTTACATCATGGACAATATTTTATTGTCATATTCTTATTATTCTATTTTGTTTTTGCATTTATATGCACTGTATATTCTTTTTTAAAATATATGTCTGTGCATATAATAGATGTTCTCAGATATAAATTCAGGTCATTTAAGGAGACACTTGCAGAACTTTGATTTGAAATCTAAATAAAATTTCAGCAACTGCTATTTTATTCTTAACACCTTTTCTCAATGCATAAAAAGGAGGGAAATAGTTTGCAAATACAATTCATGATATCTATTGCTCAGTATATTGTGATTGGCCAGTCTTTGCTACACTACCATATGCTCTTTTTCATTAATTCAGAGCATGAGAAATCACGTATAACATGTCGGGGTGAGGTCACATGCGTACACATTTTTCCTCTTGCACAAACAGTTCAGCTTTATTTAACTTCCTCCATCTCTTTGACATGACTTTTAAGAGCAGTCTTTTCAAGTCACAGCTGTGCTTAATGTAAACAAATGTTTTAGAGCCTGTTTAGGCTCAAGTTGTGAGCTTGAGTCTCACTCAGTTTTCTGGCGACATTAAAGTAGTTGGACTCAGTTATTGCAGCATTTTTTTCTGCAAGGTTCAGTATTATCACAAGATTAGCAGCATCTCACAGTGCACTGTACAAGACATGATTTTTTTTTCTTTTTCAGCTCACAGTTTAGTAATATGTCCAAGCAAATCACATTTTGACCTGACTCTAACAATCTTCATGCTTTTATGAAATATTTTTTATTTTTCTCAAAATTTAAATATATGTAATTAACTTGGAGTCCAAAAATTGTAATTAAACATTTTTAGCTTGTAATTAATTTAATGGTGTAATAGTAATTGCTTAATATTTCAAATATTTTATATTATATTTTTCTTTTAGGAGAGAGGCTCAGGTTGATGTAGAAGGACAGTTTCTGGTCAGAATTATCTATGAAGATGCCAAAACGTACGACCTTGTGGCTGCTGCAAGCAAAGTACTAAGTAAGGTTGATTTTGTTATTGTTGTAGTTTTGGAAAGATGGAGGTAATCAGTTGCTAAAACCTAAACTGATTTATTTTTTCAGTGGATTATTAAATCAAAAGTGGCCTATAATAAATGTTTTATAAGTTTAAATGTAAAAATCATCTTGATTTTTTTTTTTTTTTGCCTGTTAATTTAAATATTGTTTCTTCTTCGATAGAAATGGATGCCGGAGGCATCTTGCAAATGTTTGGGAAAATGTTCTTTGAGTTCTGTCAGGAATCTGGCTATGACACTATCCTTCGAGTGTTGGGCTCCAATGTCCGTGAATTCTTACAAGTAAGAGGCTACTGTTTTTATCACCCAAAAATCAGCAGCAGCAATGTTGAGAAAGTGACGCAAGCAACACTGTCTGTTCTCTATTTCACACATTGCATGTACTGTACTTTCAGTAAGGGTGATTATTAATCATTAATTAATTATTATTATTAATTATGTTTAAGTTTATCATTGGTTGTAAATTTGTATTTAAGAGTGATGTTGCCAGCTTAACTACTTTTTCAAATGAGTAGACTGATTTCGCTAAATATTGAGTAGTACGTAGCTTAGAGCTACTAAAAAACTATATACTAGATACCCTGTTTCCCCCTCTTTTCATTGCACTCACTTTGTTTAGCTTAGCAAAAATCTGCTCTTTACATCACCACATTAATGTCAGCTTGTTCTCTCTTTCAGAATCTGGACGCATTGCATGACCATCTAGGCACCATCTACCCTGGCATGCGCGCGCCCTCCTTCCGCTGCACGGATGCAGAGAAAGGGAACAACCTCATTTTGCACTATTACTCTGAGAGAGAAGGTCTTCAGGACATCGTCATAGGGATCATCAAGACAGTTGCACAGCAGATTCATGGAACTGAGATTGAGATGAAGGTGCTGTGCCTGTGCATTGATTGTCTCCCATATAGATATTGCTTTGTTCCTTTATTTGTCTTTATTTGTCTCTGGCAAATTCAGATAGGCTGCAAATGAGATAGATTTTTATGAAAGAAATTAGTAGTTTTATTCAGCAAGGATGCATTAAATTGATCAAAATTAACAGAAAAGACAAAAAAATCCTATTTTAAATAAATGCTTTTTAAAAGTTTTTATTCATCAAAGAATAATGCTGAAAATTCAGATTTGCCATCACAGGAATAAATTACACTTTAAAATATATTAGAATAGAAAACCTGCTTTTAAATTGTAATAATATAATTGTATACGATATTAGTGTTTAATAAATGCAGCCTTGGTGAACAAAAGAGACTTCTTTTAAAAACATTAAAAAATTCTTTAAAAAATTCTTAAAAATCGATATATATGTATATATATACATACACACACACATATATATATACATATATATATATATATATATATATATATATATATATATATATATGTATATATATATATGTGTATATATATATATGTGTATATATATATATATATATATATATATATATATATATATGTGTATATATATATATATATATATATATATATATATATATATATATATGTGTATATATATATATATATATATATATATATATATGTATATATATATATATATATATGTATATATATATATATATATATATATATATATATGTATATATATATATATAAACAATAATGGTATATTTAAACAAACAGTAATGTAAGTGCTAAATTCTGCAATCATCCAAACATGACTGGAGGTAGACCAGAGGTAGATTTAGACTCATCGATAAACAACATTATGATGAACTCCCTGCGGTTTATCCTTTGTCACCGCACTTCAGTCTCTGCCTTATTTTCCAAATAAATCCCCCTCACCCAATAAGAGCTAATCATCCCCCAGACAGCAGACTGCTCTTTCCGTCTCTCTCTCTCTCTCCATCTGGGCTTAGTGTGAAATGAGGGTGTCCAATCGACAGACCCTCGAAATGCAACACCTGACTTGTTGAAAAAAATGTTAGCCATCGTCGTCATGGTGACGGCAGAGCAAAGAGACAGTGACTTGACGTCAGTGAAATGGGCTCAACTTCAAGCTGAGAGAGAAAAAAACAACAGCTTCTCTGCATTCAGCCCAGGCTGATATGATGGCTACAACAGAACAGCTTTTAGGGCCATTTTCAGTGATATTGCTGAAGACAAAACAGAGAGATGTCTTCATTGCATAACAAATTCCAAAAGTTATTCCCGTGTTTGACTCGTACTTAAATAAACTAAACATTCTCCTTTATTAAACACTCAGACACACTTGAAGCTCTAACTTTCTCTTTGCTTAGTCTACATGCTATGCAACGACTAAGGAATGAGATCACTGAACCTGGACACTTGTTTGGAATCACAAGAGACCATTAGACACTTTTATTTGTGTTCTGTAAATGAATATTTTGGGTTCAATACAAGTTACTCTCAGTCAACTGCATTTGTGGTATAATGCTGATTATATATTTAAAAAACCTCATCCTTCATTTTCATCTATTATAATGGAAGTAAATGGGCCATTTTTGGAGGATTTAAGATCAAATCTAATTTAATATTTAGCTTATAAGTTTATAAAGACAAGTTAATTATTCTGTTAAACCATTTTTTTTCTGTTAAAACTTATTTGAAAGGTAAAACTGTTTAAATCGTTCAGTAATTTTAAATAAAGTTGTAAAATTTGATAAACCTTTCTTTGACCACACTAAAATCATGTTAACACACATATACACTACCAGTCAAAAGTTTCTAAACAGTAAGATTTTTAATGTTTTGTAAAGAAGTCTCTTCTGCTCACCAAGCCTGCGTTTATTTGATCCAAAGCAAAACAGTAAAATTTTGAAATATGTGTACTATTTAAAATAACTGTTTTCTATTTGAATATATTTTAAAATGTAATTTATTCCTGTGATTTCAAAGCTGAATTTTTAGCACATGATCCTTCAGAAATCATTCTAATATTCTGATTTGCTGCTCAAAAAACATTTATCATTATGTTGAAAACAGCGGAGTACAATTTTTTCAGGTTTCTTTGATGAATAGAAAGATCAGAAGAACAGCATTTATCTGAAATAGAAATCTTTTGTAACATTATAAATGTCTTTATAATCACTTTTGATCAATTTAAATCATCCTTGCTAAATAAAAGTATTAATTTCTATAATTTCTTTCCCAAATTATATACTGACTCCAAGCTTTTGAATGGTATAATGTATAATGTTACAAAAGCGTTTTATTTCTGATAAATACTGATCTTTGAATCTTCAAAGAATCCTGGAAAAAAAAAAAGTTTTAAATATTGATAATAAAACAAATGTTTCTTGAACAGCGAATCAGCATATTAGAATAAATTCTGAAGGGTCATGTGACTGAAGACTGGAGTAATGATGCTGAAAATTGAGCTTTGATCACAGAAATAAATTACATTAAGTCTATTCAAATAGAAAGCAGTTATTTTAAATAGTAAAAGTATTTCACAACATTACTGCTTTTGTTGTATTTTGGATCAACAATGCAGGCTTGGTGAGCAGAAGAGACTTTTAAAAAAAAAAAAAATAAACATTAAAAATCTTACTATTCAAAAACATTTGACTGGTAGTGTGTATACAAGTGTCACGTTTCTCTGAAGCAGGGAATGAGGAGACAAGGAATTCTTCCAATTACACAGGCTTTATTAATCCAAACACAAGTAACATGGAGCACATAGGAGAGACAATCAAGACCAGACACAGAGACAGGGAAGCAGAGAACTAATAAACACTCGGGATAACTAGATAATTAATAAAACAAGGCTGGGGACTAATTAACTAATGAGGAGAACTAAACGAGAACAGGAAACAGACCAAATATGGGCACGAGAGGAAGGGAATGACAAGACACAGGAAGACAGGACTGACAACAGGTGCATCTCAATAAATTAGAATGTCATGGAAAAGTTCATTTATTTCAGTAATTCAACTCAAATTGTGAAACTCGTGTATTAAATAAATTCAATGCACACAGACCGAAGTAGTTTAAGTCTTTGGTTCTTTTAATTGTGATGATTTTGGCTCACATTTAACAAAAACCCACCAATTCCCTATCTCAACAAATTAGAATACTTCATAAGACCAATAAAACAAAAAAACATTTTTAGTGAATTGTTGCCTTCTGGAAAGTATGTTCATTTACTGTATATGTACTCAATACTTGGTAGGGGCTCCTTTTGCTGTAATTACTCCCTCAGTTTGGCGTGGCATGGAGGTGATCAGTTTGTGGCACTGCTGAGGTGGTATGGAAGCCCAGGTTTCTTTGACAGTGGCCTTCAGCTCATCTGCATTTTTTGGTCTCTTGTTTCTCATTTTCCTCTTGACAATACCCCATAGATTCTCTATGGGGTTCAGGTCTGGTGAGTTTGCTGGCCAGTCAAGCACACCAACACCATGGTCATTTAACCAACTTTTGGTGCTTTTGGCAGTGTGGGCAGGTGCCAAATCCTGCTGGAAAATGAAATCAGCATCTTTAAAAAGCTGGTCAGCAGAAGGAAGCATGAAGTGCTCCAAAATTTCTTGGTAAACGGGTGCAGTGACTTTTTTTTTGGTTTTCAAAAAACACAATGGACCAACACCAGCAGATGACATTGCACCCCAAATCTTCACAGACTGTGGAAACTTAACACTGGACTTCAAGCAACTTGGGCTATGAGCTTCTCCACCCTTCCTCCAGACCCTAGGACCTTGGTTTCCAAATGAAATACAAAACTTGCTCTCGCTCTCATCTGAAAAGAGGACTTTGGACCACTGGGCAACAGTCCAGTTCTTCTTCTCCTTAACCCAGGTAAGACGCCTCTGACGTTGTCTGTGGTTCAGGAGTGGCTTAACAAGAGGAATACGACAACTGTAGCCAAATTCCTTGACACGTCTATGTGTGGTGGCTCTTGATGTCCATTCCTTGTGAAGTTCACCCAAATTCTTGAATCGATTTTGCTTGATAATCCTCATAAGGCTGCGGTTCTCTCGGTTGGTTGTGCATCTTTTTCTTCCACACTTTTTCCTTCCACTCAACTTTCTGTTAACATGCTTGGATACAGCACTCTGTGAACAGCCAGCTTCTTTGGCAATGAATGTTTGTGGCTTACCCTCCTTGTGAAGGGTGTCAATGATTGTCTTCTGGACAACTGTCAGATCAGCAGTCTTCCCCATGATTGTGTAGCCTAGTGAACCAAACTGAGAGACCATTTTGAAGGCTCAGGAAACCTTTGCAGGTGTTTTGAGTTGATTAGCTGATTGGCATGTCACCATATTCTAATTTGTCGAGATAGTGAATTGGTGGGTTTTTGTTAAATGTGAGCCAAAATCATCACAATTAAAAGAACCAAAGGCTTAAACTACTTCAGTCTGTGTGCACTGAATTTATTTAATACACGAGTTTCACAATTTGAGTTGAATTACTGAAATAAATGAACTTTTCCACGGCATTCTAATTTATTGAGATGCACCTGTATATATATATATATATATATATATATATATGTGTGTGTGTGTGTGTGTGTGTGTGTGTGTGTGTGTGTGTGTATAGCTTTTTTGCAAGAAATTAATGTTTTTGTTTAGTTTTTATTTTTACTGGAGTTTGTTTTAAAAATGAAACATAAGCAGTACAGATCATTGAACACACACTGTATGTGAGATAATAAAATAAATAGATAAATAAATACATACATAAATATGCATAAAATAACCTCAACCATACCTATATAGTTTTTATTAAGTTTTAGTTTGTTTATTTACTATTTTTGTACTTCAACTTAAATGAAAATGAGAAATGTTGCATGGCAACTGGTTAAAACAAAATAAGCTTAAGTTTTTTTATGTTTTATTATATTTCAGTTAATATTTGTTTTATTTCAAGTACTGAAAATGATAATAACCCTGTATCAGTCTATCTCTTACTTCCACCCTTTCTTCCAGTCATTTCTTTCTGTTACCCTCACACTGTGGGTGTCCACATTTACGGTTTGGAAATGCAATCCCCAAGACCCACGAGACTCTAAATCTGTTATTTGTGGGGGTGTTCCAGGTCATTCAGCCGAAGAGTGAAGAATGTGATCACATTAAGTTCTTGATTGAGGAGAAAGACTCAGAGGAGGAGGCGTTTTATGAAGACCTGGATGGTTTCGAGGAGAATGGGACTCAAGAGACACGGATCAGTCCGTACACCTTCTGCAAGGCTTTCCCGTTCCACCTGATGTTTGACAAGGACCTCATGCTCACACAGTGTGGCAATGCCATCTTCAGAGTTCTGCCACAGGTTCGTCTGCTCAAAAATGGTTTATTTTAGAAATGTAAAAGTGGGAGATTTAGAAAGTATATTTAAAGTGTGATGGAGAAAAATGTCAAGTTATTTGTGTCATCTTCCAGCTGCAGCCTGGCGTCTGTAACCTGTCCTCAGTGTTCTCTCTGGTGCGGCCACATATAGACTTCAGTTTCCATGGCATCCTGTCTCACATCAACACTGTCTTTGTGCTGCGGAGTAAGGTCTGTCTGCCCCAAAACACATTACACACCGTCTGATTTAAAAACACCAACACTCATTAACTAAAAAGTTGTTAATAGTTTCTGAAACAAATTGTGTTCGCTAGTTCTACAGTACATGTCACACACTCATATACAAATACAAGGCTAACAATGTATGTTATAAAAATATGAAAATTTGAAATGTATTGCCTGTAATGAAACTACATGATACAAGGTTTGTTTATGGTTTCATGTAGGAGGGCCTGTTGAATGTAGAGACTGCGGAGAGTGAAGATGAACTCACAGGAACAGAGATTAGCTGCCTCAGACTGAAGGGCCAGATGATCTCACTTCCTGAGACTGAGAACATCCTTTTCCTGTGCTCACCAAGGTAGATGGATGAGGCTGTGAAATAATATGTGACCCTGGACCACAAAACCAGTCATAAGTAGCACAAGTATATTTGTAGCAACAGCCAAAAATACATTGTATGGGTCAAAATTATCGATTTTTCTTTTATGTCAAAAATCATTAGGATATTAAAGCTGTAGTCTGTAACTTTTTTTGGTTAAAAAGTATCCAAAATCAATATTTGAGCAAGTACATAACCAGCCAGTGTTCAAAACTATCGCTTTACTTTAGCCCGATTCACAACGGTTAACTTATAATAATGTTTTCTAATTTGAGTGGTATGGGTAGGTTTTCGCGGGAAAATCGAGCATGGCACTGCGTCATTACATCACGTCTGTAAACATAAAGAAGTTGTTCAGGCTGCTAGGCTATCGCAAGTGAGGATCCTGCAGGTGGCGTATCGTTTAATTATAGCCTATTCTCTCAGCAGCTGGAATAATTAAATGTCAAAAAAATAATTTTGATGGCGGATTGTAATCCAGAAAATATTATACATGTGAATGCAATTAAATTGTATTCCAGTTTTAAATGTGCTTCTGATTACAGATAGCCTGGGATTACACAAGATTTGTATTTGAAAGACAACCAGTTCGAAGGGAGCATAGTTTGCTTTTTGGGTTAAAATAATTTCTTAATATGAAATTCGAATGATGTGACAATTAGAGATTAGACTGTACAGAAATTGAACTCTACATGCTAATACACACTATACTCATAGTCACGCAATGCTGATGTTCATTAATCATTTGAGAATAAAGTATAAAAATAATAATAATTTACATGGTTAGATGTCATATGAGCTAACCGATCTTTAGATTAAATCACCATTGGTAGTGCGATTTATTGTAATGCTTTTTTCCTGAGTTGGTCAGAACAAGCGTGGCAGACTTGTTACTTACTTGTTCAGATGACAATATACAGTGAAAATTCTTATTTTGGTCATTTATATTCCAAGACGTAGGCTAGAATCTGTGATTACTAAGTACAGGAGTCACACTGGTGCGGTGACTGACAGCCACACATACTCCTCAGAACATCAGATTCATCATGAGCCGTGCTGGAATACAACCCCACGCATGGAATATAATTCCGCAAGGAACTGCAGTTCCAGGTTTTTAAACATAGATGGCGACAAAGAGGCAAAACTTACGGACTGCAGCTTTAAGTAAAGATATTTTTTAAATTTCCTACTGTAAATTAATCAAATCTTAATTTATGATTAGTAATATGCTAAGAACAAATGCATTGCTAAGAACTTCATTTGGACAACTTTAAAGGCGATTTTCTCAGTATTTTGATTTTTTTGCACCCTCAGATTCCAGATTTTCAAATAGTCGTATCTTGGCCAAATATTGTCCTATCTTAACAAACCATACGTCAATGGAAAGCTTATTTATTCAACTTATTTATTCAGATGTTGATGTATAAATCTCAATTTCAAAAAATGGACCCTTATGACTAGTTTTGTGGTACAGGGTCACATAACAATAAAGCAAATTTGTTAATTTTGGTAGGTTAAACTAATTGCATTGGTTTGAAATAATTTTACTGCTACTCACATGAACTTGAGGAGAAGATGGACAACACACTGCAAGTGGTAACATATAATTGTTACCATAATTATTTTTACTTGATCTAACCCTTAAAATTATTTTCTTTTGTGTAACCTAATGCAATCAAGTTGATTTAGTCATATTTATTATTATTATTATTAAAAATATTTTTAAAAGGTCAATACTTGGAGCATGAAGCAATTTTTTACGTTAGATTTTGAATTTTTATTTAGTAAACATGGTTAATCTTAAATGTGCTTCATGTGGTTATATGTGGTTAAATTAATGTTTTAGGTAAAAACAGTATTTAATTTGATAGAATCAACCTGACTATATTACTGTATGTTAAACCGACAAAAGTCATTTTAATGTGGTTTATCAGGTAGAAATAGCTCCTTAAAGCAATTTCACATTTTCCCTTTTTAAAGTCCATTTGTACAGGCAACCTTTACTGATACTTCATTAATTTATACCTTTAATGCAACTTTTATGAAGGAAATAGCATGACAAATAGCATAAAGTGTAATGTACTGTAAACTTCAGTACTACTTGTTACTTACAAAATAAGTACAGTACATTTTTGTGCATTGCCTCCTAAATTAAACATAATTGTCAGCAATGTCACCAGGAGTTGGGCCAGTATCTAATAAATGTTTACATTCCAGTTATTCTATTAGCCTCTTATAAGCCAAATCCTACTAGGAGTAGTTTTTATTTATTTATTTATTTCCATTCCATTGTCTCTCACTAGTGCCTGTCTGAGATGAGGTGAATCCTCTTACACTAATATGAACAGGTCACTTGGTTCAGACACTCTTTTACTGGTAAACACAACTACTGAAATAATATGTGTCTTTCCTGCTGATTTAGATTGAAGTACAATAATCCCCATGGCATGCACAAAAAGGCTTTGATAACTAATGGGACTGCTATGCTGATATATATTAGGGTTATGTTGCTAAACTTTTGAAGACAGTTTTTTGAAGTATAACATCTTGATTACTTTATGGGGCTGATTAAGTGTTTTGTCATTATGTCAGTGTTATGAATCTGGATGACCTGACAAGGAGAGGTCTGTACCTGAGTGACATTCCTCTTCATGATGCCACCCGAGACCTTGTGTTACTGGGGGAGCAGTTTCGTGAGGAGTACAAGTTGACCCAGGAGCTTGAGATCCTGACTGACCGTCTGCAGCACACACTTCGAGCCCTGGAGGATGAGAAGAAGAAGACAGACAGGTCAGTCCTCCAACGTGCCACTTTATGGAAATATTTAAAGAATATTTGCTAATTAAAGGAACACTGGATTACCTTGAATATCCTACATCTATTTGAAAGCAATGGGGTGACACTGTTAACATTATTTCTTATTTGTTTTTAAGGGTTGAAGTTTGTAAAAATAAAAATGTGATCTTGAAAGTATATGCTGTTTCATTCAAACAGTAATCCAATTCAGTGTTACAGGTATTCACAGAAATATTTAAACATTTATGGTTTCTTTTTTAAATTGTTTTGAGGGAACAATACACTATACACAAACCCAGAACAGCACCAGACCCCATAAGACCCAAACCCAGACCAAATCTACATCATTAAAGCCCAGATCCAAACCAAACACTGAGTTCCAGACAAGACTGTCTACAAAGGTAGGAAATGATGGACTGTTGGAATTATTTTGCAGTGGTGCCTGGATAATTTTATTTACCAGTCACTGTGGTGATTGACTTGGCTTGGATTGCCCTATGACAACAGATACTGTTGTTTAGGAGGAACACATTCATTTATATTTACAGGAAAATATGATGAAAAGAAAAGCTGGTGAGGTACGTGTCTGATCAGCTGTTCATTCCTATCTATCGCTTCAATGCCGTTCAGAAGGGACCCTTTCATGCATAAATATTCTTGTCAGTGGTTTCTCAGAGCCAAATGTTGCGAGTGACATTCCAAATGAACTTGGAGTGTCTCTGTCCTGAGGTTTTGTGTGCTATGATCCTTATTTATCTCATTAATTTTCTTTTGCTATTCATTACAAGTATCTAGATGTATGACAATATGCCTAAACAACTACATTAGGGGTTGCCTAAACGATTGTCAGCAGAGACCCACAACCCAAAAAGAGGTCTGAATGCAATAACATAGGAAAATGTCAAAGCAAAAAGAATTAAATTCTTTTCCCCTTTTCTCACTTTTTGCATCTGAGTTTAGGTTTAATGGCCATAAAAGTGGGCTTAGGCTTTAGCTTAGCCCATTTTCCAATTACATTATTATTATTATATTGAATATTTAAGTTAGAGGTGCGCCGATCTGATATTCAGTATCGGTATCGCTCCGATACTGGCATTTTCTGCCGGCTCGAGGTATCGGTCAGACGAGGCCGATCCAAATTCGATATTCTGCGTAGCTACTATTGTGTTATTGCTAAGACCCACGAAAGCCACGAAAACCATTATAAAGCACAATAAAGTTTTCGTGCACTATATTTGAAGTGTTCTGAAGCCATTCCATAGTTTAGTGTGAGGTACAGATGAATATTTAAGTCAAGTTCACGTAAACACTTCTCTCCGCCGCAGCTGTCTGTCATCCTCCATTCAGCGTTCAAACTGTGTTCAGTTACGACAGTCAAGACGACCAAACTCAATCCACTGTTCCTATTATACTTGAGCTGTAAATAAAGTTCAATGGTTTTGCATAAAAGGATTTTATCTTGCTAGAGTTTCGTGCTGTTTCTAAATCGTGATACTTTCTACCGGGTGTCAGTTAGATCACAACACTGTTGTAGAGAGCACTATAAATGGTTCTTCACGAGCACAGTAACTGAAATTTAAAACGGTTAAAAGAAAAGGCTCAATAAACTGTCGTACAGATTTAATACACTACGCATTAGTATCTCTTTCCATTGTGCTTTGAACTTCTCTATGTGGACTAGGGATGGGCGGATTGATCCTAAAGTATCGATACTTTCGATACTGATGTTGTATCGAAAGGATCGATCCTCACATAAAAATATCGATTCTAAAGTGCATTTTTTAACTACTAACTATATTTATCAAGAAATTCGGTGCATAAAATAAGCTTCTAAGTGTTAGTCTAATTGTGTTAGATAGAGCTATTTCTCCTGCTCATCGGAACATACGCAAATGCTGAAAGACAAAACCAATCAATCACAGACAGCGTTCGCTGCTGACGCATGGCTCAGTCACGGTGTTTGTTCAAATAGACCTGCGTTTCCCAAAAGCATCAGAAGCATAAGTAGATCTTAAGAAACCATTGCCACATTATTACATTACATTACATATCATTGTTACTATGTATAAAATTTATTCTGAAAAATGCATCACGGTTTCCACACAAATATGAAGCAGCAATAATAATCAGAAATGTTTCTTGAGCAGCAAATGATATTAGAATTATTTCTGAAGGATCATGTGACACTGAAAACTGGAGTAATGATGCTGAAAATTCAGCTCTGATCACAGTTGCATTTTAAATTACATTTTAAAATATATTAAAATAGAAAATAGTTATTTTAATGGTTATATTTCACAATATTGCTGTTTCTACTGTATTTTTGTTCAAATAAGTGCAGCTTTGTTGAGCATGAGGGTTATTTAAAAAATATTACAAAATTTTACTAACCCCAAAGTTGGTTTATTTATGTAATATTTATTTTAAATAGGCTAGTTTGTGCAAGTACGTTTATTTAAACTGGTTGTTAAAAGTTAAAATGGATTGTGTTAGGTTCTGTAATTGCTGTTTATAAATCTGTCAGAAAAAAATATGCTAAAGTTTCACCTTTAGGAGTACAGCAGCCTGGCAGCCTTTTACAAAAATTAGCCATGGTTTTATTGCAGTAACCACAGTTTACCACAGATTTACCATGGTAATAATAATAATAATAATAATAATAATAATAATAATACTATATTTTAGTACTTATGTAACATCGTGTTTATTTTTCACGAGGTACACTCAAAGGTGCACCTTTGTAACTTATCTACCCTTAAAGCATGTATAATTGTATGGCACTAATATGCTCCCTTTTAGGGGTATAGGTGCACCTTTGAGGTTACTGCCCCAGTAAAGGGCTAAAATACAATTTTAGTATATTTTATTTCTGACAGTGTAAACAACAAAAAAAAGGCCTATGAAATGTAAAAAACAAAACATGGCTTTAAAATCTAATATTAAGTGAGTATAATTACTGATTATACTCTTTTAATAATTTAAAAGATCAGTTTAGTTTATAGGTATCGGTATCGATATCAACGATACTGGGCTTGAAAATATCAGTATCGGATCGAAAATAAAATAAGAGGTGTCGCCCATCCCTAATGCGGACTCCGGAGCGCTGTGCCTGCGCACTGTGACTCTGTGCTGCTTCAAGTGCATCATTCTGCGCACGGGATGCGCATAAGTGCTTTATGCCGCTCTATATTGGAGCCTTTCATATTATAATATTTTTGCGCAATGAAAGATTATTAATAGCCTTTCTTGTTCGTCTCATCTGTCATATGGTGCTGCCTCATTACTGTGCAGTACTTGTAAAAGAAATGTCTTTTAATTTTACAGTATATAAATTTTAATTTTATACAGTTTATATATAAATATATTACTTGTTTTCCATGAATGTATTTTACAACAATACAAAGAGCAATATATCATTTTTTACCAGATTTAGTACTACACTTATTCACTTTTCATTGTTCCCCAGTAAATGTTTTTTATTTTTTTCCACTAATTTTAGATTTGTGACCTGTGCTGGCAAAATGAGTCGGAATGCGCACAGACTCATTTTGTGCTACAGGCAAAAGAAGTGAAAAATGTCGAAATGTCGAATTTGAGGTTTTCACAAAAATGAGTTCATTAAGCCCTCTTCTAGCGACCCCAATGCTCCAAATAGTAATTAAACATCTAAAATGATCTTTATTTGTACGTTTTCTGAGTGGAGTACCTTTTCTCTGCTCGCTTCTGGATGACTGCTGCTGCTTCTCAACACAAGTTGCAAGTCTACTGTTGCAAAGCGCAGCATTCCAGCTTTGTGAATATTCATATTGAATTCTTGATGACATGAGTCCAAACCAGTGAAATATGATTTTTAAACCCATGCTGATGAAAACAATATGATCGAGCTGACATTTGCAAAGCGCGTGCATAAGACGCGCCTTCCGCAAGCGCACGATCTCCCTTATAAAAAGTACATTATTGCGAAATATGTATTGGCGAGATTCACACAATCATAATCTGTTATGTCTTACATGAACGTTTAGTTATTGGTTGGGGGAAAATCTGATGTGTAACATTATATTTGATCCATGCATTACAGTAGGTCTTAAACTAGATCTGTCTCAATGTTAATCATACATTAAAAGAAAAAACAGAATCACTCGCTGCTCTTGATTAAACTACTGTTTATCTGCATCTTTGTTCTTATTTTTAATAACAGATAAAATAAAAATAGCTATATTGTGATTAATAATATAGTAATTATTATTAAGAAAATAATTGGAGGAAAATATGCAACATTGCTTGGTGATTCTGCTTTGAAATCTTTAACTCAATTTTTCTCGAAATCATTTTGCCAGCACGGATCATATTTTATAAAATTATTGTGCACTCATAATTTTTCTAGAGTAACTTTTGCTACTGAATTATCCACTAACCTAGTTTATAAAAGTATTTTTGTCATAGATTATAATTATATATTCATTCATTTGTTGTTTTTCTTTACAGTAAAGTTGTCTATATTTAGTAGATTGTGTGTAAAACACAAAAGAGTGATGAGAAGGTCAACACACACTGAGGTATAAAAATTCTACACTGATTTAAAAAAAAAACTACGCTGGTATCGGATCGATATCGGTATCGGCAGATACTCAGAATTTTTGGTATCGGATCGGTATCGGTTCTGAAAAAGTGGTATTGAGCCAGCCCTAAGTACAATTTGGAACCTCAAAGTTAACGCCTTAACCCATTGGTTTAAATGAAATGTTTTTGTGCAAATTTTTATTTAAGTTAAAGCAGGGGATAAAAAAACAGACATTTCTTATCCCCTTTTTTTACCCCTTGCTTTAACTTAAATAAAAGATTTTAGAGTGCCGACCAATAGTTGTAATTTTTGGACATATATACCGGTAGATCTTGGCACCTACCCAGCTGGGAGAGTGAAGTGAAAACGTCTCAGGCTACTCATGTAACCATGGTTCCCCGAGAGGGAACGAGACGCTGCGTCCTGGTAGACACTTGGGGGAACGCTGTCTGCGTGACCGGTGCCTGAAGCATGCGTAAAACAACTCCAATCCTATTGGTCCACGTGGCCAGTGACATCTTAGGCGGGTACCCGAAAGTATAAAAGGACACCTGCTGAATACGTCACCAACTCAGTTTTCTGAGGAGATGTAAACAGGCAGGCCGAAAGCATGGCGAGGGGACACAGCGTCTCGTTCCCTCTCGGGGAACCATGGTTATATGAGTACATGAGTAACCCGAGACGTTCCCCTTCTAGGGAACGAGACGCTGCGTCCTGGTGGACACTTTGGGGAACGATATACAATCACGCCATGCCGAGGCGCATGCCTGTCCACCTGGTGAGAGAGCACCAAGGAGGTGACAGACATACACCAAACCTTTCCTCAGAAAGGGGCTAAGCCACTGACGCCTCAGGCCGCTCACATAACTTGGTAAAATGAGGGAGCCCGATACCAGATAAGGTTGACCACCCTAACCAAGCTAAGAACACAGCCATCCTCAGATAGCTATGCTATGTGAGCAATAGTAGCCAGATACATAAGACCACTGAGAGGCTGGAAGCCTAGAGGAGTCCTCAAGATTGCTACCAACAATTCCAGCTAGGACACAGCAATCCGCAGATAGCTATATCCAAAGAGTCTTATGAAAAAGGACCTTCCTAAAGAGCTGCCCAGACCAAGGGAATGGCTATCTACTTAAAACCCCGCAGGGGAGATAGCACTGTCTAAGCCATGGCTCAGGGAGACCACTACTTAAAAACCCCAAGAAGGGGAGCAGTCACATAGCTATCCTCAGATAGCTATATCCCTAGGAAGGGGCTACAGGACCAAAAACTAAAAACCCCTAGTAAACCTACCTGTGAAGCTGCCCAAACTACAGAGAGTGGGCTATATACTTAAGACCCTAGCA
Organism: Spinibarbus caldwelli; assembly: GCA_039654775.1. NCBI lineage: Eukaryota > Metazoa > Chordata > Actinopteri > Cypriniformes > Cyprinidae > Spinibarbus > Spinibarbus caldwelli. The sequence goes on from CM077225.1 coordinate 17,361,124, forward strand.
GGGGAGATAGAGCTGTCTAGGCAAGGGCTCAAGGAGACCGCTACTTGAAAAACCCCAAGAAGGGGAGCAGTCCCTAAGCTAGCACATAGATATCCTCAGATAGCCATGTACCTAGAGAAATGAGAGGAAGCCCTGTTCAGTAGTATCGCCAGAGAAACATAAGTGAAGTGGGGCCCAAAGTGAATTGGGGCCAGAACCCACTCAGAGAATGGGAACGAAGTTGAGCGCGTAACTCATACCATACAGGATTTTAGAAATGTGCACAGGGTGCTGAGCGTGCACACTTACCACAATGTGGATTTTAGAAAGCGCACAGAAGCTAGCATGTACGCTTACCATAAACATGGATTTTAGGAATAGTAGAACAGGAGGGGACCTACTGAGATTACCCAGACCACAAAGAGTGGGCTGTCTACTTGCAACCCTAGCAGGGGAGACTCAAGGAGACCACTACTTAAAACCCTAAGAAGGGGAGCAATCACCGAGCTATAAGCAGATGGTCCCACACAGCTAGCCTGAAAAACCCCAGTAAGCCCTCCTATGAGGCTGCCCAGACCACAAGAGTGGGCTATCTACTTACAACCCTAGCAGGGGAGATAGCGCTATCTAGGCGAGGGCTCAGGGAGACCGCTACTTAAGACCCTAGGAAGGGGAGCAGTCACTGAGCTAGCACATAGATATCCTCAGATAGCTATATGTGTAGGAAGGGCTACCAGAGGTGGAACCGACTGAAACTACGCAGACCACGGAGAGTGGGCTGTCTACTTACAACCCTAGCAGGGGAAACAGCACTGTCTGGGTAAGGGCTCAAGGAGACCGCTACTTAAAAACCCTAGGCAGGGGAGCAATCACCGAGCTAGCACATGGCTATCCTCAGATAGCTAGGCCCTAGGAAAGGGGACCACTGCAACTGCCAAGACCACCAGTAGTGGGCTGTCCAATTATAAACCCTATAAGGGAAGACAGCACTATCTAGGCAGGGCCCAAGGAGACCGCTACTTAACAACCCTAAGCAGGGGAGCAATCACCAAGCTAGCACATAGCTATCCTCAGATAGCTACGCTTCCAGGAAAGGGCAAATTAACACACACAGCTAGCCTCAGAAAGCTGTATCCAAGTAAGCACGTCCTGCCATGGCAATGGCTGAAATATAACCACCCTTAGGTGGCTATACTAAGGAGGTCCCCAATCCGTGTCAGTCCCACAGTAGGCTAGCGAGTCTTTACAGATATATTGACCAGAGGCTCACAATAGGAAAATCCAGACCATAGTAATGATTCGTTAAGAAGCGAACACATAAAACCCACTAGTCCAGATCAAAGCCTGATGCAAGCAACGGCCAAAAACACTAGGTGGCTGGACACAGCTATCCTCAAATAGCCTTTCCCTCAGATAAAGCTGAAGTTTGCCCAGGCCATGAAGTGGGCCATCTACTTAAAACCCAAACAGGGGAGACAGCACAGTCTAGGCAAGGGCTCAAGGAGACCACTACTTAAAGACCCCACAAGGGGGAGCAGTCTCCGAGCTGAAACACAGCTATCCTCAGACAGCAGATTCCAAACAAGACTTCAGCGCTTACCTGAGAGAGCTTGTGCCCAAGGGGAACCAAACCCAGTCAAAAACGCCTGGCTAGAACATGGCTGGCTGTCCTCAGACTGCTATATTCCAAAGCAAAACAGCTTGAGCTGGAGCATAATCATCCGCAGATGGCAATACTCTGAGCAGAGACTGTTCACTTATCACCTGGGTAAACACAGGAAGGAACAATCCCCCTAACCACTCTAGACTACTGAAGCACCCTGGGAGAGAAAGCTAACAGCTTCACTCCACAGAGCATTCAGTATATCCATGCCCAGCGAGGCTCTCCACACACAATAACATGCATAATAGAGAGGCATGTCTGAGCTGAATATAGCTCCGCCCGCGATCTCGCACGCCCTGCTAAAAACGACTCAGTGCTCACACTTCATCGTTATAGCAATGCGAGCAATATCCGTGGCATCAGGCAACCCGATAGTAAAGGGTATGTGGACACCGCAGATCAAAGCAATCGCCGCGAGCTAAGATAAACCGAGCCGCGGCAACGACCCGAGACGCGAACGTTCTGCCCCGTATCCCTCGGGAATAGGAACAAACGTGAGCCGAGCGCATTGTGACTCATCACAAAGAGTGCGTGGTCGCCAAGACAAAGACGAAAAGGTTAGAATATGCCTTCAAGTGTTAGAATCCCAACACGGAGGCACATATTCCTCAAAGCGCTGCTCGACTCACCAGGATGATGTTTCACACACGTTCAACAGACATACGGCTCCGAAGACAACAAAAGTTGGTGACGTATTCAGCAGGTGCCCTTTTATACTTTCGGGTACCCGCCTATGACGTCACTGGCCACGTGGACCAATAGGATTGGAGTTGTTTTACGCATGCTTCAGGCACCGGTCACGCAGACAGCGTTCCCCAAGGTGTCCACCAGAATGCAGCGTTGAGTTCCCTAGAAGAGGAACATTGATTACAAATTAGATGTTTAAACATATTAAAAAAAAAAAAAAAAATTAATAATGTACAGTATAAGCAAAGGTGTCTTTGTACAATAAAACGTTTAATTAATCTTTGCCATCCAAAAAAAAAGTATTGTTTTCCCTATCTTAAAAGAGAAAATTATTTCTTTAACAATAATACTGTCAGGCTTGTGTTTGTTGTGTCTTGTGTTTTCCTGTCTTTGTGTTCCCTCTTGTATGCCCATATTTGGTTCTGTTCCTGTTCCTGTCCTTATTAGTTAATTCAGTTCCAGCTGTGTGTGTTTAATTATCTCGTTATGTTCTGAGTATTTATAGTGTGTTCTGCCCCGTATTTCCTGTCCGGTATTAATCGTCAAACCCCCTTGCTACGTGTGTGTGTCCTGCATGTTCCCTGTGTTGCTTTATTTGGATGAATAAAGACAGTGAATGTGAATGTCCTTCATCTCCGCACTCCTTTGTCTCCAGCACAGTAGGCAAGCGTGACAGAATACTGGACCAAACAAAAAGTGAGCGGCACCTTTTTTCCCCGTTTTCAGAAAGTCTTTTTGTTTTTTCCTTGTTTGCTCCCGCGGCATGGAAGCTGCCGCACAATCGGCGGCTACGAAGTCAAGCCCGCCGTCCGCGGCTCCCTCAAGCCCGCCGCCGCCCGTGGCTCACTCAAGCCCACCATCCACCTCACATGTGGCCCTAGGAATGCTGGTGGAATATGAGGGGATGTCGTGGGCTCCAGCTCCAGAGCGCCCTCCAGTGCCCACTCCTCGAAAGCGCCTTCCAGAGCACCCTCTAGTGCCCGCTCCTCGAAAGTTCGCTCCAGTGATGGCTCAAGCCCCTGACCAGAGTCCAGTGATGGCTCCAGCCCCTGAGCAGTGTCGAGAGATGGCTCTAGCCACTGATCAGAGTCAAGATATGTCCCCAGAATTCTTGTCGTGTCCACAGATCTTGTCGGTCTTGTCTTGTCTGTTGGGGTCCCTCAAAAGCTGGCAGCTTCTCTTGTCATGGCCACGGAGGCCATTCCCAAGCTGCTTACTTCTCCGGCTGCCTCAATAGAAGCGGTTCCTGAATTTACCCCTGAAATGGCCCCGGCCCAGTAGGGACCTCAGGTTCCGAGCCTCGCCCTGAGAGGGCACCTGTTTCTATGGATAGCCCTGAGAGGGCTCCTGTTCCTGTGTTTAACCCACGGAGAGCTCCAGTTCCTGTGTGTAGCCCAAGGAGGGCTCCTGTTCCCGAGTTTAGCCCACAGAGGCCTCCTGTTCCTGAGTTTAGCCCACGGAGGGCTTCTGTTCCTAAGTTTAGCCCACGGAGGGCCTCGGAGCCTTTAATTTCCCCCAAGGAATTTTTGGGGGGGGGTTCTAGGGCTCCAGCTGGAGAGGCAGGGCCGAAGGATGAGGCAGGGCCGAAGGATGAGGCCAAGGCCACGGAGGCCGTCCAGCCATGGCCTCCTGAGGTCCCTGCTCCACCATGGCCTCCTAAGCTCCCTGCACCACCATGGCCTCCTGAACTGCCTGATCCGCCATGGCGCCCCGAACTGTCTGTTCCGCCCTGGAGGCCTCCCGTTCTGCAAGTCTGTCCGTGTCTGTCCTGAGGGGCCTCCAGAGCGCCCACCCTCCCACCCCGTTGATGTTGTATGGCACGAGGACGTGCCTTCCGGAGGGGTGCGTCATGTCAGGCTTGTTTGTTGTGTCTTGTGTTTACCTGTCTTTGTGTTCCCTCTTGTATGCCCATATTTGGTTCTGTTCCTGTTCCTGTCCTTATTAGTTAATTCAGTTCCAGCTGTGTGTTTAATTATCTCGTTATGTTCTGAGTATTTATAGTGTGTTCTGCCCCGTGTTTCCTGTCCGGTATTAATCGTCAAACCCCCTTGCTACGTGTGTGTGTGTGTGTGTGTGTGTGTGTGTGTGTGTGTGTGTGTGTGTGTGTGTGTGTGTGTGTGTGTGTGTGTTCTGCATGTTCCCTGTGGTGCTTTATTTGGAAGAATAAAGACAGTGAATGTGAATTTCCTTCGTCTCCACGCTCCTTCGTCTCAAGCACAGTAGGCAAGCGTGACAAATACATTGGAAATGAGCACACTACATTTTTGTATAAAAATGTGTGCATGTAGTTAGAGGAAATTCAGTTGTGATAGATTAATCATGTTCATTACAAAAACATCATGAGATTAATTGATTGTTTTATCTACTGATAGATTAAAAATCTGTCAAATCTCAGGCTAGAGAATACCATACATTCTTAAATGTTACATAGTATTGTTCAATTTCTGACATAATTTTTTCGCTTCTTCCCTTCCCTGCTTTACTAAATGAGGACCTTTGAGAGTCTGTGTGGAGTTTACTGTAATTTCCAGAGAAATAAAATAAGTGGCTCCTCTCCTCCTCTGCGTGTCATCATTACCTTTGTACAGTAATCTGTAAATTACATTACATGTCAATCAGACCATCTCTTCCTGTCTAAATGGGTGATTACACAAAGCAAGCTGGAAATAGAGTGCCGTCTTATCCGAGAACATGTGTTAGGATCCAGATCCAGGCCAATACACTGAGTAATATGACTAAGGTCAATTTTATGTCTCACGACTAAGGCCCAAACCCAGATGGCAACCTAAGCCCTTATAGTCCTGCTCTGAGTCTATAGTTTGGTGATACAATGCCGCATAGACTGTCACAAGGCTGTAATGATTAAAAAAAGCATGATATTGGTTTCACTTTGTTTCCCCTGCGTACATCTTTTTTTAAGATGGCCGTCTCTCTTTTCCTGCTTGGAAAATGAGGCTGTATTTGCGCTCTCCTTAGGGAGCCAGTCTGCCTCGGTCTGTGAGCTTTGTGTTTGTTTATTAAATCTGGTGGAGAACCTTGAACATCACCAGAGACCCTCTCTCTCTCTCATCCACACAGACAATAAATACCAGCTAGGGCTACACAACTGCCTGTGTACAAGTTTCAAATTCTTGATTTTACTGCCTGTGTACAAGTTTCAAAGTCAGAATTTAAAACATTACTGTTCCCAGGAATGGTTTAATAATCTTCATAGACATTTGAATACAGACTGGGTTATTTTCTCAATTGTGTCACAAATTGCATTACTGTGAGTAGCTGATTTGTGGTTATGTCCTTCTAAGCATTTTTTTATTTTAGTTCATTTCAAATGTACATTCTTGTTTTTTTGTTTTTTTTTCAGTAGTGTTAGGTGCACATCCATTTCCTAGAAACCTGGATGTACGACTCGTTGATAACAGGTGAACAAATTGGCCATATTCTCAATGTGCTGAATAATACAGCCTTATCTTCAATAGCAGGCATCCTGCACTGAAACTTGTGCAGTTGCTCAATTTAGGACACTGAGATGTGACTGTACCATTTTCTTTAAGGTTTATGCATATGATTTTAGGATACAGTTTTTATATGCAGATTAATTCTGTGCTTGTAGGTGTAGCCTCATAGAAAATAGCTATTTTTTGTCCATGTGTTGTATTTACTGTGAATCATGCTGTTTATTTATTTATTTTTGACTACATACAGGGCCAGCATAACTTCCATTATTTATGATGTCTGAGTAATAATGTGAAATGTATTTATAAAGAGCCTGGTTTGTATTCTTGTGAGACGATGAGCAGACCAAATCATTGAAATGTGTCTCAAGCCCAGCAATTTTTATCCATAATTTAACACATTTAGGAGTTTTGGCCAAAAATACTGCTTAAGGCAGTTACCATGGCAGTGTACCATATGTACACGAGAGAGACATGTTTTCAGAAATTATTGAAGTTGCAGAACAGACTGAGAGTCTTAGATGAAGAAATTTTGTTTCCAAAAGCTTAATAATATATTACTGTTCAAAAGTTCGGGGTCAGTACGATTTTTTTAAAAAGAAATTAATACTTTTATTCAACAAAAAGGATGTATTACATTGATAATAAAATAAATAAAATAAAATCAATAAATGCAGTAAGATTTCTAGTTCATATAAATGCTGTTCATGTATATATAGATATATATAAACCTATGTTTCATCATCTTGTATAACTGAGAGTTCTGAAATGCAGAGGTTAGTATTTGTGTTTGCCCATTGGCAGTGCAGAATAAGAACAGAACAGATGGATGAATGTCTAAATGTAGAGAGCCAATACTCAAACAGCTCTGTGGATAATTAGCACTCAACCTTCAGGGAAAGTACGTCTAAAAGAATGAAATGATACGCATTATCCCATGGTCAGTTGAAGTGAATTTCACAAAAGGATCAATTTTGTATTAGATTAAATCATTTATGTATTTTTAACAACCTTTCTTAACAAACTGAAGTAAAGAACTGTATTGCTTTGAATGGCTACAACAACTATATAACTCTTTTTTTTATTTTTTATTATTATTTATTTTTTTTGTCTAGTGACATTAAATACAATGAATGCATTTTGTTGAAGAGTGCACATGATAATCATGATACCTCTTTCTTTTAGGTTGCTGTATTCGGTTCTACCTCCATCTGTAGCCAATGAACTTCGGCATAAGCGACCCGTGCCTGCTAAGCGATACGACAACGTGACCATTCTTTTTAGTGGCATTGTTGGGTTCAATGCATTCTGCAGCAAACATGCATCAGCAGAGGGAGCCATTAAAATTGTCAATCTGCTCAATGACATCTACACCAGATTTGACATTCTCACTGATTCTCGGAAGAATCCTTATGTGTATAAGGTGAGTGAATTTCAGACCGGATCTCTTCGTGTCTGTCTTTTGGTTTATTGATAGGCAGATAAAAATACCTTTACAACCATGCTCAAAGACATAAACAAATTTATTTTTGGCCACATCCAGTGATATTCAGCACACAAAGAAACAACTCTGCATGATTGTGACTGGCCTAAAAATATCTTGACAAAAAAGACAAGTCTTGACAAATATGTGTGAATGTGCTTGTGAAAAGGCAAGTTAGCCACAATGTTAAGTTAAACCATTATAACTTGCAAGGTGCAAAATATGAAGTCTAATTTCAATGTCACAGCAAACTTAAAGTAATAAAGGTGTCACTTTCAACAAACGTAATAAACCGTCCAGCTCCAAATTTCAGCTACAAAGTTCAAAGACAAAAAATCTTTATACGTCTTTTTATGATACGTTGTTTTATGATAAATCTTTTATGATGTACCTAATTAGATCAATAAATGAATGACTATATTTAGAGCAGAGTGTGAAGCTTATTTTAGGTCAAGTGCCAGATTGAATTGTCTTATGTGGGCTGATTTATTAAATCTTGCTGTAGGCAACACAAAGTGTCTATACAATACTGGGATAAAAGAGAAGCACATCAAAGTTACTAATTAAATTCACTGGAGGCCTTTAGATTATATGTACATACAGTATGCAGTTGGTAATTAGGGAGTATTAATCAAACAACAATACTTATTTATAAATCTTTGTTGCAAAGCCAAGGCACTCGAGAATTTATATTAAAAAGCCTTTATTATTTCATGTCTTAAACATTAAAAACAAGTCACAGATGACCGCACACCTACGCGCGCAGCTAATACGCCTTCATCAGGGTGTGGAAAACAGACACACTCAGAGTCTCTTTTACAACAATCAACTGATCACATGACAGTCACATGACTGCACAAATCACCACATGGAGAAAGAAGAAAGGAAAAGATGCTTCCACAACATATTACAACATACATCATAAATCATAAATTAAAGTCATCCAATTCAAAAAATTTAAAAGCTTCCACCCCCGTGGTTAATAGACAATATTCCTTTTGGACAGTTCCAGAGGTTAAAAAGAATTTGTGACAAGGAAGAAGAGTTTGACATTAGGGCCCAAGAGATGATTCAGAGGTTTCAGGCACGAGGTTATAAGAACAGTGTGATTAATAAGGCATATAATAAGGCCAAAGGTATTAATAGGGAAGAGTTTCTGGTGCAAAAAGGAAAATCTGCTACAGTCTGCAAAGTCGGTTTATTTTGTGACAGAGTATAGCACAGAAGCAAATAAAATAAAGAAAATTTAAAAAAAAATCAACTGAACAGTTGCGTCACCCACAAATCCAGTTTCAGCTGAAAGTGGAAATTCATGCACGTGTCCCAGATGTTACGCGTAATTACTACTTCTGTTTTAAAATGTGAGCTATAATATACACAACAACTTTAGCTAAAAATAGAATATGAATGTATCATACCCATAAAATAATTGGATGTGAATGTTTTTTTCTTTTTCAAAGGAATTTAACTTTTTCTCTTTCAAATCATTTCACAAGCTGGATTAGACTCCTCTGGAGGCCATATTTGGCCCACAAACTGTGTGTTTGACACGCTTGGTTTAGATATTACAAGTGTAATGTGAGTCTTTCGAACTTCCAGAGCAACCACTAACAGCCATGGTGTTGTACTTTCTGTAGCTTTAATTTAATTAACTTTATTGTCTTAACTTTCTGTGCCTCATAGTCTGTACTTTTCCAACTACACACCATGTATAATGCTCTCTTAAAAACAAGGGCATGAGAACATGTCCTTGATTTACATCCTAGGCATACAGACAAGAATGCACTTCATGTAGCTTTGCTAACTAAACAAAACGGTCGGGTAGAATTTCAAGGCTGGCTCACCAAAAAAAGCAATATTTACTTAAAGCCAACCGTATCTATGTGGTCTAAAGGTCTCATAAAGGACTGGGCTTTCTCTTTAGAGCTGTGATACAGTAGTTATCAGAACACAGTAGGAGAACAGAACACGAGGAGTTAAACTGGCAACATTTGCAGTTTGCATTGTCAAGAAAACTTGGATGAGTCAAAATGTTCTAAAATTGGCTATCTTGGAGGATAGTTTCTCCTGATATTTTCATTTTTTATTTTATTTCGCTGTATTTATATCACAACCTAGAACCAGTTATTATTAGAGTCAAGGCCGCAAGATATATTTAAATGGTTTTTAAATTAATTTCTTATCTTGAATATTCATTAATCAATACATGTTGATTAAAAATGTTAAGTAAATACTGTATATATATGTTGTGCAGATATTATTGCATCAAGTAGGTTAATGTGTTAAATATAAAATTGGGGTAGGAAACTTAAAATATCCAAGTGTCCTTTGAGGTTCATCATACCACAGGCACATTAGCTATTTCTAGCCGTCTCATCAGTTTCTCAAATGTCTCTCTATTCTCTGAAAGGTGGAGACAGTTGGTGATAAGTACATGACTGTGAGTGGTCTTCCGGAGCCCTGCACCCACCATGCAAAATCCATCTGTCACCTGGCCCTAGACATGATGGAGATCGCTGGACAGGTGAAAGTAGACGAGGATCCTGTGCAGGTGATCACTTTTCTTGACCCAGTTACAAGTTTAAACAAAAAGAACATTTTTTCATATTTTTATGCATAGCACATGAGGTTCTGTTTAGTTTTTTTCTTCCAGAACATCTTATCAACTCCAGGATAACATAGTATCACTTTCAGTCTCTCTCAGAATAGCTGAATTATGTAGAAACAAAATTAGAAAAGTGTTTGCTCAAATCTTATCATAACCTGCTGACTGTGAGATTGAATACCAGTTCAAGTATATTTAAGCACGAACAAGAACGTCTCAGTTACATATGTAACCCTCGTTCCCTGAAGGAGGGAACGGAGACGTCATGTCGGATGACCGACGAAATTGGGATCTCGCCAGAGAGACCAATCCACTTCGAGTGTAACTAAATGAGCCAATGGACATTGGCATGCGATTATTGCATCCAGCTGCCGCTGATCACAGCGTGAGCATAAGAGGCAGCTGGTGCACCGCATCAATTCATGCTTTCGCTGAGGAGCCGAGCCGGTGACCTGGCAGCTCAGCGGTGGTACAGTGACTGTGGCGACGGGACGTGACATCTCCGTTCCCTCCTTCAGGGAACGAGGGTTACATACGTAACCGAGACGTTCCCCTTTCAGTCGGTCACTCCGAGTCACGTCGGATGACCGAAGAAATTGGGATCCCTACCAAAGCGCCACAGGAGCTGCCCCTTCCAATGCCCTGTGTAGGCCTCCTGATCCTTTCTATAAGGCAGACGATAGGACCGGGCTCTACACAGAGAAGGTCAACTACTGTTGTTCCTTGAGCAACCCAAACAGTAGGACTAGGATAACACTGGGAAGCGTGCCCTTCCACTTGGAAGAGGCACACTGTGGAGTCACCTCCTCCCAGAGGGGGTTAAGTGACATTCAGACATGTGAAGTAACCCCGTAGGGCCCTATTGCACATGGAAGTCTCTGAGATGGCTCAGGCTGCATCATTAGAGATGGCAGAACGTGGTCTGCCAGGGGAAACACGGCTCTAATAAGCATACCGTGGAATACACATATGGGATCCTGGCAGGGTCTCTCATATGGGCACTAGCCTCGCACCAGATTTCAAGATTTCATTGGCCTTGAGGCCTGGCGCCGGACGCCCCGCCGTGTCCGGACGCCGGAGTGCTGGAGGACTCAACAGGGTTTGCCTAGTTAAGGAACTCTCTGGAGAATTAGGCGTAAGGACGCTGCAAGCCTACTCTGAGCTGGCCCTCTCAGTGCCACTACCCGTTTGAGGTGAGAACATAGGAGGAAACTGGTTCGACACGTAGGCTATAAAACCTAGCGAACGTGTTGGGAGTCACCCAACCCGCAGCTCTACAGATGTCTGCTAGCGAGGCACAACGAGCCAGCGCCCAGGACGATGCGACACCCCTAGTGGAGTGAGCACGCAACCTGAGCGGGCAGGGCACACCTTGTGCTTCGTAGGCCATGGTGATGGCACCCACTATCCAGTGGGCCATCCTCTGCTTGGAGACAGCCTTCCCCTTCTGCTGTCCTCCGTAACAGACAAAGAGCTGTTCTGAGGTCCTGAAGCTCTGAGTTCTATCCACGTACTGACGCAGTGTGCATACAGGACAGAGCAAAGCTAGGGCTGGGTCTGCCTTCTCCAGGGGCAGCGCTTGCAGGTTCACTACCTGGTCCTTGAAGGGAGTGGTAGGAACCTTGGGCACATAGCCGGGCCGGGGCCTCAGTGTTGCACTGGAGTCGGCCGGCCCAAACTCAAGGCACGACTCGTCAACCGAAAATGCCTGCAGGTCCCCCACCCTCTTGATTGAGGCCAACGCAGTCAGGAGTAGGGTTTTTATAGAAAGAAACTTCAACTCGACTGACTGCAACGGCTCAAAGGGGGCAGTTTGTAGGGCTCTTAGCACCAATGCCAAATCCCAAGAGGGAAGGGAGGGAGGACTTCTCCAGCAGGACTGCAATTTCCGCGCGCAAGACAGGGGCATCGACGGCCTTGACTGAAGTGAACCGGATGCCCCTGAACTTGGGGGGTTCCTGGGCGAACTGAATCGCGTAGCCGAGTCTGATGGTCCGCAGGAGCCACCGAGACGGACTGGGGAGCGCTAACCAGGCTCCGAGAGACCGCACCAGCGGGACCAACGGGGCCACCGACGTGCCCGCGGTGGGGCAGCGAGGTGGAACACAGGGACCGACCCCAGGGCCTGTGACGGCAGGGGGCGGGGTCTGGGTGTGTAGTGTAACACTCAGCTGATTTCTCCTCGTGTGGGAGGAGACACAGGAGCCCGGCTTGAGGGTTGTGACAGCCCGGCGTGTGACGACTTGAAGCGGGGACTGGAGTGCTACCGTCCTTACCTGGTTCCACGAATGGGCAGGAGGGGTGCTCTTGGGCAACCACCCGCTGCCTGCTGGCGAGAGAGGAGGAGGGAGGTGAACCCGTGATTCACGGCTCACCACTCTCCTCCTCTTGAGACCCAGAGATTGAGGAAACCACTCTTTTACTGATGTTTTGGGTACCGCTGGCTGCTGGGCCAGCGGCGGAACAAAAACAAAATGAAACAAAGGATTCTCCACCCAGCCCTCCGCCGGGGGAGGGAGTGGTGCAGTCACCATCTCCCGACAAGCAGTCTCCTCCATCTCTGGGTCGCCCGTCTCAGGGCCTCTTGCACTTGCCGCCAGGTTTGGCGGGGGCCTGGACGGGCTGGGCGTCCTGCCTGCAACCGGCTCCACGACGCTGCCTGGTGGAAGGCTGCGCGGGAGCGGGGGCGGCCGCAGTGGGGCGCCCACGGTGACGAGCAGGCTGAGGGGCTGAAGCAGGAGTGGAAGCAGCAGGTTTCCTCCGGCGCATGATGTGTTTGATCGCCTCAGTCTGCTTCTGGGCTGCCGAGAACTGCTGGGCAAAGCTCTCGACAGCGTCGCCGAAAAGGCCGGTCTGCGACACGGGAGCATTCATGAATTGTACCTTCTCCTGCTCCTTCATGTCAGCGAGACACAGCCAGAGATGGCGCTCCTGGACCACTAGTGTGGACATCGCACGACCCAGAGACTGTGCAGTCACCTTCGTCGCTCGAAGCGTGAGGTCTGTCGCAGCACGCAGCTCATGTAGAACCGCCAGGTCGTGACCACCCTCATGCAGGTCTTTCAGGGCTTTGGCCTGGTGGACCTGCAGTAACGCCATGGCGTGGAGGGCAGAAGCCGCCTCCCCACAGGCTCTATAAGCACTGCCAGTTAGACCTGACGAATACTTACAGGCCCGTGAGGGGAGACACGGGTCACCCCGCAGGGTGGAAGCGGCTGTTAGACACAGTTGCATGGCCACAGACCGCTCCACCGAGGGGATGCCCGCATACCCCAAAGCGGCCCCACCATCGAGGGTGGTGAGAGCGGAGGAACCACAAGATTTGTTTCAGGCAGTGGAAGGTGCCCTCCACGACCTTGTCAGCTCTTCATGCACTTCCGGAAAGAATGGCACCGGAGGGGGGTGCTGAGAACCAGCGCGACCCCCACCGAGAAACCACTCGTCCAGCCTCGAAGGATCGGGACGCGGTGGAGGATTCCACACGAGCCCGACATTCTCGGCGGCCCGGGAAAGCATAGCCATCATCTCTGGGTCTGCCTCGGACAACGCTACCACACCCGAAGGGGGCAACTCAGCCGAGTTGTGATCCCCGGAGAGAGAGGGCCCGCCCTCCGATGCAGTGATCGACATCTGGTCGTCAGAGGGGGCACCGAAGGAAACGCCTGGTGCACCCCGTCCAGCAGAGGGCCCAGTGCGCTCCTTCGGCAGCTCTACCGGCTGTGGAGTGCTTGAGGGGTGAGGAGCTCCACTTGGGGAAGCCCTCATCGTAATCCTCAAATCACCTCTGACTCCACCGGATCCAGCGGCGCGCACGCCGGATCGCGGCAGAGGCAGAGGGACTCCGCCATGTTTAACATAGCGGAGTCTATTACGCAACTCCGAGATGGTCATGTCCCCGCAAGAAGAACATGAACCATCCACGAAAGCCTCCTCGGCGTGCTGAATGCCCAGACACGTGAGGCAGCGATCGTGACCGTCCTGAGGCGCCAGGAAACGACCACACCCAGAAACGCACGGGTGATAAGACATCTTTAAAAAAACACAATCACCCATGTTACTCTTTTAGAGAAATTGCTCTTTTAGAGAAATGCTCTTTTAGTGCTGAAGCACGCAGGGGAGCTGGCAACCGCACACTCCTAGTGTGGCTGTCAGCAGGAAGACGATCTTCCTCTCCCGGACACCGTGACCACCGCTGCTGCACCGTAACGCCCACACTCGTTCGCAGAACACTCTCTTGGAAAGGAGAGCAGTAGCTTCAACCACTACCGCTCGGCTCCGAAGCAAAAGGATGAATTGATGCGGTGCACCAGCTGCCTCTTATGCTCACGCTGTGATCAGCGGCAGCTGGATGCAATAATCGCATGCAAATGTCCATTGGCTCCTTTAGTTACGCTCGAAGTGGATTGGTCTCTCTGGTGAGATCCCAATTTCGTCGGTCATCCGACGTGACTCGGAGTGACCGACTGAAAGGGGAATGTCTGATGCAGTTGTTCCAGCATTGCTTGTCTAACCAAATTAGATGACTGAAACTGTAGAGAATAGTATATGAAATTCTACAAAATATAGTAAGGAATGTTAGTTCTGGTTCTCAATTTTGGCCAATGTGCTGCTGCTGTATTTAGTCCAACAGCACTGAACTTCAGTGTTTATATCAGTATGTGTTTGTTGAATCATTCACTCAACTGATTCACTCAGGAATGAAAAACACCAACAGCTGACATATATTTGGCTACCATTAATAGGCCTACTGGGGCTTTTAGAAGATGTGCATTATATGTGAATGGTTGTGGATTCAAAACTTGCTCTACTGTTTTTTTTTTGTTTGTTTGTTTGTTTGTTTGTTTTTTAGTAAATGTCAGTAAATGAATATCAGTAATGGCAGGTCGCATTCTATTTCGTCATTTTACTGTAATGGATAGGGGATCATAGAGAAGTGGAAGCTGTTTGCTGGGGCTTTGCCCAGTGCTGCCCTTGAGAACATTATCATTCTATGCAAATTCCTATGCCACAATGTGCTTCTGACTAGAGGGATGAATAATATTTCATGTCACAAACATTAAGGTTTTGTAATAACTAGTTTATTTTATTTGCTCTTTTCAAGTACACAGGAGGATACAACACAAAATTGCAGATGATAAGCTCTGAAATGAAAGAAAGAGATGCTATACTGTAAAAAAAAAAAAAAACATTTTCACTAAAAATATATGCTGTATATTGTGTATTTTTTATAAACTGAAATAATATCAAAATAGTAAATTATTATTATTGTTTTTTACCTTTATACTTTGTAAACCACTTTAAAACACAGAGGATAAAGAGAAAGCCACATGATGAATCAAAGTTTTCCACGAGCTGAAAGGTAAATACTAATATATAGAAGGTGCACACAGTGTCGTACACACAAATACACAACACCATCATGGTAACACACATGACTCTAAAATAATGCAATAAATATTAACTGCTAACATATTACAAAAAAGCCTAAAACTATGAAGAAACATTTATTTTAATGAAAAAACTGTTACTTACAAAAAAGTTACTAATTACTCACACCAGTTTCTGCAGTTAATCATGATTAATTGTGTTTAACATCAAAATTTGTAATTGTAAATATATTTTCACAGTGAATCTCCAACATTTTAAATTTCCAGGATTTTAAATATTTGATATTTGAAATATTTGCTTACTGGCATCTTTCTATGAATTTATAGGGATAAAAGGAGGATTAATAGCCATTCAACATTTTAGTATTATTGAAATCCAGCACTAAACTGCAAATTATCAGTTTTATTTATCATATATTAACAATTACAGAACATATAACACATACACACAAATTAAACAATAATATAACAACCTTCAAGTTAACAATATTCACATAAACCCACTATAATAAATGTTACATTATAAAACAGATAGTTCTGGTCCTTGATTCTGATTGGTTGAGCTGCATTCGAAGCTGTTGTAAATTACTCTACAAACATACATGTTTTTATTAATATCATTACATGTTATTTGCTTTGTTTTATTTTGTGAAACCTTGCTGCATATATGAAATGACCGTTTTATAAAAGCAATAAGCCCTGTGAAGCCGTGGTTTACAGTGAATTTATAACAGCTTGTTATAAATTGTTGTGCCTAACAACGCCCCTTAGCTGTTATAAATTCACTGTAAACCATGGCTTCTTGGGGCTTATTGCTTTATTTAGCTATGCCTTTTATATAGTACGCTTGACAATGTTTCAGAAAAGACATTAGCAAAGTTCCTTAAGAAATAAAAAAAGAATAATGTTTTTTTTTTTTAACTCACATTATAATATACAAGTATATCATTGTTTATTTATAATTGAATGCATAAATAAATTCTAAATGTTTAGACTTGTTTAATGTACTGCCTCATAGCATAAATTAAACAACATACCTTGCATATTTTGTGTACCCGTCTGATGGGGTTACACAAGCATCCACCCACCATGCTGTCCTTCATAAAACACCCCCATCATAAAACATGCTCCCGTGGGGATACATTTTTGCCAGTGTATTAAGGATGTTTTATGTTTTCTAAGAATAGCTCTAGAATACATCTCAAAGGTGTTAGACGTGTCTGCAGTAAAGTCTCAGTCGGGGTCTTTTATTTAACCAGACAACACAGGTTTGTTATTATATGTGCGACTGTTGAAGATGTGCTGCTGGAACACTAAGAGCATCTAAATTAGAGAGAGGACTGTATTAGGCGAATGGCACGGACACTTTCACACAAAGACACACACACACAAAAGTAAGCACAGTCTGGCAAAGGGAGACACCGTCAGATCATCCTTCCTTTCAGTGTTTAAAAATACACCCACATTAACTTTTTTCTGAACCGTTAGCTCAGCTCTGGCACGTACACATGGCAGAGCATGTCTCGCTCAGAGGAGGAATGTTCTTTGCAATCGCTGGAAAGACAAATGCAAGAAAGAAATGAAAGAAAGACAATCATTTCTCCCCTAGAAGTATGTCCAAAAGACAATGTGAATATTAATATTAATGATATTAATAATTAATTACCTAACTGTTATGATTTGGAGCAGATCACCATTGGAATCCACACAGGAGAGGTGGTCACAGGAGTCATAGGTCAAAGAATGCCCCGTTACTGCCTGTTTGGAAACACGGTCAACCTAACAAGTCGTACGGAGACCACAGGAGAGAAAGGAAAGATAAATGTGTCGGAGTACACATACAGGTGAAAGAAAATTAAAAATTATTTTTCCAAGTTGTAAATGATTGGAGTACGTTTTACAAGAACATACTATTCCAGTTATTCAACATGTAACTCACTGTTACTTTTCTTTATAACTGTTTGTTGAAATATACTAAAAATTTCTAAGTGCAAATTGTTTCTACACCAATTCTGTTTGTTTTCACAGTGTTTATATTTAATGAAATAGTCAGTGCACAATTAATATACTTTTTGAAGTTTACAACATTGCACACTGCACACACACACACACAAACACAAACACACACATATATAATTTTTCATGAGTTAAAGCAGGTAAAATTGCTATGAACTGTTACAGGGTACTACTTTTTACAGTGTTTTTAATAACCTTCTGAATGTATATTAATTGTAAACTGACTATTTCATAAAATATAAACACTGTGTAAAACAAACAAAAAAATTAAACTGTTAAATTAGGTTATTTTACTTCTGTAGTCCCTAGACAGGATATAAAATCAGAAATAAACAATCATTAAAATTATGACAACCAACAGGACTTTTAATAATATAATATAACATAATATAATACACTACCAGTCAAAAGTTTTTGAACAGTAAAATTTTTAATGTTTTTAAAGAAGTCTCTTCTGCTCTGCATTTATTTGATCAGCAAAAACAGTAAAATTTTGAAATATGTTTACTATTTAAAATAACTGTTTTCTATTTGAATATATTTTAAAATGTAATTTATTCCTGTGATGAAAGCTAAATTTTCAGAATTATTACTCCGGTCTTCAGTGTCACATGATCTTTCAAATCATTCTAATATGCTGATTTCTGTTCAAGAAACATTTACTATTATTATTATTATTATTATTATTATTATTATTGTTATTATTATTATCAATATTTAAAACAGTTGAATATTAGAATGATTTCTGAACGATCATGTGATTGGAGTAATGATGCTAAAAATTCAGCTTTGAAATCACAGGAATAAATTACATTTTAAAATATATTCAAAAAGAAAATTATTATTTTAAATAGTAAAAATATTTCAAAATTTTACTGTTTTTGCAGTACTTTTGGATCAAATAAATAAAATTAGAAATCTTACTGTTCAAAAAATTTTGACTGATATAATATAATACAGTGGTGTGAAAAATTGTTTGCCCCCTTCCTGATTTTAAATTTTTTTGCATGTTTGTCACACTTTAATGTTTCAGATCATCAAACAAATTTAAATATTAATCAAAGATAACACAAGTAAACACAACATGCAATTTTTAAATGAAGTTTTTTTATTATGAAGGGAAAACAAAATCCAAACCCACATGGCCCTGTGTGAAAAAGTGCTTGCCCCCTAAACCTAATAACTGGTTGGGCCACCCTTAGCAGCAACAACTGCAATCAAGCGTTTGCGATAACTTGCAATGAGTCTGTTACAGTGCTGTGGAGGAATTCTGGCCCACTCATCTTTGCAGAATTGTAATTCAGCCACATTGGAGGGTTTTCGAGCATGAACCGCCTTTTTAAGGTCAATTACTGTTTTTTAGCATCTCAATAGGATTCAGGTCAGGACTTTGATTAGGCCACTCCAAAGTCTTCATTTTGTTTTTCTTCAGTCATTCAGAGGTGGACTTGCTGGTGTGTTTTGGATCATTGTCCTGCTGCAGAACCCAAGTTCACTTCAGCTTGAGGTCACGAACAGATGGCCGGACATTGTCCTTCAGGATTTTTTGGTAGACAGCAGAATTCATGGTTCCATTTATCACAGCAAGTCTTCCAGGTCCTGAAGCAGCCCCAGACCATCACACTACCACCACCATATTTTACTGTTGATATGATGTTCTTTTTCTGAAATACTGTGTTTCTTTTAAGCCAGATGTAATGGGACACACACTTTCCAAAAAGTTCAACTTTTGTCTCGTCAGTCCACAGAGTATTTTCCCAAAAGTCTTGGGGATCATCAAGATGTTTTCTGGCAAAACTGAGACGAGCCTTTATGTTCTTTTTGCTCAGCAGCGGTTTTCGTCTTGGAACTCTGCCATGCAGGCCATTTTTGCCCAGTCTCTTTCTTATGGTGGAGTCATGAACACTGACCTTAACTGAGGCAAGTGAGGCCTGCAGTTCTTTGGATGTTGTTCTGGGGTCTTTTGTGACCTCTTGGATGAGTCGTCGCTGCACTCTTGGGGTAATTTTGGTCGACCGGCCACTTCTGGGAAGGTTCACCACTGTTCCATGTTTTCACCATTTGTGGATAATGGCTCTCACTGTGGTTCGCTGGAGTCCCAAAGCTTTAGAAATGGCTTTATAACCTTTTCCAGACTGATAGATCTCAATTACTTTCTTTCTCATTTGTTCCTGAATTTCTTTGAATCTCAACATGATGTGTAGCTTTTGAGGATCTTTTGGTCTACTTCACTTTGTCAGGCAGGTCCTATTTAAGTGATTTCTTGATTGTGAACAGGTGTGGCAGTAATCAGGCCTGGGTGTGGCTAGAGAAACTGAACTCAGGTGTGATAAACCACAGTTATGTTTTAACGGGGGGTGGGGGCAAACACTTTTTCACACAGGGCCATGTAGGTTTGGATTTTGTTTTCCCTTCATAAAAAAAACCCTTCATTTAAAAACTGCATGTTGTGTTTACTTGTGTTATATTTGATAAATATTTTAATTAGTTTGATGATCTGAAACATTAAAGTGTGACAAACATGCAAAAAAATAAAAAATCAGGAAGGGGGCAAACAATTTTTCACACCACTGTAAAATATAATAAATATAATATAATATAATATAATATAATATAATATAAACAAAGTTTTGTGTGTTAATGAATTGAATGCTGTTATTGTGTTGTTGTGTTTCAGGTGTTTGCAGTCAGTGGAAAATGCCGATCCTCAGTTTCATTTGGAGTACAGAGGACCTGTAACCATGAAAGGAAAAAAAGAGCCAATGAAAGTGTGGTTTCTCTCACGCAAGACCTAACAGACGCGCCATAGAGCCGATGCAATTTTTATTGTGTTCTCAGCTAATGTGTTTCTTTCTGAAATCTATGAATAGGAGCATACTTTGCTTTCTTGATCATGATCATTTTATTCTTCCCTTCTCAAATTAAGAATGTTCTTTAGTGACCCCTTTCAAGTGCCAATTATCTCTGATTCACAGATAATGACAAAATAGGGGGAAAGGGGTATTACAGAGCTAATGGTAAACAGAGCTCTACACATTTTGCATAGAAATATGGAAATGACTGTCCATTTGATATTAATCATACTATTCGAGTACCAACTATTGAATAGATTCAATACAGAAACAGAACATCGTAATAAATACAACTGGAACATGGTACAAATACACTATGCAACATGCAGACATGCTCATTAAGTGTTTGTTTTCATCTTGCTTTATTTATAGTAAAGAATGTGACAGTATTTAGATCTGATTTTTTTTATTTCATCACTGAGCAAAACAAGTTCTTTTGTAGTCCTATATGTCCGAGTGTTGATATTTAATATTAAGAACACTACAACTTAGAAATACCTTTAACAATTTTTGTTTTAATTGCACACACTAAACCTTCAGATGTTCATAATCTCAACACATTTTGTTACTGTATCAGTGTATTATATTGGAAATACTCAGTTTAACCATAATTAAATTTACTAGACTGAATTTATTTTTAATGTTTCAGATGATAATGTGCATGCTGTAAATAATAAAAATGCCTGCACATTGGAATCATATTTACAATCTCACATTGCGTCAGAGGATTTGCCAAACCTGTACATATAAACTATTTTATGATCACAATTTAGTACACTTACACTAATGTTCTTGTGTTACTATGAGTAGTTATTGCGTCAATGACTCTAAACAAGTTTCTAAGTGAATATTAAATATTTAAAAAGTGGATATATGTCATCGGTGTGAGAGTTTGTATTCATTGAATGTCACAGATAGATCTGTATCATGTCACAATGCTTTATGTACACCTCCGTTTGCAGCATATATTTAAGTCTTGTATTAAAATATTTAAAAGATTTGCATAGTCTGATTAGTTTGTTTGTGTTGCTGGATAAAACAAAATTTTACAAAATAAAACGAGTCGTTAATTTTAATGTCCCTAAGCGTTCATAAGTCTGTCTTGCTGCTTCTAATACAAACATAGTCAAATCTAAAATCATATTGTTTTTCATAAAGTCAGTCACAGACCCTCAGACTCAGTCTCTTTATAGGCGGTGTGATATGAAAAGAAACATTAACAAAAAATATAAATGTCAGGAGTGTACAGATTGATTAAATATACTGAAAGTGTTTATTTTGTGGAAATTGTGAATATGCTTACTATGGATCATAATTTTGACTGCTTAAACTTAAGCAAAAACTCTACTACAATATGAGCAGACTAATGTATTGTCATCAGCAGAGACGAATATTGCCTTTTTACAGTCAGACATTAAAAAAATACTAAAGCAATAACCCTGCTGCTCACACATGAATGTGAGTCACTCTCCAAATTTGTCTTGTCAGTCTACTAATATTAGTGCAACTGTCTCCTTCTTGTGGTATAATTATGTAACTACTTGGTTGCTCAGATCTGAAAACTAATACAACATCAATTTATAGTTCAAAAGAAATTTATACTTCACCTTGGACTTTGAAGTCACTATAACCCTAATATTTTCAATATTTCCACTTCCCATATTAGAGAAATCAACTTTCATTTGTAGATTACAGATTATGTAGTTGATCATTACCTTCTGGACACAAACTGTGCTAGCAGTTACTACTCCTCTGTAGTAAAATACAACACCATGCCAAGTGCACTAATAATTATGTAATAAAAAGATTAAAACATCATAGAAAGAGTTTTGAATTGCATCTAAGCTAAGAGTCAATGGGAAGATAGATGATGCCCTAGTGATAAGAGTTCAAATTCAAATCACAAGATTATTGGATTACAGCAACCAAGCATGGCTTCATCCTGATTAATAAACAACCTTTCATGTTTCGTAGAAGAAGAATTGTACGGGGCAAAAAAGCAGATAATCATACCTACAGTGTATGAACCACAAAGGTCTCAATACAGCTTGTACAACCACATATTATGCAGATATAAAAAAATAAAGTTGTGCATATACACTGATGTTGGAGTTAGTAAGACTTTTTATTGAAAGAAATTAATACTGTTTTTTATTTAATAAGGATGCATTAAATGGATCAAAAGTGACAAAAATATGTATACTATAATGTGTTATATTAAAAAAAGTATATTTCAAATAAATGCTGTTTTCCCCTTTTTTGTTCATCAAAGAATCCTGAAAAAAAGTTTCACGGTTTCCATTATAATATTGCAGCACAACCGTTTTTAACATTGATAACAATAATAATAATAAATGTTTAATCAGTTTATAAAAGAATGATTTCGGAAGGATCATGAGACACTGAAGACTGGAATAACGGCTGCTGAAAATTCAGCTTTAATTAAATATTTACTTACTATACTTCTAAATATATTAAAATAGAAAATAGAAAACAGTTATTTTAAATTGTAATACCTCACAATAATACCACTTTACTGTATTTTGAAAAAATAAATACAGACTTGGAGAGCCTAAGAAGCTTCTTATTACAGAAGTCTTATTAACAATTTTAATAAAGTAAGATAACTGTTATTTTGTTAAATGTATTAATATTTTGCAGACTCATAAACATATGACCACAACTTTGTGAACATTTTTAAACCGTAAATATCATAAATTAATTTAGACTTTTTCTTATCTTCACTTTCAATGGGACGATACCAAAGGTCTTGCAATGGGACGATACCAAAGGTCTTCAAAGGTCTTATTATATTGCCCTGTTGAGAGATTACGACTGAGGTAATGATGAAATAAAGCATTATCAGAGATTATCGTCTCTTTATATCTCTTTATCTTGTTATGGAGTCTCCAGATGAAACTTCCACACCACATGCTGCTTTGATTTCATATTTGACAAGTCTTGTAGAATTAGCAGTTTAAATTTTCATTATTAGTAAACATGCTGCAGCTCTTTTCACTCAATACTTGAATCATTGTAAGCAATAACAGTGAATAATTCTCAGTAAGCTGGTGAGTCATCAGCAGAATTGCATCAGAAGAGTTTCGCCTTTCACAGT
Organism: Spinibarbus caldwelli; assembly: GCA_039654775.1. Lineage (NCBI taxonomy): Eukaryota > Metazoa > Chordata > Actinopteri > Cypriniformes > Cyprinidae > Spinibarbus > Spinibarbus caldwelli. The sequence goes on from CM077225.1 coordinate 17,384,366, forward strand.
TCTCAACAGGTTTAAAAGATGTCAAATTACGCTTGCTAAAATTCATTGCTTAAACACACCACTCATTGTTTCACAGTTAGTTCTTGCTACATAAACCACAACTACTGAACAGACACACCCTACAGAGTTTAAACAGTGAACAATTCAAACAAAAGCAGTACTTTGTGTGCAAACAACAAAGCCACTACTGCCAAGTGATTACTTGACTGCACAATACAAGTGAGCGCTTGTTCTCATGGAATGACTTGAAGCCTCCACTCGTTTACACAATTAATGAAGAAGCAAGGCATGCTGGGATGTGTAATGTATAGCCTGGAGGGAGGGTGAGATTTATACTCTGTGAGCTTTACTCAGCCACATCAGCATGAAGATAATACTTAGATAAGACAGAGCGCTGTCACTCGCAAAGGTATAAAAGACAGGCACAGGGTAAAGTTAGGCCACCTTCAGAATCACAGCAGTCTGTCATCATGGCCTTCAACGGGACCTGGAAAGTCGACCGCAATGAAAACTATGAGAAGTTCATGGAAGAAATGGGTAAGTGGACACAGACAAATAGCCTGTGAATAATTGGTATCAAACGCTGCAAGATTCTATGAATGTGAACATGTTGAGGGATTCAGTCAGTCATTATTTATAAGGTGCACGTGCACTGCATATCTTCAACAGGCGTCAACATGGTTAAAAGGAAACTAGCTTCTCATGACAACCTGAAGATCACCCTGGAGCAGACCGGAGACAAGTTCCACTTGAAGGAAGTCAGCACTTTCCGCACACTGGAAATTGACTTTACTCTGGGCGTCACCTTCGACTATTCTATGGCAGACGGCACTGAGCTTACAGTAAGCACAATGACCTTAGGTTTCAGAGGTGTTTTCGGGCTTATATACTCTTAAGGTTCCTTATTTGCATCTATGACTCCATAAAGACCCTTTAACATCCATGGAAACTCTTACTGCACAAAAAGGTTCTTTAGATTACATAAACTGTTCTTCACACTAAATAAAAACGGTTCTTTGGGCAACCTAAAATGTTTTTTTCTGTGGCATTGCTGCAAAAAGCTCCTTTGGAAAAAAGGTACAAAAATCACTGAGGTTTTAAAAAGGTATTAATATGTACACTTTGGATACTAATATGCACCTTTGATGTATTTATATGCACCTTTTAGGGGTAAATAAAGTACAAAAACATCTTTTGAAAGGGTACCGCCCCAGTGACAGCTTTTGTACCTTTTTTTTTCTGAAAGTGTAATGATCAAGGGCAAAGGCTAAGATGCATGCAGAGCAGTGCTGAATCATGATGCAAACAATAATATTGATAAATAATGATGTTAAACATTAACTCTTTTGTGTTAAATCAGCGTCACACGTCACATTTACTGAATGTTGCCAGCTGATTATTTGCTTAATCGATGTGCTTTTATACAGTGTTGTAATGTAACGAAGTAATAATACTTCGTTACAGTACTTAAGTATTTTTTGGGAGTATCTGTACTTTACTTGAGTTTTTATATTTCAGCCAACTTTTACTTTTACTCCACTACATTTCCTAATTAAAATGTATACTTTTACTCCGAAACATTTCCCCGAAACATATTCGTTACTTACTACAAAATAGTCGGAAGAACACAGACTGCAAGAAAACAGGTTTGACAAATCAGTTGTCTGCTGCTTGCAAGGAGTTTTTAGACTCCTAAAAACACCTTTGCTCATGCAAACAAGTGCTCACACAACCCCAGATGATTTCATTCAGTGTTGCCAACTAATTTTCAGGGAAAGTTGCTAAAGGAAGGTTGATTTGTTGCTAAAAGTTGCTAAATGACATGCGCGATGTCGATGATGCAAAATTGTCTCTTCATCAAATCTCAGCAAAAAATATATTTTAAATATATTCATTTAGATTTGCTTGTAAAATAATATTAATGCGTAATATTAAAATATAAATAACTTTTAAATACAACATTGAATTATTGAACATTTACTCATTTTTGAATAATTACAATTTAATTTTGCTTTAGCTAGTAAACTAGTCAAACTACACATTCTGAACAATTAGTTTTAAGCAGTGTATTTGTAGTTAATTAGTATGCTACGCTCTAAGAAAAGTCTGTAAAAATAGGGCAAAATCTAATATAAAGGAATTTTCTGTATCGATTTTTCACAGGTTTTTACCTGCATTTTAAATGACTCATTGTAATTTGTGTTTTTGGGTTACAGGGTTACAACGGAAAATGGATAATGGATAACAGATAATGTCCTGGAAAATTACTATACCTTTTCCATTTGTTTAGATATTTTTCTTACAGTGTACTAACTGATCAACAATCACATGTACAAGCTACTAACAAGGTGTATCATAAATGAACAATTATTAAATTATCATTATAATTAAGTTGAACAATTGCAGATAGCAGCTAACTTAATTCATGTGATGTGTGTACTGCGAGGCATCTTTGGTTTCCTCTTTTTGTGTAATTTAGATGGAAAATGTGTGCCTTTTTATTGTTTAAATCACATCAAAAGTTGCTAAAAGTTGCCAAATAATAATAATAAAAAAGAAACTAAATTTGTTGCTAAGTGCTTTTGAAAGAAAAAGTTGCTAGGGTAGTCTGAAAAGTTGCTAAATTTAGCAACAAAATTGCTAAGTTGGCAACACTGATTTCATTTTCCACTCAAGTCGAGTCTGGGTTGTGCGATATACAGAATATCATCTGCGATAATATGGTAAGCGTTGTTGTAATGATGTGCGATCTGACATTATCAAGTAGGCTATATCACCAAATCACAGAGTTTATGCACGTAAATTTATTAGTCTATTAAAACTCAAAATTGCAGGCATTCTAAATTGTAGACGACAAAAATGCTTCTGTAGGCTTTTTATAGTTATATAATTTAATATAGTTAACTTAATCTATATCACACAAAGAGTACCGTTTTTTCTGCAGATATCAGCATGATAACACATTTAATAATCATTTTATACAAGTTCAGTAAAGCAATAAGTGACTTGCATTTTAGACATAATTGCTTGTTTTTGCTCAATTTTGCCAAAGAAAATAGTTCCAAACAAAGATCACAGCACTGTTTTGCATCTCTGAGCAATGGACAGTGTTTTGAATGAATCAGCTTTGTGAACTAATCGGTTGAATAAATGATTCAGTGATTCTCTCATTAACACAGTCAAATGCTGTGTCCCAATGTGCCTACTTATACTACGCACTTAAAGTATGTACTCTTTTGGTGAAGAAAAAGTACACACTTTTGAGTGTGTAGTAGAAGAGTAGGCAAGCTTTGGGACATACTATCACGTCACACAAGTGCGTCTTTAACTGAGCGCTCTGTCGCACCTGTTACACGCACCCTGTCACTGTAAACTGTAAACATCTTGTCACAGTTAATATCCTCCACATTTCATTTCATTTAACTTCCTAAAGATGGAGAAAAAAGAAGTAGCTTGCGGGTCTTCCAGTAGCAGTCTTTCATGCGGAGAACTCTGCTCATATTTTCTGCATAATGATGCATTTAAAAGTTAACGACCAAATGGATGTTTATAAAAGTTCACATTGCTGTTGCAGATTAAATATAGCACAGATAACAAACAAACAAACAAACAAACAATAAATAAATAAATAAATAAATATTTTTTTTTTTATTTTTTTTTTTACCAAGTTAAATGTTGATTATTAGAAACCCCTTTTTCTAAACCTCTCTAGCTAACCATCTGTCGCGCACATCTGCCATGTTTGTAGTTTTTTAACGCGTTGTATTCGTGTTTGTAGTTCTGGACCGAATCCTTCCAATGGATTGTGGACAATATTAGCCATTAGAGTGTGCACGGATCCACACTTCAAAAATCGACCTGAAAAAGTAGATCATCCGGGGACTTTTGGCATACTCTTTTCAACATACTATGCTTTGGGACACACTTATTCTAATCTCACATACTAGTTAAGATGGATAGTATGAACATTGGGACGCAGGGACATGCTTTGTTTCTGAATGAATCAGTCATTTGAATGAATCGGTTGAATCTCAATGACTCACTCATTAACTTGCTGCCACCTACTGGCGGTTTTAATGTCACGTTTCAACTTTTTTTCATATTTTAAATTATTTCAAATATCAGTATTCAACGTTTTATGTTAAAAACAAAACATTAGGCCTATTTATGCATCTGTAACTGCAGTTTAAATGCATCCATGTCCCCTCTGAGATACTTTAAACTGTGTAAATACATCTAAATGCTATTTCAGATGCAGATTCCAGAAATGTTTTCTTATGTTGGAATGAACTAAGTACCTCACTAAGTACCGGATAAAGCGCTTCTTATTCTTACCCAAAAATACAAAATGGAAGAAAGAGTTAAAACTGAACACAATCTTGTTACTCAAGCTGTGTATGAACATTTTTTATATATATTTATTTGCTTCTTTTCCATTTTGCATTTACTTGTACTTTTACTTTCAATACTTAAGTACATTTAAGATTTAAAAAAATACTTTTCATACTTAAGTACATTAAATATCATATGCTTTAAGACTTTTACTCAAGTAATATTCTAAACGGTGACTTCAACTTCTACCAAAGTCATTTTTTGGTAAGATATCTGTACTTTTACTTGAATATGGCTTTCAGGTACTTTATACACCACTGCTTTTATAATGAGAGTGGGAACTACAAAGTTAACACTTTGAATATCTGAGTGACAGACAAGAAGAATATGTAACTTTCATAACACCTTCTATACAAGCCTCCTGAAGAAACAATCAGTTACCAGTCAACTAGACAGTTCAAAATGAATCTGACCATAGACCTTCTGATTGCAGGGATCCTGGGTCATGGAGGGTGACATGCTTAAGGGGACTTTCACACGCAAGGACAACGGAAAGGTGCTAATAACAACCAGGAAGATTATTGGTGATGAATTTGTACAGGTGAGTTGTCATTCCTTATGGATGAAGACAGAGCCTCAGATCAAAAGTTGTGTTGTTTAACATTTTGAGTTTTGCTTACAGAGCTATACCTATGAAGGTGTCGAAGCCAAGAGGATTTTCAAGAGGGGTTAAAATGACATCAGCATTACCAACATTTCAAAATTACAATTCTAGTGGGACGATATGAAACTTTTACATATTGTAACCATGATAATAAGGGTTTTAACAATAGGCAGCCCTAAAGTTTACAAAGTATGTATGTAAATCATGTGTCATTTGCACTGTGAGTTTTGATATTTGTGGTAATAAAGCCATTTTTATGTCCTTTAGTGAGAAGTTTAAATTTTTTGCAGTATGTGTCATGATTCGTGTTGAATTAACTTCAACTAGAAATACATTGAGTCAGCACAGGTAGAGCGTGATTGTGGATTTTTAAGAAGGAAAGTACATTTATAATAAACATACAGTTCAAAGAAACAGATTGGACCAGTGATTGAACATTTGAAGTTTATTAAACAAAGAATAAAAATAACTGCATAGACATCTCCAAAAATATATAATGGATATCATTTTACATTATTCATTTATTTTGAATTGTCAGAATTTTTCATGAAAAAAATTGCAGGAAGGCACTCCACAAACAACCTCTAGGGAGTATGTACAAAGGTCCATTTGCAATTAAATTAAAGTCAAGGACACAATCGCTATTTTTGTCTTTAAGACTCGGTCTTTAAGATTAGGAAAATTGTTTGTTTTATATATATATATATATATATATATATATATATATATATATATATATATATATATATATATATATATATATACTGTATATATATATATATATATATATATATATACTCAGTTACCTGTCACAATCCAGTAAAAGATAATCAATGAATTTGATATTCAGCATAAAATGGTCATTCCTGTTCACAAGCAAATACTGATTCAAGCCAAAGTGCATACTGCCCTCCTGTGGATGGCTCTTATAAGATACTCGAACATCACAATCTACAAGAAGAGGGTACAAAAGGACAAGTCTCTCCTATGCTGCCCCTTAAATACAAATACATTGCAATTACAAGTACAAAAACAATCCATATTTTTTCAACTTCTTTGGCAATTCTCTTGCATTACTTCTCACTGGGTCACCAGGACCTGACAAGAAAGAAGACTGATTATATTGCATTGTTTTTAAATACACATGACCCTACAGACGATAAGCAGTTTGGAGAATGGATAGATGAATGGATGTTTTTAAATACATAAAGTACCAGTCAAAAGGCTGAACACAACTATTCATTCATTATTATTATTATCTCAAAGCACATTTTCACAAACTATGAATAGTCATTCAATGGCTAAATTCAGAACAGCACATCAGTGTTAATTTGGTATCATTTACATTTTATTATAGTATTTATTAATATTATAAATTAGCTTAATGATTTTGATGTTATTTTTATTCGTTTTTATTTTATTTAGTTTTATTATATTATTTCAAGTTTTTCATCTAATGTGTGTATTTTATTTCAGCTTTTTTAACACTGCAGCATACTAGCATATTACTCTTACTATTTTACTATAGGTTTACATGGTATGCTGTTCTCAATTCATTCCAAAATGAAATCACTCAAGGAATTTTATAAAGTACAGTAGTAGTGCCCATTGTGTTTGTTTATTATTCATAGTTTGCCTTTTCCTCAACAAAGGTATGTTTAGAACAAACAAATTCTATCATCAATCCAGCTAACTATGGTAACAAATTCACCTGCCAGTATCTCTATTATCTTCTCGCCACTAGCCAATCTCCTTTCACGTTCTTTATCAAAATAATAGAGCATTGCATGCACCACTGGCTTGTAACAATCTTAGTTTGCTTGGCTCAGCTAAACGTTTGGCTGCTCAAAGCTTGAAAACAGCTTCACTACTTTATGTTCTTTTATGGTCTTTCTCAGCACAATTCTCTGCTGTGTGTTATTTAGATGAAAAATGGCTGATATCTGCACTGATGTTTGCTGTGTTGGCTCAGCTCTATTCTAATGAAATGTTACATTGTATATGGGACAGCAATAAATAAAAAGTAACTAGAAAGCTGTAAGTGAAGAACAGTAAAATTACAAATTATCCTTCTCATTTATCAGGGTAGATTGCATGTGTAAAATATTTGATCAATGAGCCTGGATGTCAGGCTCAGACAAGAAGAATCCAGACTTCAGATAAAATGATCTCGAGAAACTTTCTGAAAATTTCTGACTAACACTGTAGATATAGTTCTTAAACATACTGCATTAGAGTAGAGGGTCACTATTTATCACAGCCATTGATATAAATACTTAACATTACAATAAGGATTTGTTAACTTAAGTTAGTATTGTAGGTGTCTATTGTCTATTGTAGGTGTCTAACTAACTATGAAGAATTGCATTTAATAATTCAAGTTAAAATAATTTATAAATACATGATCATTGGTCATTTGTAAACTGATTATGATTAAAAAGTTTAATGATATTTTCTATTATTTTATACAAATGTGACCCTGGATCAAAAAACCAGTCATAAGGGTCAATTTTCCTGAATAAATAAGCTTTCCATTGATCTATGGTTTGTTAGGATAGGACAATATTTGGCCGAGATATAACTATTTGAAAATCTGGAATCTGAGGATGCAAAAAAGTCAAAATACTGAGAAAATCGCCTTTAAAGTTGTTTAAATGAAGTTCTTAGAAATGCATATTACTACTCAAAAATTAATTTTTGATATATTTACGGTAGGAAATTTACAAAATATCTTCATGGAACATGATCTTTACTTAATATCCTAATGATTTTTGCCGTAAAAGAAAAATCAATCATTTTGACCCACACAATATATTTTTGGCTATTGCTGCAAATATACCTGTGCAACATAAGACTGGTTTTGTGGTCCAGGGTCACAAATATACTAGCATGCTTTTATGTATAAATTAATATTAATCTAAATTAATACATTCTCTAAATGTACTGTTCATTCTTAGTTTGTGTTATCTAATGCAATATCTAATAAAGTCAATAAAGTGTTTAAAGTCAATTAGTACATTGCTACAAAAATGTGCAATGTTATTACTTGTATTTTTTAAACTTTTGGATTTGAACCAACAGATAAAACTGCATCTGAAGGTTTAGCGAGAACTTACCATAACTTTCACAAATATCCATGTTCATCTAGCCCTTTTGAAGTGACAGGGTGCCATTTAGCAGTGGGCTTATTGTTGCTATTGCCTGGAAAGGATAATTTAATTTAGTTAAGCTACTAACTACAGTTAGTAAGTTATTAAATATATGCACTACTGTTCAAAAGTTTGATATCAGAAAGATGTAAAGAAATTAACTCTTATTCAGCAAGAATGTATTAAGCTAAACAAAAGTGACAGTAAATATATTTCTAATGTTACAAAATGTATACATTTTAAATAAATACTGTTGTTTTGCATTTTGTAAAATCCTGAAAAAAATATATTACTGTTTTCACAAAAACATTATGCAGCACAACCATTTTAATAAATGTTTCCTGAGCACCAAATCAGCATATTAGAATGATTTCTGAAGGACACTGAAAACTGGAGTAATGGCCGCTTAAAATTTAGCCTTAAAATTTTATTTTAAAATATATTAACATTGAAAAAAAAAAAATTATTCTAATATTAATTCAAAATTTTAATGTATTTTGGTCAAATAAATTTGTCTTGGAGAGAATAAGAGACTTTTCAAAAACATTTAAAAAACTTACTAACCCAAACTTTTGAATGGTAGTGGCAATACAATAATATATCAATGACTGAATGAACAGATCAGCTTAGCTTTAACATACCAGAGTCAGGCTTATTTTTGGCACGCTCAGACTGGCCCTCTATGCGGCTTGAGTGTCCTGTGTCTCTCCCATCCTTGACAGCTCCTCTGGGCTCAGGCATGGAGAGGACCAACGGCCTCTGGTGGTGATACTTTAGTCTGTAGGTGTCTGTCATACAATTATCCACAGAGAAATAAGTAGTCAGCGCTACTCCAGATCCTGGAGACACTGATGCAGATGTCTTATCCCAACCACAAGATCTTTCTTCAGGCTCGCTGGACACCTGCTCCCCTCTCTCCTGGTCAGAACCTGATTTTGAGCTCACATCTGATGAGCTTAGGCACGTGCCATTGACTTCCATCCGCCTGTGTACTGTGGTGGTGTGTGCTGATGGAATGCCACGACCGGAGGCTCTGGAAGCTGTCTGTGATGGCTCCTGTAAAATTCTGGGACGGAAGGGTGGAGTCTTTATCTCGATGGGTCGCTGTGCATGTTTGGAGTAAATTGGCATTGATGGCGCTATGGCTGATTCTTCCCTTGGCTGCAATGGGTAACTGCGATTAGGACCCGGCGATTCATGTGGAGCGACTTCACTGGTGCTAGAACGATAAGCGCTGTCTTCCTGCTCTGAAAGAGGGTTAGTGAGTTCATCAGAACTGTTACACTCTGAACTGTTGATCTTGCCTAGGCGGCGCAGTAGGGGGCTTTCTGGGCTGTGGTGCCATCGCATGGAAACTTCCTGTTGCTCTGCTTGAAGTTCACCAGTCGATGGGTCTTTCTCGGCATTGCCCCCTTTCCTGGCACCACAGGATGAGTATCTCAGCTTCCTTCTGTGAAACATGAACACATGTATTTAGATATCACCTTATTTCACATCTTCATCTCCACTCATCCAATTTTTCCACCTGTACCTTAGATTGTAAACACAAACAAACTAATAAAACAAAATCCTGTTCACAAAAATGGGCCGTTATACACTTGACCTATAAACCTCTGCTGTAAAGGAGTCAATGACACCCTAGTAAAAAAGTAATATATTTAAAATACATTTATTTCATACTAAGTATAGTTCAAATCTATTAACATATTTACTGATGTATCGCATGAGACTTATTGATATAAAAGTTATTATTAAAGTTTATTTGGGGTACTACTTGTGCACAATGCACATTTCTTAATATTAAGCCTAAATGTTTTAATGTCACTGTTGATGATGATTGTATGATCTTTGAATAATATCAGTCTTTAAATGTAAGATATTTAAAGTGTACCTGAAGTATACTTGCAATAGTTCCACTTTAGCACAATCAAATATAATTCAGTTTATCTTTAGTTGGACTTCATCACTACTTCCACACAATTAAAGTGCATTAAGTACAAAATTAGTTGTTCCAATTTAGCAGACTTAAAGTATACCAGTTTAGTATACTAAAAGTACAGTTGCAGGGTATTTTTATTAAGTACATAAGTTGAAAGTGAAAAAAAAGTGAAAGTCGTGACGTATTGTCAAGTATGGTGACCCATACTCGAAATTGGTGCTCTGCATTTAACCCATCCAAGTGCACACACACAGCAGTGAATAGTGAACAAACGCACACACACACACCGTGAACACACACCCGGAGCAGTGGGCAGCCATTGCTCCAGCGCCCGGGGAGCAATTGGGGGTTCGGTGCCTTGCTCAAGGGCACCTCAGTCATGGTATCGAAGGCAGAGAGAGTGCTGTTCATTCACAATCCCCACCTTCAATTCCTGCCGGTGCGAGAATCGAATCAGGTTACGAATCAGGTTACAAGCCTGACTCCCTAACCATTAGGCCACGACTTCCCCCTTCAAGTTCAAGTTCAAGTTCAAGTTCAAGTTGAGCTGTGGACATATAGTGGAACGAAATGTCGTGTCTCGCAGGACCACGGTGCTACACACTAGTTAAGCATAAGATAAACATGCATAAATAGGTAAATGTATTTGTAGTATACTTAGCATAAAATAAATGTAGTTCAAATACATTTTAGTATATTTATTTTTCACTAGAGCATATAGTTGTCCATGATAAAGAAAAGGAAACTTTTTTTTTTTTTTTTTTTTGCAAAACTAGTTTAAAACAAATGCACTCTTGCATTGATGCTGGTTTCATATGGTTAAAAAACTTTAAAAACTATTTTCAAGAAAAAAATTAATGAGTTACACTTATTTTATTTTGAGGTGTCCTTGTTACAGTGTAATTATATATTTAAGTACTGAGTAATATTAATTAACTACATGTACTTACTATATGGCTAGGTTTAGGATTAGCGTTTGGCTTAGGGTTACTTGCACGTAATTATGTATACTTTATTGTTATTATAATAATAATAAGCACATGTAACGTGTAACAAGGACAACTTAAAATAAAGTTTTACCATTTAATGTAATGACTCAAATGTCATACATGTTATGTGGTATAACCATCAAGTCATAACATATTTTCAAATATCTTAAGTTTACAAAATGTTATGTTTTCTTTGTTATGGGGCGGTCACACTATTTTTTGAGCACGCAAAATTGTTTTGGACACTTTAGTGGTTGTGATATGATGTCATGCTCTGCTGCGTCTTTTTAAAAAATTAAAAAATATAACAAATAATAATAAATACAAAAGTGTAAAAACATACAATACTACTCCACTTTTCTGCAAGGTTGCAAACCTGCAGCTTTAAAATTTGTGTTCTTTTAATTCTCATAAGAGGTCACACCGTGACATATCGATATAATACAAAATCACAGATTAGAGTTCACAAAAATTAAACTTTGGAACACAACAAAATGCAAAACATCTTTACAAGAGGTTGTGTTTCCAGTCTCCAGCATTTGCATGCGTATGACTAGAGGGCAATGGAATGAAAAATATAGTGTGACTGCCCCTTTATTCAAAACATAAAACTTTGATTTGGGGGCCAAATATTCAAAACAAATGAAAACATATTTAAGCAACGAAGCAGTTTTGTTAAGATATTTATTTAATTAAGCTTTTTCACTCAATATGATAGGCCAGGTATATCATCTTCACCTTTTTTAAAATTTTGTGCACCTCAAAAAATACATGAATTTGAATTAATAAATTAAAAACATGACAGTGTATTCAAGTAATTGTAGGAATTGCATTTTTAATGCATTTATGTATAAAATTAATAGATTTAACAAAAATGAACATCACTTACTTGACCTAAATGCATAACTGTCCATGCATTGTTTGTTTTTACAAGTTGAGGTACAAGGTGACATTTAACTTGCATTTTGTTTACTTATTCATATAAATATTTCCTTGATATTCTCTAAAGCAAATTGTAATTAAAATATCACCATGAAATGCTGTTATAAATGTGAAATATACACTGCCCTCCAAAAGTTTGGAAACGCCCTAGAAAAGTGGGGTTTTGGACAATATTGGCATGAATCCTTTTTAATTTGTGATCATTTTGCACTGAGAAAGGACAACACAAACTACGAAAACCTATTTTATTACATAAACAGTTACATAAACAAATAGAAAATACTTACATTTTCGATTCATCAAAATATCCACTATTAGCAGCTATTACAGCTCGTTCATAAAACAGGTTCACTGTATTCTAAACTTAATTGGCAATCAATTGTTGAAGCTATTAAGGTGTGCTGACCCAAAAATCTTTTAAAAACCTGGGCCAAGTTTAAACCAGTAACCAGGCATCACAGCTGGCAAAGGGGCATGTCTGACTTTGACATGTATATATTGCCATTATTATGTAATCAAAATGAAAATTATTATTGCTAGTCTTCAATGATAATGTCAAGTTACTTTAATGTACTGTATTTGCACCAAAAAATGGTAAGGATTTATGCTGATATCATCCAAAACCACACTTTGCCAGGGGTGTTTCAAAACTTTTGGAGGGCAGTGTACATTGTAACATTTGCAGTATAAAGACAAAGCCTGTAAATACCTTGAACTTGGGCTGCCTTTCATGAGATGTTCTGAGTTCTTTCCCTGAATTTTAACCAAATGTTTACCTGAGGGAACAAATGTGCAATAATTTATTTCATGAGGCATCAAACAACAGACAATAAAGCCTAAAAGGTGAATTTTTGCATCTCTGACATGGGTGTGTAGCGACAGAGGAAAAGAACTGCCAAAATCCTCCAAGCTGGATCGCAGTGGGCACAGACACACTCACTAGGACACATCCTACTCACTTATTTATAAATAGACAGACTATTCATCTCTTTCCTGCCAACCTGCTGAGCTCCATGTGAGGATAAAGCCACAGGATACAACACGTGCTCTAAGTACAAGATTTAGGCTTCAGTAAGCTTAAAGAATACATTTTACAATTGATTATGTTTTTGCATTTTTTACTTTTACGGTGCTCCTGTCTTTTTCTGAAAGTGTGCTGTCCTGCTGACTTCTGGTGCTTTTCTCTTTACTAAGAAGGGGCTTTAAAATTCCATGACTTCTGGGAAACCAAGATGGTTCTGAAATAGTACATGTGGATTTGAAGGACTAGGAGCTGACTGCCACACAAGACTGCCACACAAGCCTTATCGACTGCAGTGCAATTTAAGCTTTATAAAGAATTCTTTTTTATCTCTCTTTTCCGCCTCCATCTTTGTGTTCCAATGCAATATATATCAGTCTTTAGTGGGGCAAAGTGTTTTAAATTTTAAGCTGCCTCTGTCTCTTGCTGTGTAGAAGAAGGGGAGAGAGGGATTTTCTCAGTTTTTGGCATGCTACCATGTGCTACCATGGAATTAGTGAGAATTACAGCTGTGTAAAATCACAAAGTATACAAAAACATGACAAAATTGTAGACGATTCAGTCTTTTGGAACCACTCCAAATGCCTGTCTCTCGTTTGGGGTTTGATGGAGCTTGATTTCATATGTAGCTTAAACTAAAACAGACCGTGCTACACAATGAGGTGCCCATATGACCTAAAATGCTCATTCTGTGAATGAGATATGTATTTTGTTTAAAAATGTCCTCTACAGAATGAGCATTTTGTTGAGCAATTTTTTGCATTTTGCTGATTCATGAAATAGAATTTACAAATGCATTTTGTGACATGACGTTACACTTGGTGCCTCATTCTACACTAATTTAGAAATACTAAAACAGAAAATGAAACATACCTGTTTTTTGGGCATTTTTGGACCCAAAAATCATGAGTTAGATTCAAACCAGCTTCTCCTATTTGAGCACCAAAGCTCAACATCGCTAAAGTACAGTATATGGGCTACTGGCTGGGCCATGACTACTGTTTTAAAATCTTAAAAAAACAAATTAACTACACAGAAAAATATTATACTTTGGACCAATTCAAAAAATTATACATATACTCAACTTACAGGCAAATTTATTAGTTTTCTCAAATGTATCAGTATTCTCAAATTATATTTATGGTTTGATTCAAACATTACATTTTGATTTAATATTAATCAAAAATAGTTATTTTCCTGAAGACAAATCATTCATACAAAGTAAAAAGATTATTTATTATAAAGACCATATACTTAATTAAAGGGAGTCATTTGAATAAAAAAGTTAAAACAGGTTCTAGTCATTTGATTAATGTGTTTTGAAGCAAAAGCTATAAGTTTGTAACAAAATGTGTTTGCCTCAGGCTAAAATACGAGTCCTCTATCCATAATATTGCTTTCTACAGTGAAATAGTCATCTTGTCTGAATCTTAAGAGAAATATGCACAGATATGCACAAATATGCAGAGGACAACAGGGGATGTAATTTTTCACTGGATGATGTGTTATTATGGATTATGGACTGGTATTTTAGCCAGAAGCAACAGTTTAAAGTTAGAATACCTTAATGATGTATGTGTTTCTCCAAAAAACGTAATTTATCACTTAACAAGATGTTAATTGATGGACTGGAGTCATGTGGATTACTTGTGGACTATTGTGATGTTTATCAGCTTTTTGAGTTTTCATTCTGACAGCTTGATTTGCTTTTTGGACAAACTGAACAAAACAAGTTTAAAGCAGGATGCACACTGGCAAAAAAAAGAAAAAACCTGGATTGCAATAAGAGGCATGGCGTATGATTAATACTCACTGTGGTACAGCGGAGAACACACTGCCTCCATTTTTGAGTCACCTTGGTTATTATGGCCTTGATCCCTGAGGAAATACACCACTGAATCAAGAACAAGGAACCCAAAGGACAAATCACACACACCTATCATTACTTAATTTCTCCTACCTGAGGTGCTGTGCATCTTGATTGAGTCTGAGCTCTTTGCCTGTGAAGTTCTCAACACCCGGAGAGTCAGGATTGGTGGAACCACTGCTCAACCTATCACTGCTCTCGTATCCTGATTCTGTCCTCTGAATCATCCAGTTATCACTTCGCTGTGCTACATTTGCTCCACCTTTAGGCCTCGTCACCATCATCTGTCGCTGAGACTCCTGGGAGCTTTGACTTTCAGTCTCCAAACGTGAGTCATCTTCATAAATAGTCATCAGACCTTTTTGTTTTTCCTTCATCAGTTCTCTCTCATGGCCAAAGCGACGGACACATCGAGGGCTCCCACGCTGATGCTGCTGCTGTTGCTGCTGCTGACGCCGCTCTAGTTCGCTCAGCACACTGTCTACATTCAGGACCTCTCGCACTGGTCTCCATGAGGGCTTGGACTTGCTACGTTCAGGGAGATTTGTAGACCCACGATGGCAGAGGGGTGATGAATCAACATGACGACTGGAGCCAGTAGCCATTCCCTGGTTTGAGTGGATGGACTCCTGGGGTGATACACGAGGATGTACTGAAGAATGCTCAGGTCGAGAGACTCGTGAGGGAAGAGTTCTCTGTCTCTGGTCAGAATGAAACCTCGGGCCATTCTCAGGGGGAGAAGATGATCGAGGATATGTCATATCTAAAAAAAAAATAAGAAGAAGAATATTTTTAATTAGAAAGTAATTAAAATTATATATATACAGTGGCCCAAAATGTATTTGGGAAACTAAGCCAAAATGTAGAAATGTCTTAAATAACAGAATATAATTCAAAGAATGATTGCCAAATTGCCAATGATTTGGGGTTATATGTCAAACTTTAAAACAATTGATACATTGTTCAAAATTAAAACACCTATAGATACTTTCCGGTTGTCAAATTTTGTGACACTTGAGGATATTTGACTTCATATATACGGGTGCATCTCAAAAAAATAGAATATCGTGAAAAACTTTTTTTGTAACTTATTTCAAAAAGTGAAATTTTCATATAAATTTTAGATTCATTACATGTAAAGTAAAACATTTAAAAAGTTTTTTGTTTTAATTTTGATGATTAGAGTGCAGTGATTGAGCCAGTACTCAAACTTTTTTCCTGTATGTAAGTTGCCTTTAGAAGCTCCGTCTGTCAGAGCAAGCACCCCCAAATGAAAATAGAAAAGTTGAATCATGAAAGTCAAAAATACAGTCTCTCAAAATATTAGAATATTTATCTTTGAGTTTCATTAAATGACAATCCCTACAGTATAAATTCCGGGCATATCTTGTTCTTTGATACCACAATAATGGGGAAGACTGCTGACTTGGCAATGATCCAGAAGACAATCATTGACACCCTCCACAAAGGGGTCACAGAAGGTCATTACTGAAAGGGGTGGCTGTTCACAGAGTGCTGTATCAAAGCATATTAAATGCAAAGTTGACTGGAAGAAGAAATTGGGTAGGAAAAGGTGCACAAGCAACAGGGATGACCGCAAGCTTGAGAATACTGTCAAGCAAAGCCAATTCAAACACTTGGAAGATCTTCACAAGGAGTGGACCTAAGCTGGAGTCAGTGCATCAAGAGTCACCACACTCAGACGTCTTCAGGAAAAGGGCTACCAATCCACCTCTGAAACAGAATCAACGTCAGAAGCATCTTACCTGGGCTAAGGAGAAAAAGAACTGGACTGTTACTCAGTTGTCCAAAGTCCTCTTTTCAGATCAAAGTAAATTTTGCATTTCATTTGGAAATTAAGGTCTGGAGTCTGGAGGAAGTCTGGAGAGGCACAGTATCCAAACTGCTTGAAGTCCAGTGTGAAGTTTCTGAAGTCAGTGATGATTTGGGGTGCCGTGACATCTACTGGTGTTGGTCCATTGTGTTTTATTAAGTCCAAAGTCAATGCAGCCGTCTACCAGGAGATTTTGGAGCACTTTATGCTTCCACCTGCTGACAAGCTTTATGGAGATGCTGATTTCCTTTTCCAGCAGGACTTTTCACCTGCTCACAGTGCCAAAACCACTTCCAAGTGGTTTGCTGACCATGATATTACTGTGCTTAATTGGCCAGCCAACATGCCTGACCTGAACCCCATATGGAATCTATGGGATATTTTCAAGAGAAAGATGAGAAACAGTCGATACAACAATACAGACGAGCTGAAGTCTCAATAGAGCCTCAGCAGTGCCACAGGCTGATCGCTTCCATGCCACACTTCACTGATGCTGGAATTTTTGTGCTAAAGGAGCCCCGACCAAGTATTGAGTTCATAAATGAACATACTTTAAAGAACTTGAACTTTTGCAAATCCTTTTTTTCAATGATCTTAGGAAATATTCTAATATTTTGAGATATTGGATTTTTGACTTTCATGAGCTGTGAGCTCTAATCATCCAAATTAAAACAAAAAAACTTTTGAAATGTTTTACTTTACATGTAATGAATCTAAAATATATATGAAAGTTTTACTTTTTGAAATAAGTTACAAAAAATGAAGTTTTTCACGATATTAAATCTTTGCATATTCCACTGGGTTTTATGTTTTGTTATCTGATGTAAAGCTTGACATTTTTAAAATGTTTAAAGGCTTTTTGGTAACACAGTCGCTATAAACAATTGATTCATGTTGTTTCTAATTATTTAAATGCACATTAATGATGTTAGATAATATGCAATATAATAATATGTATAGTAATATGTACAAATTTAGTCAACATTAGATACAGCCTTAACTGAAATTAACTAGCAATGAGCAATACATTTGCGACAGTATTTATTAATTTTTGTTAACTTTATACTATATGGTAACAGTAGTTACAGTACTAAAATTTGTACATTGTTAGCACATCTTACATCTTAGCTCAGGTCCATTAAATAATATTAACATATACAACTTAAAATGTATTAGTAAATGCTGAAAGTAACATGAACTATGATTAATTTGATTAATCTTTCATTGTTTGGTTGATGTTGACTAATGTAGTTATCAAGTTGAACCTTTCTGTAAAGTGTTTCCAAAAAAAAAAACTACGTGAAACCTTGAGTCTCAGCCTTTCATAAGTGTCACAGTTATGTTTTTAGTTTGTTTTCAGTCATTGCTGTCTTCCTGACTACCTGAGTTCATTAATTACTTTCTATGGTTTAATCATTTGATAAGTCCTTTTGTTCAACTGTTGCTTAATTAGTTCTTTGTTTGTTATAATATTTATATGCCTGTTGTGGGTTCACATTAACGTTAACAAAGTTCATCCGTCTGTTAATAAAGTTTGTTCGCTTTAATCTACTTCTTCATGCTCCTGCATACACCACATTTAGCCAAAGCATGACAATAAGTTTATGCTGATTTTAACATGAATTTTAAGCCTCTTTGAACAGTATATGCTTTCGGCAGGCTGTTTAATTGGACAGATGGTTTGCTGTTATTTTGGAGATTAGCCAGTACTCAAACTTTTTCCTGTGTGTAAGTTGCCTTTAGAAGCTCCGTCTGTCAGAGCAAGCACCCCCAACTGAAAATAGAAAAGTTGAATCATGATGGGCACATTGCTTCTATGTTTTCAAACTCCCAGAAATATATCTGTAAGCTGCTATCTCAATTAAATAAACAGTGGCTGTATATACTGGCTCATGAGCCAAAGTAAAGTCTTATATGGAAAGAGATTCACTGACAAAATTCTTCATTGCAATGATTAATCCTTCATTCTTTGTAATTACAATTCATTCATTTTAAATTTAAAACAGTTAATGCTTTTATTTATTTAATAGTTAATTGGGCTTTCTGTGGAGTCAATAGTAAACAATATTTGCATTAAAAAATGTAGCAATATTAAAATCTGATATCGTCAATTGTCTGAATTGATTAATTAACACCATCAAAATATATATCTGAAATATTACAAATATTTTTATACTGTCTCAAATTCAAAGCAACCGATGCTAAAGCAGTTCTGTTTTGGCCTGTGGATGATGCATGATTGATGCATCTTACCAACACTATAATAAGATTTAAATAAATATTTATAAGCACATTAGTATAAAGGTACAATTATTGTATGACACATATTCTGTACGAATAATCATTGGAACTGTATTTATTATAGAGAAAAATATAATGGGCACTATAAAGGCTACTGTCCACAGGATGAATTCATTTTAGAACTCAAAAATGTCATTATATATATGTATCTTTCATTAACATACCTTTGTGTTGGAGAGAGTCTGATCTTCGGTAGCTTCTTTCACTCTCTCTTCTCTGTCCTCCTCCTCGATGAGAAAAATCTCTGGAAGACTCTCGGAACCTGCTGGGACTTTCTGGAAGCACTTTAACTGGGACATTGAAAAGGGAGAAATTTGTGACTTTCGTCATATCAGTATGTTTCTAATGCAATTTCTCCATACATTGTTTGTTTGACTTACACCGATTGGCTGAAGACGGCATTGTTTTGTGGGATCCCTGATTTGTTCGTTGGGAACCAGCACTCATATCTCTCACACAGTCCAGTTTCTTAGAGCCTGACAGCTGAGTATCTGCCAAAGCGAAAGAGAGACAGAGAAACACAGGGGTAAACCTACATTCAATTAGACTTTATATATTCTAACTTTGCATTACTATTTAGTGTCTACATGCCAATACTTTGCAATGTCGTGAACTAAAAAAAAAAAATTAAAAAAAATTTCAATCCAACCCTTTTCTTATATGGGATACAAAAGGAGGAGATTATGAGATACAAATAATTATGAGAAAGTTTGTTATTATTATGACATAGTAAGTCGTTACTATGAGAAAGTTTCTTAATATAATGAGAAACTAAGTCACAATTATGAGAAAGTATCTCATTATTATGACTTACAGAATAAATATTTTTTCTCAAAGTGGCGGAAACGGGCTTCCATAGAGAAGTCTGGCAGAATGTTAAAAAAAAAAAAAAAGTTCCATCAAATGAAAGCCAAAAAACTATACTTGTATGAGGAACAGATCAAAGTTTACAAAAAGAGAAGTGAGAACATTCAGGTAAACTTATCCTTTTGAAGAAAGAAAGAAAGAAAGAAAGAAAGAAAGAAAGAAAGAAAGAAAGAAAGAAAGAAAGAAAAAGAATTGCGAGTTTTAAATGACACAAGGATGTCTGGACTTTTGACTGATGTAATCTTGTGAGTAACAACAACCTTATCCATGGCACATGATGCAAGGCACATAAAACGTAATTACCGTAATGCGCCACATTTTAATACTATCTATCATATTGCCGTAGACCAACCTATTTTAATGTATTTTCAGAGGAAGACTTTTATAAATTGATTCTGTGTCTCATCCAGTGCGCACTGAGTTAAGTAATCAAATAAGGCAGTGCAGTCTGCAACTTAATAAACAGCTTTGAGTAGAGGCCTCCTAAACTACATTACATCTCTGCTGTGTCTGCAAACTTCTGCTGGGAGAGAGAAGACAAACTTGCTTATTATGTGCTTATATAGGACACACAGTGAGCCACCCCAGATGTTTGAAGAGTAAAAAAATAAGCACATGGATTATCGCATTCCCCACAGATGAAGAGCAAAGTGGATTTGCCATTGTACACACATAAATATTGTATAATAAATTAAATAAATAGGCAATAATAATCCAGTTAAACTAAAACCATCAAAACGAAACAATAGAAAATTCATTGGATTTAAATCAACATCAATCATAATATAATCTAACTTGAAGAGAAAGATAGACTTAAAACTTCAAAAAAGGAAAATGACTATTAAATACTTATGTAATACTGACCTTACTGCAAAACAATGTTGAAAAAAGACTGCAAACTAAAACACACAGATGCATTTTGTCCTTAATCACAAAAATAATATTAACTAATCAAAGCATGAAACATGATATTGAGAACACAACACACCAATAATAATACAATGATAATAAAATTAATACTTTATTTAACTTTTTTGAATTCTTGCTTACTTTTTGTTATGTAATGTTTTGTGTGTTGTGATTCCCTTAGCTCTGCTTGTCTGGATACAAGAATAGTTACAACAGGAGATCGCTTCCTGTTGAGATCACGTCCTGTTCCTACCTGCCGTGCTGCTGTTTGTAGCTCCGTGTAGCTTTGTTTATCTGAAGAAATCTCTATCTTACTCTATCTGTTGTTTAAATCGCTAAAGTATAATTTAATTCTCACCATATTTCTGATTTAAGACTAATTTAACATCATCGGCTTTTAAACTCTTAATCTAAACCGCAAGCGCTACACGTAGCAGCGCGTTACCGTTAGCCTATTAGCTTGTCAATCACATCTCCATTCACGTTTTCTACCACTTCTTCTCTCTCTCTCGCTCTGTTTCTTTTCTCTCTCGCTCCTTTTTTATGAGTCCATCAAACTACTGTGGTGAGTCAGAATTACTCTACAATCACGGTGAGTAATGGCTTCTCCTTGCATCGTCACTTGCACCGCTTGCCACATGTACAGATTATCTGTCTCTGTCAGCAGCGAGGGATTCTAATGTGATAAATGCAGGGAAATAGTTAGGCTGACAGAGAAGATTTCAGAATTAGAGACACGCACCCAAAATTTAGTTGAGGACAGTAAGAATGTGAGGACTGTAGATACTGCTTTGGATGCGACTAGCTCAGGCGGGACTCCTGTACATTGTTTGGTTCCGGTTTCAGCGCCTCTGCAGCAGAGCAACTGGGTGACTGAGAGGCAGCATAGTTGCGGGTCAAAACTCCGCTCTTCCGTTCCAATCAAAACATCAAACACTCCCCACTCCGTGACGCACCCACTGAGAAACCTGATGAAAGTGCTCTAGTTATTGGCGATTCTATTGTACGGAACGTGAAAACAGAGACACCAGCCACCATAGTCCAATGTTTACCGGGAGCCAAAGCGTCTGACATCTTGGCAAATTTAAAAGTGCTGGCTAATGTTAGACATAAATTCAATAAGATTTTTATTCACGTTGGCTCTAATGATGTTCGACTTCGCCTGTCGGAGATCACTAAAAATAATGTTAAAGTGGTGTGTGAACTTTCAAGTACGATGTCAGACACTGTAATATGCTCTGGTCCCCTCCCTGCTTACCGGGGTGATGAGATTCATAGCAGACTGCTGTCACTCAATGGCTGGATGTCTAAGTGGTGCCTGCAGAATAACATAGGTTTCATAGACAATTGGAAGAGTTTTTGGGGCAGACCTGACCTGTTGAAAAGAGATAGTCTTCATCCCTCCTGGGGTGGTGCCGCTCTTCTCTCTAGAAATATGGCACATAGTCTTAGAGTTCGTACTTGACTAACTGGGGCCCAGGTCAGGAAGCAGACAGACTGGCTAAACCGACCCTCTGCTAGCCGCCTCACGTCACAGAAGTCAGTTAATTCTCAGCACATAGAGACTCTTTCACCTAGATATCACATTATAGAGACTGTGTCTGTTCCTCGAACTAGAAAATACAGAAAATGTCCAAACCAATGTAAGAGTAAAAATTTAACTGATGTTCAACAAATAAAAACAGATCAAATACAAATAAACAAATGATAAAGCTTGGCTTATTGAATATTAGATCCCTTTCTACAAAAGCACTTTTTGTAAATGATATGATAACTGACCATAAACTAAATGTGCTTTGTTTGACAGAAACCTGGCTAAGACCAGATGATTACATTACTTTAAATGGGTCTACCCCCCAAGATTACTGTTACAAACATGAGCCGCGTCCAAAAGGCAAATGGGGAGGTGCTGCTACAATTTATAGCAATATTTTCAGTATTTCTCAGAGGTTGGGTTTCAAGTATAATTTGTTTGAAGTAATGGTGCTTCATATATCGTTATCCAAAGAAACAAGTGTTAATGATAAATCCCCTGTGATGTTTGTACTGGCTACTGTATACAGGCCACCACGTCACCATACAGACTTTATTAAAGAATTTGCTGATTTGCTGATTTTCTTGCTGAGTTAGTGCTGGCTGAAGATAAAGTCCTAATTGTTGGTGATTTTAATATCCATGTTGATAATGAAAAAGATTCGTTTGGGATCAGCATTTATAGACATTCTAAACTCTATTGTTAAACGACACGTGTCAGGACCTACTCATTGTCGAAATCATATTCTATATTTAATACTGTCACATGGAATTGATGTCAGTGGCGTTGAAATTTTGCAGCAGAGCAATGATATCTCAGATCATTATCTAGTTTCTTGTATATTCCATATAGCTAAAGCAGTAAAGCCAACTCCTTGTTACAAATATGGTAGAACTATCACCTCGACCACAAAAGACTGCTTTATAAATAATCTTCCTGACTTATTTCAGTTCCTCAGCATATCCAATAGCTCAAAACAACTTGATGATGTAACAGAAACTATGGACTCTCTCTTTTCTAGCACTTTAGATACGGTTGCTCCTTTACGTTTAAGGAAGATTAAGGAAAAGAGTCCAACACCGTGGTATAATGAGTACACTCGGGCCCTAAAGAGAGCAGCCCAGAAAATGGAGCACAGCTGGAGAAAAACAAAATTAGAGGTATTTCATATTGCTTGGCGGGAAAATACTCTCTCCTACAGGAAAGCCTTAAAAATTGCTAGATCTGCTTACTTTACGTCTCTTTTAGAAGAAAACAAACACAACCACAAGTATTTATTCAATACAGTGGTTAAATTAACAAAAAATATAACACCAGCAGTAGAGCCCGACCAATATGGGTTTTTTGGGGGCCGATACCGATATTCGCGCGTAAAAAAAGGCCGATATCGGCCGATATTCTTGTGTATATTATAGTACAGTACCAGTCAAAAGTTTGGACACTTTCCCATTCCTGTGTCCAAACTTTTGACTGTTACTATATAGAATACTATAGTATATACATAAACAGAATATATATACATAAACACATTTATTGCAATGATCACTCAGATGTGGTGATCAAACACTTATAATGACGTGACAAAGATATGTAATGGAGGCAGGGCATTTATCAATTTAACAATAAACTTTATTATCCAAAATGAGTCTGACATCAGTGCACTGAACAGTAAAAGTGAAGTTTATTTAACTTTATTACAATTCAATTCCATTCAACTTTATTCCGTTGAAGTTTATTTCACTTCAGAACATTCATTCACGGATTTGCGCAGACTTCACACACAGACGAAACTTACTAGAGAAGTATGAAGTGTGACATAATATACCACTGTAAATCAATACAATTTAAATTCACATCTCGCGCACTTTAATGCCCTTTGAATGTAACGTGTACATTCCCTTGGAACTGGAATCATGGCGGAATATCATGTGAAGTCCACTTCGCAGGGCACTTACGGTCGAATAAGACAACGCTTGAATGCTGCAGCCTGAACAAGAGACCTCTTTACCGAAGTTAAAGTGATGGCTGATGTCATTATCTCGTGAACGCGGTGGCAGATCTCCACCAAATTCGGGGGATCCCTTCAGCTCGAGGAGCCCTCTCGAATGCCACCCTCCGCGCCTCAGTAGCCCCCTGGGATCGCCAGATTGGTCGGCGCCCGACCACAAATTTAACCGCCCGTAACTCCTGGACCCCGGGGGCTATCGTCGCAGGGGTGGTCTCATTCGAAAGGAGCCTCAAGACGTACACTCGATTCAGCGTTCGAGAGGGTTCCTCGAGCTGAAGGGATCCCTGAATTTGATGCGGATCCGCCGCGCTGTTACAGAGATATGGCCGTTCAAAGTTTCAATGGTATTCCATACACTTAAGCTTTAAAGCGTTTCATCCAGGTCGCTAGTAGCAAACAATGGAGCGCGCTCTGCTGGACAAACTATATAATTACACCATATACAAGCATTTTATCTGCGTTTTATGTTCTGTAAAAAAAATGTTCATATAGGTGGCATATCGGCGGCATATTCGCCGATACCGATATATCTGCGACAGGCTCATATCGGTTGATAAAATTGGCAAAACGATATATCGGTTGGGCTCTAATCAGCAGGTGCAGACATTACCCAACAGCACAGTAGTAATGACTTTATGAACTACTTTACTTCCAAGATCGAAACCATTAGAGATAAAATTGTAACCATGCAGCTGTCTGCCTCAGTATCGCATCAGATAGTACGCTATAGATCCCCTGAAGAACAATTCCACTCATTCTCTTCTATTGGAAATGACGAATTGTATAAACTTGTTACATCATCTAAACCAACAACCTGTATGTTAGACCCCGTTCCATCTAAGCTCCTAAAAGAGGTGCTTCCAGAAGTAATAGGTCCTCTTCTGAATATTATTAACTCATCATTGTCATTAGGATATGTCCCAAAAACCTTCAAACTGGCTGTTATTAAGCCTCTCATTAAAAAAACACAACTTGACCCCAAAGAATTAATTAATTACAGACCGATCTCTAATCTCCCTTTTATGTCAAAGATATTAGAAAAGGTAGTATCCTCACAACTATGTTCCTTCTTAGAGACAAATGCTATATGTGAGGATTTCCAGTCAGGTTTTAGACCATATCATAGTACTGAGACTGCTCTCATTAGAGTTACAAACGACCTGCTCTTATCATCTGATCGTGGTTGTATCTCTCTGTTAGTGTTACTGGATCTTAGTGCCGTGTTTGACACTGTCGACCACAACATTCTTTTAAATAGACTAGAAAATTATGTTGGCAATAGAGGAAGTGCACTGGCATGGTTCAAATCGTACTTATCTGACCGCCATCAATTCGTGGCAGTAAATGAAGAGGTATCATATCAATCACAAGTGCAGTATGGAGTACTTCAAGGCTCAGTACTAGGCCCCTTACTTTTCACGCTTTACATGTTACTCTTGGGAGATATCATTAGGAAACATGGTGTTAGCTTTCACTGTTATGCTGATGATACTCAGATCTATATTTCTTCGCGACCCGATGAAACATGCCAATTTGCAAAACTAACAGAATGTATAGTTGATATCAAAAACGGGATGACTAGCAATTTATTACTGCTAAATTCTGAAAAAACAGAGGTGTTAATTATTGGACCAAAAACTTTTGCATGTAATAACCTAGATCACTGTCTAATACTTGATGGCTGCTCTGTAAATTCTTCATCATCAGTTAGGAACCTAGGCGTACTTTTTGATAGCAATCTTTCCTTCGAAAAACATGTTTCTAGCATTTGTAAAACTTAATTTTTTCATCTTAAAAATATATCTAAATTACGACTTATGCTCTCAATGTCAAATGCAGAAACATTAATTCATGTGTTCATGACCTCGAGGCTAGATTATTGTAATGCTTTATTGGGTGGTTGCTCTGCGCGTTTAATAAACAAACACCAGCTGGTTCAAAATGCAGCAGCTAGAGTTCTTACTAGAACCAAGAAGTATGACCACATTAGCCCGGTTCTGGTAACATTGCACTGCCTCCCTATTAAAAATTGTATACATTTTAAGATCTTGCTAATTACCTATAAGGCCCTGAATGGTTTGGCACCTCAGTATTTGATTGAGCTCTTATCACATTATAGTCCTTCACGTCCGCTGCGATCTCAAAACTCTGGCCATTTGATAACACCTAGAATATCAAAATCAACTGCAGGCGGGAGATTGTTTTCCTATTTAGCGCCCAAACTCTGGAACAATCTACCTAACACTGTTCGGGAAGCAGACACACTCTGTCAGTTTAAAACTAGATTAAAGACCCATCTCTTTAACCTGGCTTACACATAATACACTATCGCATTTCTATAATTCAAATCCGTTAAAGGATTGTTAGGCTGCATTAATTAGATCAACTAGAATCTGGAACACTTCCCAAAACATCCGATGTACTTGTTACATCGTTAGAAAAATGGCATCTACGCTAATATTAGTCTGTTTCTTTCTTATTCCGAGGTCACCATAGCCACCCAGATCCAGACTGTATCCAGATCATAGGGTCACTGCAGCCACCCAGATCCAGTCCGTATCCAGATCAGATGGTGGATCAGCACCTAGAGATGACCTCTACAGCCCTGAACGTCAGTAGAGACCAGGACAACTAGATGAGCCCCAGAGACTGATCCCCAGTGAAGACCCTATTTCCTAGACGGCAATCGGGACAAGACCACAGGAACCAGATGAGTCCTTTGCACAATCTGACTCTGCTGCAGCCTAGATTTAAACTGCTGATTTTGTCTGGCCAGAGGAGAATGACACTATTTCGACACACTATTTCCCCGTCTAAATACTGTAAAGCTGATGTAAAGCTACCCAGCTTTATATCAAGCTGATGTAAAGCTGCTTTGACACAGTTTGCATTGTTAAAAGTGCTATACAAATAATAGTGACTTGACTTGACTTTGGCTTTTTGCCAGTTTTATTTCTAGGGTCAGTGAGGTCAGGAAATGATGGACAGAAAAGGTGGAATGGTATCAGGAGCACCAAAGCTCTAAATGTAGGGACATGTGCGTGTCTCTGACACTTCTTTACAATTTACAGAGAAAATAATTTTAAACCGCTGAGAAAATTTTGATGTCAAATAAAAAATAGTGTTGTTGCTATTAAAGGGATCCTATTATGCTCTTTTACAAAGTCTTGATTTTGTTTTGGGGGTGTACTAGAACATGTTCTCATGCTGGGTGGTTCGAAAATCGCATTATTTTTCACATAATTTACATTGTTACAATACCTTCCTCCCCAGCCTGGCACAAACGGCTCGATTAGTTTCGGGTTTGATGAAGGCCCGCCTTCCGAAAAACTAAATGTGTTGTGAATGGTTAGCTGTCCCAGTGCGTTGTGATTGGCGAACAGCTTAGACGGTGTTTCAGTACTGCCCCACCCCTTGCCAAAACCCCAAGTCAATATTGCCATATCAATTCAGACCCCGAGAATATTGAACAAGAGGATCGCGCAGAGCCTTTGCAAGACATATTGAAGTGGTAATGATATTGTTGTTGTTGTTGTTGTTGTTTTGCTAAATCGCGTTTTAGATAGGATGTCAACAACAGCTTAAAAATAACTGACTTTACTATGTGCAGATAAGTGCAACAGTAATATGTATTATGTTTATTGTTCTTTAATTCTAACATTATAACATGAATTGCAGTGAAACTGTTATACAGTTGAATTTATTTATACCATAGTCCCACAGATTTACACTATTTGTGGCGGCATATATATGCAAATTCATTCTCTGCCAGCGGGAGGCGCTGTTGGAGTGGTAGAGAGCAAGGTTTCCCCGGTAACGCTGTACACAAAGCAGAGCTCCGCTCACAAACACTGCTTTAACAGACATTACATGCAAGATGACATCCAAAATTTTCTGAAGACAGTCGGTTTCCATCAGAAATACAGTAATATAAAAACACCCGCACCAGGTTTCGATTTTGAAACGTGTAGTGCTCAACCAAGCGTTCTCCCCACCCGCCAACCATTCAAATTTCCGGAGATGGGATTTATTTTAATGATATTCTAACAGGCCACTTTGTGATGTCACAAATACAGGAAAACGACTTTGTAGTCCAAACGAGCCGTTCGTTGTAGTTCTTGAAAAGGGATTTTTTTTTTTTAAACAAAATATCTCCTTTTGGAGTGGACTTTGAGATTTGTAATTTTGTAGATCTTTTCATGCCCAAACATACACACTACACACTGACTAAAATTCAAAAAGTGAAAAAGCATAATAGGACCCCTTTAAATAGTACTGTTTAAAAGTCTTTGTTAAATTTATAAACATACAAAAAAGAGAGCATGACAAATTTTAATGACCAATTTTATTGATGTTCTCTTTTTCATTATGGACAAAAACATTTTCTAAGCCAAACTTTATTAGATAATGTTGTCGTCAAGCACAGCATTTAAAGCCAGTGAAAACTTAGCAACTTTGATGACATCATGGCAGCGTGAGCAGTCTATCACTACCAAGAAAGCATCTGTGTTCTGTTCAGCAGAAGTGTTGCCAGCTCAGTCTAAAGTACAGAGCTCAGCAGAGACTGCAGAAACAAGCTGGCACAGATCCCACATTAAACATCCTTCCAAAAGCACCAGAGGAACAAATCCAGGAAACACATTAAGACCTCTACAAAAGACTGAGCAACTACCAAGAAAATACACAAACGTCCAGCAGAGAAAGTTATCATTTACATTTATGCATTTAGCAGACGCTTTTATCCAAAGCGACTTACATAGCATTCAAGTTGCAGTTTTTTACATTTGATGAGCTCTTGCTTTCCCTGGGAATCGAACCCACGATCTTGGCGTTGCTAGTGCCATGCTCTACTATTTGAGCTACAGGATAAGTATAATTATCAAGTGGACAAATTGCTGCACAACTGCAATAGTTACCCATGTGCAACACTGTTCTGTGCTGTGCAGCTATTGACACAAATAGTATCAAATTAATGACACTTACAGGAAAAAAGAAAAGAAATACAAGCACTACTTACAGATATTCATGGAAAAATAAGAATGCTTTCCCATTCCAATAGGACTCTGTGAATATGACAGCCTGGGGAGAATATCCATTTAGCACACGAGTCAGAGTAAAGCAAGAATGGAACAGAGAATTGAGGAAAAATTCAGTAGAGGGGACAAGAGAATAACAGTGCAATGCAGAGGCCAGAGGGAAAGGATTAAGACAGACAGAAAGAGAGAGAGATAAAGTGAAAGGCAGAGAGAGAAAATGCGCGTGGGTGATAATCCCTGTCCTCGGTAGAGTTCAGAAACCCGCACAGAAATCAACTCATCCACCTGGCAAATGCTTGCTGCAAAACTGGGATTTGTGCTCAAGGTTACAAATAGAATATTGTAATGAATAAAAGCGCATTTTACATAACTCTCAGAGCCCACTGAATGTTGGTCCGTACCTAATTTCCATACAAAAGATCATTCATAATAATAATAAAAAAAATTATGTACTAATATAGTTTCATATATTATTCTTGGAAACAACAGCTTAGTGATTTGAGAGAAAAATCGCTTTATTCATTCATTTATTATTCTATTATTCATTTTGGAATGCAAACCCTCAGGCTGACGTGATGCTGGGTTCAACAGATTAAAATTTTCAGTAGATTAAATATTTAAAAAGATTACACCCAAGCCAACAGAGCCAAAAACACTATGTACATTAATAAAAATTATTAATCAGGTGTGTTTTCAAGTATTAGTCTAATAAAAACAATTTATTGATAAATAAAAAAAGCAATTTATAAGAGATGAAATTTGAGAAATTTGAAAAACTATAAAAGATTTTAGAAGCAGTAGACAACATTTTGGTTCATCTCCTCTCTTCATACACTGTTAAACAAAGCAATATTACCTGTCCCCTTCCCATTGAGGGGGGAGCTATAACGGGACCACATGGTGGTCTGTCTGGGGGCATCCTCATTGGACACTGCGGTACCATCTGGGTTGGCATAGAACAAGAGGAGTGGCTGGAAGTGACCCCGGATACATTTAGATGCCACATCTTTCCACTTGGAGCCAATCTAGATACAAAATATTGGATACAAAAATATGTCAGTGAACACCAAGAGTTCAAATATATAAGATTATATAATGACCTACTTTCAGCAAAGTTTTTAGAAGGTGCATCTGCAAACATAGTCCAATGCAAAAAGGGACCAGAGATTCTTAAATCAGAGTCAAATTTAAACATAGATTTAATTATTACTCACACTAGCACTAATAACATCTGGCTTTAAAGTCAGGAAATCCAAAAAGTAATTTTAATGAGGTGAGTGTGCTAACAAAGATGATGTCAGACACTGTAATCTGCTCTGGCCCCATTCCAAAAAAAAAAAATAATAATGAATAGAGATATGTCATCTATGACATCCAAGTGGTGTCCAGAGAATACAGTAAAATAGCAATCAAAGATTCTGTAATTGGAAGAGTTTGTGATGTAGACTTGGTCTGTTGAAGAGAGAATGACTCCATCCTCTATGAAAAGGTGCCACTTTTTAATATGGCAAATAATCTTAATAGTACTGCATAAGTATCTGACTCACTGGGGCTCAGGCCAGAAAGCAGACGGGCTTAAGCAACCGTCTGCTAGCTACATCACATAGAGACTGTGTTTGCTCTAACTCTTAACTAAGATCTGCACTTAGCTTAGCTTACTCAGTCTGCTCCTCATTATCAGTTTGTCTAATTACAATTACTTCAACTAAAAATAGATTTGTTAACACATCTGACTCCACTTTTATACTTAGTAAAAGCTACCTAAGTTAGTATAGTATTATACAAATGTATAATGGTAGACACTATACTGACTAAACTACTAAAGGAGGTGCTTGATGTAGTTGCTAAACCACTTTTCTTTTGTTTTTCCCATTTTAGGACATTGTCCCTATTAAACCACTTAACGGTTATTAATTCCTGCATCAAGAAATCATAACTGTATCCTTGTGAATGTATTATTTTCATTCCCATTTGACTGCACTTTGATTTGCACTTGCAATTTCATTAACCAAGAAAGTACTAAGTAATAAGGTAACTACAATGAAGTTAACATGGGTTAACATCACTAGATATTACCTCTCTTCTATGAGGGATGGATTATTCAGTATAGCTTGTGGTAACTAATTTCCCAGGTCTGTCTGTAGTATTATT
Organism: Spinibarbus caldwelli; assembly: GCA_039654775.1. NCBI lineage: Eukaryota > Metazoa > Chordata > Actinopteri > Cypriniformes > Cyprinidae > Spinibarbus > Spinibarbus caldwelli. Next base: position 17,415,909 of record CM077225.1, read on the forward strand.
CAACTGATGTTCATTTCCTGCTGTATCTCAATTGTAAAGTGTCCTTGAGCTATGGAAAGGTGCTATATAAAGTAAACATCATCTTCTTTTTACTTTCTTTTTATGATTTTTTTTTTTCACTCTTACAGTATGTGCAAATGTTTGTGTGCTTGTTAAATACCTCTTTCACGGTTGCATCGTCAAAAAAGATCCATTTGGAAGACTTGCTGTGAAAAGCGAATGCTAGGTAATGTCGACTAGAGTAACAGATCATTCCCACCAGGTGGAGATCTCTCTTCTTGGCATTTTCATCAGTGACTCTATAGAACAGCTGAAGAATAAATAGAGAGAAGAGTCAAACTGACATTTAAAACTCTCATGGTGAGCAAAATGAAAGACTGGAGATATTTTGAAGCATTGTGCTTCACAATGTGACACATTTAGTCTACTGCAATATATTAGTCCCATCTGCAGACTGTGATGTCTCAAAATCAAAATAAAAGCGTAAACTGCCTCTAGCTCAGGGAGTTCAAGCTGATGTACAGGATGGTTTTGCCATAATGTGCCAAGGTTCATGATGTCTCCTCTGGTGTAGTGACCTAGACATTATGTGATATTGGCCTGCAGCACTCATATGACTGCTGAGGAGGAAACTGAGGTCTAACAGAGGGGAGACTGGCTGACTTTAGCAACGCATACTTGCAAGCAGCCATGTGGCATTTAAATTCCATATTTGATATTTACGCATGTACAGTGAGGCAACAAAGCTGAATTGAATTGTGTTTTTGTTTCCATTACAAGTTAACAATTTAAAATTGTATTAAGGTTTTGAAAAATCTAAACAAAAGTCACACATTTTGTGAAGAAAAAAAATCCAATCATTCAGTCCTGTCAATCAGGACCCTATTTTTTTTTTTTATCATGTGCGGGGCTCCATACTTTTTAAACATTCTCAAAACATGCTGCATCACAAACTTGTGGAGTTGTTTTAGTATCACTGATATACTATTGTGGTATTTGTTAATATTTTTTATTAGATTTTAATTTTATATTTTCTGTTTGCATTTTATTATTAATTTTTAATATGTATAATATTAATATTTTTAATATTATAATATGTAAAATTAGTGATTTTAATATGTGATTTTATTTTTTTTGTTTTAGTTATTTTAGTACTTCAACTTAAAATAAATGAAACAGAAATGTTGCCTAGGAATATAGCTGAAATAAAATAAGTTTATTTCAGTTTATTTCAGTTAATGTTAATTTTATTTCAAAAGTAATTTTTTTTTTTAATGGTTTAATTTTTCAGAGCAACTAATCACAAACATTTAAGTTCATGGGATAATTTGCATTTAAACATTTTTAAACAAATTCAAAACAGATTTTTACCTAACTTTTACCACTCTACGGTTATTATACCAGACACCATAAAAAAATCTATGAGGATGTTAACTCAGGTAAAAACAGTAATTGATGTTTAGTTTTGGACTGGTATGCCGGTCTCTCTACATGTTGTTAAATCAATGTTTTGAATCAAACATGACATGCAGTCATTGAATAGATACTGAACAATAAAAACTGATCATGAATAAAAATGAATGAAGACAGCTAGAGTTGTGCAGAGAGATTTGACCCTCACCCCCGAGAGATTGAGGTTTGGGCCCAGAGAGCGGATGACATCTTCAGTGAGGTCAGACTGTTCAGCGTCCCACACAAAGCCAATGGTGACGATCTCTGGGCAGTTCATCAGCACACGGCGGATTTTGATACTCTGCCCACAGTTACTCTGCAATGCAAAGATCAAATTACACTGAGCAAAATGTCAAACAAAGGGCATGCTGATGCAGTATATAATAATACTGTTTTATTTGTATAGTGCCTATCAAGACCAGAAGAATGTGCATATAGGAAAAAAAAAGCATGAACAGAGGTTAATTACAGTAATTAAGTCAAATCGAAACACTATGTGATGGAAATAATGAATAGAGCAGTTATGATTTACATAAACAATATTTATTTTTTTAAACATTATTAATTTTCTCATCTAAGGACCTTTGCGGAAGATTTGTCACTTTTTCTACAGTTGCCTGAAGAGACTAGAAGTTAATAGTGGCTAAGCTTGGCATGGCATTTATTAGCGCTACCAGTGACGCAACTAAAGCTTCAGGTCATTTCTGATACACTGATGGAATGGACAGCTCTTTCAGGGATATAAAATTATCTGTGCACAACTGAAATAAACAGTATAAGAAGACTTTATATTTCAAATTTGACAGCTAGCAGCCAGAGAAGAAGCAAGAGCTAAATTTACATGTACTGCTACAATGGTGAATGAATCTTATAGAACTATTTTAGGACTATTAATAAATGAGTATTAATACAATGTCCATAAAGAGAATGTATGAAAATAAATGCAAAAACATTAATTTATGTTTTTATTTGACTTTCTTTGGTTTGGTTTCACAAGTTCAAATCTATGCTTTGAAGTTATCAGACCTGACAAGTACAGGTCAAATGGTAATAAGCAACACAGAAATAAACTATTTTAAATTTTTAAAAAAAAATAAGACAGTAAACTCAAATATGGCAGAATCTGGTGTACATGCAACTAGTTAAAAATGAAAGAAAAGCTAATATACAGGGCAGTTGCGGAGATCTCCAATGGTGTTGGCTGCCTGCAGCAGTTCACCAAACATGTCTGAATGCAGCCTGTCTGTCTTCTCCAAGATTCGCTCCACTTGTTGACTGACAAAAGAGCAAAGAGCACATAGAGGATCATTTGTGTCACTGAAGCACTCTAGATAGTAGACAGCATTATACTGTGCTGCCGACCTCTATTCCACTTTGTTAAAATTAAACTGTAATCCTTCAATGTAAACAGTTCTGATTTTGTGAAGCTTTCAGACACTGTATCTATCAGAATTTCTGTCTCTTCCAAAGAATGCATGTAGGATGGTTAAAATGGGTCAGTTGGATTCTCACACTGACACTATCCATAAAAACATATACAATATTACTTAGAATAGATTATCACTTACAGTAGATTATTTTACTCACCATAGGGCCGTGGAGGACACATAGTGCACAAGCTCAGTGAAGGGAAGAGGGTCTGATGATGCTCCACAACTACGACAAACAAACTACAGTGGGAAAGAAACTTCTGTGAGGGTGAAGCGAGGTCTAATCATACCAACGAAAAATACAGAAACCTGCCATTGTAATGGATTGCCTTGGAATGACTTCGTGTCTCAAAGACTAACGCAGAAAACACTGAGAATAAACTGTTATTGAATTTTAGTGAAACTGGAAGAAGAAGGGAAAACAACATCATAGTACCTGCTCATAGAGAGTCATGGCAAACTTCTGGTGGGTGATGCACGATTTGGAAGTACAAATTTCTGTGGCTGAATCAGAAACCAGGTGAAGGTGTATCCTTTCTAAAATGTTCTCCTGTCTCCCATAGTTTACGAAACAGATGCAAAAAGAAAGCAAAAAGGAAACTGATCAGTGATAAATCAGATTCTATTGACGCAGTTATTCTTAGTGCTAGCCTAAAACTTCTTCATGTTATTTTAAAAAATCATTGTTATTATTAGAGACATCCACATATCACAAAGTAGGTCAAACAACACAAAACAGCTACTTAAAATAAAGCACATTAATGGCACCAAATGGATTAAAATTATTCAAAGCAAAGAAAGAAATAGTGAACAATTATATTTGATTGCTCATAAAATCAAGCAAGTTGACAGAGTATTTAATAAACATATTTTACACACAGAAATAGGTAATAAGGACAATATATATATATACGTTCTAATTAGACCCTTCACCATATTTTCCATTTAGTTTTTCAAGATCTTTCACCGCACAAGCCTTAAATGGATAGTTCACCAAAAAATTAGAATTCTGTCATTTACTTACTCCCATGTCATTCTAAACCTGTATATTTTTTTTTCTTTTGAGGAAAATTTCTCACTGATTTTATTATTTTTTTCTTTTTTTCCATAGCGTACTCCACTGACGTACTCCACTGACTTATTTTGTGTCCCAGAGAAATGAAAAGAATGTCAATACAGGTTTGGAACAGCATGATAGTGAGTAAATAATGACATAATTTTCTTTTCTTTTTTTCTACATTTACATATACAATATACATAAACAATTTTTCTCTGAGGTCAGACATACAAAACACTCTGCTGCATCATCCATGAGGCCCAGCTGGAAGCGCTGCTCGTCTTTAAAGGTCTCAGCCAGAGCATGACGCAGGGTATCTGACGGCAGAGCCCGCTCTCGACTCTGCTGGAACTGACAGAAGATGCTCTATGAAAAGAAACAGTGCAATAATCCTCACATACAAACTCAGCAATGCAGTATATTTTATATAATAAATAACATTTTTGAAATGTTGTCAAATATATGATTATTAATGTTTGTGTCATGTTAACTTTGGTTATGTCTCAGAACCCAGTAAACCCAGACTCACGGTTTGTTTACTGTCTACAAGAACAGCTTAATACACAGACAACATCCTAACCATAATGGAAGTGCATAACTGGCTTGAGATGTTCTTCATTGGAAGAATCTTCATTAACAGGCACTGACGACCAACACATAAATAGCACTCCTCACATGAACTGCACAACAGACCTGAGTTAATGCTGACACTTGATTCTTACATTGTCATAGTAATTAAGATAATATATGTCTAATAACATATGTACAAAAAAAAAATGTAAAAAAAATAATAATAATAAATACGTAAAACACACCAATATTGGGTGAAATAATATATTTTCAGTTACCTTCCATGCTTTTTATTACTGAATGAATTATATGTTTTCTTATATCCATCATTTTAATAAAAAAAAAAATCATAGAGCTTGTCACAAAGCAGTCTAGGATATTTTTATCCATGAAAGACAAATGCTGTGTTGTCTAAAATTTTGGCCTGAATAAGATTTTTAAGTCACCAGGAAATGAAAATGGGCAATTATTTTGACTTATTTTCATGGAATATTGCAGTGCTTATTATAAATGATTTATCTGTGCCCCTATTTTTTTTTTTTTTTTTTTCAATTTATGTGTCCTCATAATCTGACATGCATACCTGCACAACGGCTAGTCAATAATCTAGCAACGTGTCACTCACATGAGATCACAGCAAATTAGCGAATGACAACACTCCAATGATCTAATCAATTCCTGATGGACAAAATCTAGTTCAGCGCTACTTTTTTCTCAAGATCGAGAAGTTCGTTTCACTTGGATATACATCACAATAGGGAAGAAAAAGACTATCACAATTTCTATTGCATACAAACTTTAAAAGTTACCATAAATGTGCCATTCACAATTTGTAATAATTTTCATATTGTAAGCACAGAAATGATTCAAATAATGTTGTCTAGGTATAAAGCTTACTAATGAGACATTTGAGCCTTCATGTGTGTACCTTTAAAGCACAGAAAATACAGGCATCACCCAAGCAGAAATGGCCAGAGAGCTGTCGTAGGCTCCTCCTGAAGATGTCAAGCTGCCAAAGAACCTGTAAGCAACGGGTCTTTAGTTTGCATAAAATCAGCCTGCCATAGTGTACCATGTTGAATCATTTTGTACCCTTAATGAAAAACTATATATAAACTGTTAAAAATAAAGGCTCCAAAAGGGGTTTTTCACAGCGATTCCAAAGAAGAACCTTTTGCGGTTCACCAAAGAACCTTTCAGTCAACAGTTCTTAAAAGAATCATTTGTCTTAGTGTGAAGAACATTTAAAAAATCTAAAGAACCTTTACTGTATGTGTCAACCTGGTCTCATGACGAAAACATACCTCTGAGAACTTTTTTGCAAGATGCGAAATACATACATTTCGTGACATATTTGATGTGAAATGTCCACTGGGTGGCGCTAAAAGAGTGTTCGGTCTTTTTCCCCGGAACAGATGAACGTACCTATGGTACGTTTTATGTGACGTTGGTTTTGTAGGTGTCACTGCAGTTCTGACTTGAAATGTCCGTTGAGTGGCACTACAAGTCTAATGATCCGTGACATTTTAAAATAACGTACCATCTGCACTACACCTAAACCTACCCCATAGTATGAACAAAAGTGAATGTGACGTAAAAACACAAAAGGCAAAAAGCATGCCGTTTTAGCTTGTTTTTCGATCTCTCATCTTTCAGCTCTTTTATCATGAGTCATGTTTTCGACAGGATTCATACCCAAGGATTCCACATCTTAAGTCTAATTCCGTGCCGGCTGAGCTACTGGGCAAGCTTGTTACATCTGGAAAGTGAAACATATGGAGCTGTAATCATAATTGTGTACGAAAAACGATTACAAGTGCTCGTTGTTTTACCGCCTCTAGTGTTAATTTCTGTTGGAAACTGCAGTGATATGTACTTATTGGAACGTATTTTGCATCTTGTGAAAAAGTTCCCAGAGGTATGTTTTCCTCATGCAGTAGGTTTCATGGATGCTAAAAGTTCTTCATCGAACCATAGATGCCAATAAAGAACCATTATTTTTAGTCAAATTCCCACCATTTCTTATAACATCTGTGAGAATTTGCAACTTTGACTTGCATTAGCATTACACAGAATATTTTACATTCACTATTTGCGAAATCCCACACCTGCACATGTTTTCAATGTTTACCAGAACATCACTCACCTGCACAGCACTGTTGAGAAAGCAGCTGTTCTGGCCTGGCTCATTAAGAAGACCTTTGGTCAAAGCGAGAGAGATCATACTGCCTGGCTGGTAGGACTTGCCCAGCCCTGTCCCACTCCAGGCACCTGTACCAGCCATGTTGCCTCCAGGCTTTTTAAACAGTTTGACCCATGCCATGAGGTTGGAGCCTGGCCCTCTCCAGAAAACAACCAGAGTCAATTACTGAAGCAACTTGAGGTTGATGCATCTGTTTTAGGCAACATTAGTTCAGTCCCTGTACCTGACAGAGAAGACCAACTTCACAGTGCCCTACAAAAAGAGCAAAATACACTGCGCTGGATTTTCTTTCGATGTGCAGGATTTGACAGCACACCATTTGGATATAAGGAACCATTCAAAACAGTAGCTCTTTATTGAGTTTGAACATGTGACTTTTAGCCACAAGTTGTGGCACGTTGCTTTATCAGTCCAGCAGTTACTGTGACAATGATTGCACTCTGTCTCCTCAGGATGTGTGGATTCATCTGCATCCAGGCACACTGGCAATAAGAGGATGGATGCAGATAGAAGAACAAATCCATTACTCTGCTCAGCATTTCCAGCAAAGTCAATGGAGGTCACTGAAGGGGGTCATTCATAAAGGCTCCTCAGGACAGGCACTGAAGTAGTACACTGGCTAACAAAGGAAGACCTACAGAGAGGGAGAGACACACAGAGAAGGGTTGGGGGTGCAGTAGGTGAGCAATATGAAGAAACAAAATCAATGTTGTTAAACAGAAAGCTACATCAGAGTACTACAGCCATTTTGTACACAGAAGTATTACATAAACTCTGATGCTATATACAAGTAAGAGCTACTTATTCTTCCATACACAAGGAAGAATATAAAAATAAAATATAAAAAAATATATAAAACTTGTTCTTTTAAAGCTACAACACATTTATCTGAATTCTTGAGAGTATACAGTGCATAATTGTATGGCAAGCCTTATATAAATTTGGGCATTCGGTTATGAATTCGACTCATATGTTCGACTCCACTCTTATGTTTCATACAATCTGGTTAAAAACCACTGGCAGGTCCTCAGTCCTCATTCATTATGTGTAGATGAATTTGTATTGCTTTGACCATTCTCTGTAGATCCCACCTACTCGCACGCCACAATTGCTCGATTAAGTACAATGCCTGCACTATTGGTCGTTACCTTTAGCGACGATAAAAACAATAGGTAAACAAACACAGACATTTTAGGTCAGTTAGAAATCTCAGCAAGGACTTGTCCAGGAAAAAGGATATACGCTCACTCTGTCTATAGATCAATAGTTCATAAAATAGATACTGACTGGCTGGACTTTTTACTGGTTGAGCTCAGAAAGAAAATTCAGGCCAAGTCCAAACATTTCATTAGACGTTATCTCTGGTATTCACCTCAGTGTTGAGAGGCACAATGACAACGGCAAGATAAAATATCAAAACAGCTGCTCTAATGGGCTTTGGTCAGCAATGTTTAAGACAGTACTATCTAAAAAAAATGACAGCAAAAAACAAAACTGAAATATAGCTGAAAAACGTAAGCCACTACTGTAAAGAAGTACATGAAATGAACTATAATTGAGCTCTTTTTTGCTTTTGTGTGGTTGACGTTTATCTATTGCCCAAAGACACTGCTATAGCTTATTTGATAAACCATACCTTCTTTACTGCATCCATGGTTTAAAAAATAAAAATGTTTCTGAAAATTGCTCAAGTGTAGAATGACTTATTCCTTATTTAACGTTCTTCTTTTATTGTGCCAAAAAGACTGACTGGACAATGCAATCACTCCAGTTAATGAGTTTTCTTTATGTACAAGTCACTTGACCATATCTAATATTCTATGGAGTTTAAATGATAGTATTGCATTTTTATGTACAGATTAACTAAAACAAATCTCAACAAATATGTTAAATGAGCAATATATACAAACAACTGTACAAGCAAGTCTTTCCTTGGCTACATACAGATGCTGCTCAACATATTCAAAGTAGAAAATACAAACTCTGTTGTGGTGTATTTGCAACACAAAACCACTTTTTCAGTGACCTATGTGAAATGTTGCAGTTCTGAACTGAGTTTTCTTTCGAGAAACAGATCAGGTTCCAAAACATGATAAATGGAACATTAATAACTTTTGAGGACACTGAAATGGCAAAAAGAATTAAAGATAAAATTAAACCTGCTACACTGAACTTACTGTACTGACATAATCTCTTGTGAATTTGAAGAAAAAGAATATCTCTTTTGAATAAAGAGAGAACAGCTCTTTTATCTCCAAAGTTAACATCTGCTTACTTCACTGATGTACTAGACTCTAATGTACTGATGTTAATTAAAAAATAAATATTTATGGTTTCTAATATATTTTATTATTCATGTATCTATTTTAAAATGTTAAGCCACCAGCATTTTGTGTCATATATGGCAACATGGCAACAAACAACAGTAAAGAGTGAAGAAAATTTATGAGCTTGCATTGAGATACAGTATAATACTTTGTTTCTATGCAACTGAAATACTTCAAAAAAAATCTAGCTATTTCTTATCTTGTGTTTTTAGTAATCATCTCTCATTTGCAATACCACATTTTTAGACACAGCAATGCACTGCTTGTACTTTGACACCTCTGAAACTCATTAAACATGAATGACAGATGCTTGACATTTCAGTCTTGACTCAAATCACTGAGCCTATTCAAAATGAAAAATTTCAGTAATAACATGTCTTTACACATGTGGTATTTATGTTGTTATTTGTTATTATTAAAGTGTAGTATTGCAGCTAGCTTTTTGAGAAGTTTAGCTGTGTCATGATGTCTGAGACTAATGATTCTGTAAGGATATCTGACTGGTGTTCAGTGCTAAGGGTCAATCCTCTACCCAGAGCCTCTGTGGCCAGGGTCAGGATGAATGTAGAACTTGTTGCCGCAGTGTCGCAGTATATTACTGTAAATGCTGGACCATTGCCATGACTACCGCATGAAGATGATGGGCTGTAAGCAGCTGCAGCACTGATGCTGAATTCCTGCCTCTTCTTACTGAAAATGCAGAACTTCTAACAGTATGAAATTAAATTTACAACAAAACATTAAAGAGGTTGCTGAAGAATTTGCATGGTTCTCACAAGCACTTGAATGTTTACACTAGAGAATATGATGCTCTGGAGTTTACCAGTGTAAATACTATAGCAAGTATACAGTCTTATTAAATTGCTATGCAGCTGTTCATTATGAAAAGCAGTGCTTACTAGAACAATAACTATTCTTGGTACTGATATTTTTATGCATTTTTTTAAATGAATAGTTAAAATACAGTGACAGAACTATCAGAAAATATTAACACATAGATTTGAGTGTCTGTATGAGCTCATTTGTCATTAAAAAGCCAGTCAGACTGCTGAATGTCACTTACTTTGCGTACAGCCTTTGAAAAGTGTTTTCGTCCTTTAAGCAGTTATGAAACAAAATCCAATATTATGTTGTCTCATAACAGCATCTGCATAACATGACATGATAAACAAAAGCAAAAATGCTCTCAGCATGCCGTTACACCTGTTTCTGCGCATGCGCATCAGGTGAACTGTTCTATGCCGCATTTTTTGGGCATTAGAACGCGCCTATGATGCCCAAAAATGCTGTCCATGTCGGCAGCCAGCTAGGTTTTGAAACACAGTCATTAATAAACAAGAAGAGCTCACCTACACGTGTCCAGTATATTGGTAGTCAAATCCTGCTTTTAGAAGCGTGTTTATCCACGTCTGTACATAAGGAGCTGAGTTCATTATGCGCGTCCAGCTCAAGTTACTTGCTGTCGGAATCCTTCATTGCTCAGCGTGACATAAAGCGCAGTAAATCCATATGGTCAAAGATCCTCTTACAGGCCTAAACACAATAACACCGCAGCGCTGTGTCCGTGTTCATGCGTTCCTGCTCCTCCACACTCATCGGCATGAGGGTTTATCCGTTCAGGTCCTGAGCTGGAGATTATTCTGATGGATGTGGAGTAGGACGCGCTGACTCCGCCCCGCATATACCGCTACACTATTTACTGTCATTCCGCAGGAATAACCCCGAGTGGATTCAGGCGTATTCTCACGACACACAGCAAAACAACCGATGTGACATTTACATTGTTGTACAGTGCTGATCATTGCAGTGCTTGACGTGTCACAAATTTGAACCAAAATAATAATAAAAAAAAAAAAAATTCATATTTTAGAATGATTATGTCATAACATTTTATCGACTTTTATGAAATTTGGTGTGATAGAATAAAAACGATAGGCTACAGGACTTAAAACAGTATGACCTCAGGGATATGAACAAAAACTTACGCAACAGTAAACCAATTCTACACGAATCTGGGGCAAAATAACCTACGCGCAAAATCATGTGACTCAAAGGTGATGAAATGTGTTGTTTTGTTTGCGCAAACTGCTCAAATATATGATTTTTATTCGTATATATTCACATATTATATTTACATTTTGTTTTGCATCATGATGGCCATGTAAACATTTACAGATCTGAGTGAAAGGAACTAAAATGACATCCTTGAAAATAAGTTCAGTAGACTATGGTATTTTATGAACATATGATTTTGTTGTGAAGGACAGCGGAGTGCGCTTACAGTTAATATACTGCCTCACTTTATATGAATCTGTATGATGTATATTTCTGACTATAATTAGCATTTGCTGCTCATTGTTGTGTGAATAATACGGTGGAACCAGGCTGCAGGCAAGAACTGCCTGAACAGACCACAAGAACATTTCATCAGCTTTAAAATAATCTATCAGTCACTGCAATTAGTGTTTGTGCAATTATGATATCAACCAAGAGCAAATACCAGAACTGAAGTTTATAGATGGAGCTGTTATTTAAAAGGTAATTAGTTTTCAAAAAAATAAAAAATAATGAAGAAATCAGGTTTTGAACACTTGGGATAGTAAATTAGGGATAACCTTTATGTTAAGGTGACATATAGTGCAATTACGAAAATAAGTATTGAGTAATATTAATTAACTATGCATTTCTACAGGGTTAAGGATGGGGTTAGGGTTTCGTTTATGGTTGTGCATAATGTACTGTTGTTACTATCTTAAGTAGCCTACATGCAACATGTGTAATAACATCACATTAAGATAAATACATATTAGATTTGTTTGTTGTTTAGGGTGGTTATAGGGTATATATGTAGGTAGTTAATGCCATTTATTATTTAATAGCCTTTGAGTATTCTACTGTAAAATTGCTAATGTTTTTCCATGCACATTTTATTGCAGCGCTCAAAGGAAGCATTTGCTGACTGTCTGGAAGTCTTTGTGTTTACTGTAACTATAGCACAGAGAGTGTCAAATTCAAGGCTACTTATGACTCCTGTAAATATAGACAGTGTCAGAGGATATGTCTGTGTGCTATGCCTCAGGGTAACTGAGACAGATTCTTCCAGAGACTGTTCTAGATGATGATGACTTACTAAGTGGATATATGTGGTGAAAACACCATTCAGAACATTATTAGCATTATTGGCCATATTTCAAAAGGATGCAAATTTAATAAATCACAAAATGACAGAAATTTGAAATAAATATGCATTTTATTTGGACAATTTGTGTACACTACTTTTTGATGGTACAAGCAAAAATTCTAACACTGTGAATATAATGATAAACATCAGCCAAAAGACAGAAATACATTTCACAAAACAAATTTTCAGAAATATATATTAATAGTATTTTTTTTTTACAGTACAAACAAGATTTCAGACATTCAGCACGTTATATTTACATGGGTGTTTCCACCATTGATCTATCCCTGATCAATTTGATTTCAGGTTTAATATGATTGATTATACTGTTATACCACAAAGCTTTGTGAGTTTTCGTAGAATCTAGAGTGCAAAATATTTCACCAAAAAAAGTAACCTAGACATTTTTTGATGCTGTACTAAATATATTAGTGATAAAATGTGAACGCAGTCTTAGAAAACTGGTAATGTTTCACAGTATAATCATGCATAATGTTAGTGAAAATCACTGTAACACCCTGGATGTATCAATAAATGTACTCATTGTACAAAGTATATTTTTATACTTTTTATATGCTTATTGCATTGTGTCTTCATCCATAAATAAAAAAAAAATTAATTTCTGTTTTTTGATAGTAATCCACTCTGTTTGTGGTTACCTAGAATTGTAACGATCGGTGATATAACTAAACACATTATAACGCATGTATAATGTGCTATGTGGATTTCAACCCAACAGAAATGTTTCATTCTGATGATGATTATTAATGCTGCCTCACGTGTTTTGTTAAATAATCTTCAGTTCTGAGGCATCCCTTATAAAAATGATATGTGGTAATTGCTGTCCCAAGAACAGCAGTTCAAAATTCACTTCAAAGAATACTAAAACACCAACTACACATCTACACACACTCTATACCACAATCAGGCTCATTGGGATTGGGTAACAAGAAGGGCTTGAATCTGTGTTACAGATCGTCAGACTCAGGGATCTCAAAAGGCTCCAGAGAAACAGTGGGTAAAATGAGAGGTGTGCCATCGGAGATCCACCCCTGGGCAGTCCTGTTGAAAGTCGGTCGCTTGGCTGTAGGATCCTGGAGCTCAGGGTATCGAGGAGCATTCAAGTCCACTTCTGGAAGCTTAAAGGTGATCCCTCTTGGGGCTTTTTCGAAACCCCCAAATGGTGTAGCCACCCTAAGAAACAGAGATTTAATTACTGACGCATCTGTATTGGTTTCTGTTCTGCTGCAGGAACTTTTTCTTTAAGTTTCTTGCATATATATTTATGTACTTATATAAATAATTTTTTATCAGTATGTCTAAATGCTAATGATGTTAACTCTCACTAAACTATTTTAATGACAGATATGATACCTTTAAAATAAATCAACATAACCTTTAAAAACACTCTATTCGCATTTTCAAGATTTTTTTTAAACCTTGTTGTTATTTTGTTCTTTTCGTTCTTTTTTATTTTGTGACGAAATATAGCATAAAAGTTAAATAAGTCTTTTTAAATAGATGCCATTATAAATAAATGCCAATTTCAGAAAATTTCCTATGAACTCAGTTTTAGGGGATTAACACATTTTTTTCAGATATTAATTATTACTTATATGGAGATTGAGACTGCACCTCCTGTTTATCTCCTCATGATGGTGCTGTGTTGTGCAGATACATTATTTCAGGACTGAATATATTCACTTTCTGCAGTACAACTTTACTATATTAAACAATGCACTAAAATGCATAAAAAGATAACTGTTAACTATCATTAATCTATACTTGATAATAAATATGATAACTTAAAAAGAAACCAGCATAACCTAATACATTATATTTGATTTTTCTAAAATTAAAATGGAATTAAATATATCATTTTTGTGGGAGACAGTATTCACATGCATGTTGCTTGATTCGGCATTAAGAAAAAAATTGCAATACCTATTAAAGCTTTTGTAGTCAGGCAGCTCTGGTTTAGGCTCAGGCACTGGCATGTGAACTTTAAGTGTGTCGGCCAGTGTGGGGTCACTGATGATGGCCTCTTCCCAGGGGGAATGGTAAGATTTTGGCATAGCTGTGGCATTGAACCTCTCTGGAGGAATGTTTGTCAATGGACCTCCATATCCTGCAAAAAACAACAGTTTGCTGCATATATTTCATGTCATAGTTTGATGATGATCTGGAGTTCTTTATATAGTGTAGCCTTTGTAAAGAATATCTTACGTAGAACACACCATATAAATTAAAATGCACTGACCTAAATTAAGATGAAAGGAGTAAAACTAAACAGAATCAGGCATATTAAAACTGAGCTGTTACAAAATGAACTGCACCATACTGCACTTCAATAAAACCTAAAAAAACGAATTAAAAATCCAGCTTCGTCTTTGATTTAGTAGTGCAATGGTCTTAGGTTTTTTACAAAGCAAAAGTAGCATGCTTTTATTGAAAATTCACAGAGTGAAACTGACATACGTACCCCTTTTAACCCTTTTAAAGTCACTCAGAGTGATTCACTCAGCTAGAAATAGATGGTGAGTTGGGGGTGGTGTATGCTGTCACTATCATATTCTCTCTTCAATCTCTCTGATTCCATTGCACTTACTCTTTCACAGATGATACAAGGCTTTGTAAGCATCTTACAAGATAGTCAGGGTGGATAACAAGCAAGAGTAATGCAATCCTCATGACTCATCTGCCATTATGACATCAATTAATAATCCATATAAATCATGTTATTCAAACTGTTCAAATGAAGCAGTTTTGAAATAAAATTAATTCTAAAACACAATTCTTGTTCTTGTTATACCATATTGTCATATTATCTCTGTCTTTCTGTCTGTCTGTCTGTCTATCTATCTATCTATCTATCTATCTATCTATCTATCTATCTATCTATCTATCTATCTATCTATCTATGTATGAACTGTTTAATTCATTGTGTTACTTCGTTACTTTTTAATTATCTGTGAAATGTAATAGCAGTTTCTTAGTGAAAATCGTTTCAAAGCCATTTTTGTGCATTATAAACATTGTTGATTTTGACATACCTGGTGCAATGTCCTGAGGGTTTGCTGGGTTTCTGGGATCTGGTGTGTTTGGTGGCATTTTCGATGCAACTCCTTTATTTTCTGCATTGGCTTGATTTTCACTCTAAAATTAAATGTTTCAAGTTGGAGATATAGTAGCTCATTGTGCACATGTAGCAACATAAAAAAATTTTACAAACAATTTTAAAATCATATTTAAATCATTTCAGATTGTGGACAAAGTGGCCTGATAGTCACTTTGTTCCACTGTTAAAATTGTGCTGTGAAAGCACAATATACAATATTATTGACAGCAGCTTCTCCAATAAGGCAGAGTGGAGTTGGGTAAATTGAGCCACGTTTGACACAGATTAATCTCTGTGCACATAATGCTTGATTCCCCCAAAGTGCACTTTTGTGCTGAAAGTGTTCTATCATTCCATGTTAAAAATATTAAACAAAAAACACTTTTAGTGGTCAATGGAGGATTTTAAAACTTCATGTCAACACCACTATTTCCATTTTCCACTTTTTTATGAATGAAACATAATTCACGATTTATTACAACTATTTACTTTTCAATAATTCACTTCACAATGTCCTTGATCTTGGACTGTTGTTTTGGTAGTAATCTGCGCCAGTGGTTTCTTGTACATTCATGTCATTATGTATACATTTACAGTGTAAATTATGTATACATTTACAGTGTAGGTGCAGCAACTCAAATTGTGAAACTCATGTATTAAATAAATTTACCCTTCACAAGGAGGGTAAGCCACAAACATTCATTGCCAAAGAAGCTGGCTGTTCACAGAGTGCTGTATCCAAGCATGTTAACAGAAAGTTGAGTGGAAGGAAAAAGTGTGGAAGAAAAAGATGCACAACCAACCGAGAGAACCGCAGCCTTATGAGGATTATCAAGCAAAATCAATTCAAGAATTTGGGTGAACTTCACAAGGAATGGACTGAGGCTGGGGTCAAGGCATCAAGAGCCACCACACACAGACGTGTCAAGGAATTTGGCTACAGTTGTCGTATTCCTCTTGTTAAGCCACTCCTGAACCACAGACAACGTCAGAGGCGTCTTACCTGGGTTAAGGAGAAGAAGAACTGGACTGTTGCCCAGTGGTCCAAAGTCCTCTTTTCAGATGAGAGCAAGTTTTGTATTTAATTTGGAGACCAAGGTCCTAGAGTCTGGAGGAAGGGTGGAGAAGCTCAGCCGAAGTTGCTTGAAGTCCAGTGTTAAGTTTCCACAGTCTGTGATGATTTGGGGTGTAATGTCATCTGCTGGTGTTGGTCCATTGTGTTTTTTGAAAACCAAAGTCACTGCACCCGTTTATCAAGAAATTTTGGAGTACTTCATGCTTCCTTCTACTGACCAGCTTTTTAAAGATGCTGATTTCATTTTCCAGCAGGATTTGGCACCTGCCCACACTGCCAAAAGCACCAAAAGTTGGTTAAATGACCATGGTGTTGGTGTGCTTGACTGGCCAGCAAACTCACCAGACCTGAACCCCATAGAGAATCTATGGGGTATTGTCAAGAGGAAAATGAGAAACAAGAGACCAAAAAATGCAGATGAGCTGAAGGCCACTGTCAAAGAAACTTGGGCTTCCATACCACCTCAGCAGTGCCACAAACTGATCACCTCCATGCCACGCCGAATTGAGGCAGTAATTAAAGCAAAAGGAGCCCCTACCAAGTATTGAGTACATATACAGTAAATGAACATACTTTCCAGAAGGCCAACAATTCCCTAAAAATGTTTTTTTATTGGTCTTATGAAGTATTCTAATTTCTTGAGATAGTGAATTAGTGGGTTTTTGTTAAATGTGAGCCAAAATCATCACAATTAAAAGAACCAAAGACTTAAACTACTTCAGTCTGTGTGCATTGAATTTATTTAATACACGAGTTTCACAATTTGAGTTGAATTACTGAAATAAATGAACTTTTCCACGACATTCTAATTTATTGAGATGCAGCTGTACATTATAAATCCTTTGATTGGAATACATCAACAAGCTATCACTTATGTATAAATTCATTTTGGTACACACCAGTGATAACAAGCACTCACACACATATGCACACACAAACACTTG
Organism: Spinibarbus caldwelli; assembly: GCA_039654775.1. Lineage (NCBI taxonomy): Eukaryota > Metazoa > Chordata > Actinopteri > Cypriniformes > Cyprinidae > Spinibarbus > Spinibarbus caldwelli. The sequence continues at coordinate 17,433,266 of CM077225.1, forward strand.
AACAGTGATAAATGAAGTAGGTTGTCAGGGACGCATTTCAGTGCTGACCCTAAAGAAGGAACACTTGGAAGGACACGGGCACGTGGCATTTGCTATCTTCCATGTGTGGCTGCCATTCATTCAGCTGAGCACATGCTTGCTTCAAAGTAACCACACACATATAGTAGTTCAAACAAGCAAATCACAATTATATAACAGAACAGTTTAGTCTTACTAGACTCAGTGTCAGTGATTAAGTGACAAGTTCAACATCAAATTAGATATCTGAGCTCACATCACAAGTAGGTTAGATATGACTGGTATTATCAGTTTCACAATACTACATTGATTTGCATCTTTTGATCTGCAGTATGATTGTTATGCACAATATAACCAAATAGACTTGTGTTATACATCTAGGTTCAAACCAGTGCAGATGCTACTTACATTAAACATGGCATTGGCTTCATTCTGAATGCTTTCAAACGTGTATTTATCTGATCTCCGCTGTCGCATCTTAAAAAGACGTGACCCTCGGTTTGACAAGAGAGACAGTTCCTCCAGCATGATATCTTTTGGAGTGGAAAGTTTTTTTCCCAGGTCCATAGTAAAACCTGCATTAATATCACACAATTTTTTGTTATTACAAAATAATTCAAAAGTAAAACCTGCAGTAATATCACACAATTTTTTGTTATTACAAAATAATTCAACAGAGCCATTGGATAACGCTTTATAATAATTTACATGATAAGATACATGGCTCATGACATTTCTAACAATTTATGTAGACATTAATTAATGATTCATAAAGACATTATTACAATATATCAAGTAATAATGTCTGTTCATGACTTAATAGTGAATGATATGAACGTTATTATGAAATGAACTTTTAGATGCTTCATATGATTCATATTTGAATGCATATTGTATGTAGGTGTCATTTTTTCAAACAACATATTATGATATAAAGAAACCAAAAATACAAAAGGTTATAGTCTGGATACCTGTGTTAGACACACATTCTATGAAAGGTCACATGAAAAATCATTCAACCTTAATAGAAACTGGTGAATTCATTATTAAAAGGTTAGATATGATGGTTATGAAAGTTTTATTAAAGGGAAATTATATAAGATGCTTGTCAAACGCTATTGCTGCAGGAGAATTTCAGCCATGCTGATGACATTATTCTGTACCTTTCCAGGATGGTTCCAAACATATCTTGATATTTCAAATAGAAAACATTCATTTTGTGTGTCATTAATGTTTACTGTTGATGTTTCAATATAAAATGTTTCATGTTAATTAAAATTGTACTAAGAAGATGTAACAAAAGGACTGCGAAAGGTTCAGTGTTTGTTTAAACAGGAGAAACTCTCTTGTTCTCCATGATCTTTATTCTGTTCTCATTTCAGCTCCAACACAGCTGTCCTACCCCATCCTCCCAACTTTAGCCTCTGCAGAAATAGCCTGTGACAATGACACTGCTACAGGCAGCAGAACATCCACACAAGATTATTTATGGCTAGAATGAGACTGTGGCCCTGAGCCACATTCTAAACGTTGGCATTTCTCTCAGTGATTGGCAGCTACGTTCAGTGCGGTGCTCTGTAATCATTTAGTGCTGATCTGAGAGCAGGTTTTGATAGAAGGTTATACCGTTGGCACCACCATGGACCTCATGGCAAAGGGCAGCTGCCTGCTTCTTCCTCTCACGCACTGAAAGAGTGCTGAACTGTGACATGTTGGTTTAAAAGAGAATCCCAGTAGTGCTGCAATACATAAAGGACACAGATACTTGTAGTAGAACTATCTAAAGTCAGTTTGTAGGATACTGTGATGAAAAGTCCCAAGAGAACCTGTCTGAAAGAAAAAATTGTTTATAAAATAAACATACAGCTTTTTAAATTAGATAGATTTGTCTGTTATTATGAATACAATATTGTATGTTTTTATTACGTATATTCAAAAATGTGTTGTCATTGTGAATTTAACTGAAATAAAAGTCCATCTCTATAAATCTGTGAAATATTTTTTCTCTTCTAAATTAGGACATCTGTGTAAAAATGTTGAGGATTGCTATGGAGTTTTTGACCCTGAAAATTTTAACAGTTAAGACTGGTATTACAGTTTCAGAAGAAAATACTTCAGTTGTATTAAATGCCATATTTAGGCTTTGTAAACCACCAGAAATACCCTTCCAGAACTGTCATTAAAGTGCAAAGGTGAAACTTACCTGACCACAAGCCAACACAGAGCAAGATGTCATGAAGTGATATAAATCATGATTATGCATGAGCTGTTGACGGAACATTTTGTCCAGAGTGTAGATTGCGTAACTGAGGCTGATCAAAGCCAAAAGAATCTTTCTTGGCATAGTTTACAAGGCCTTGCCATTCCATCCTTTACTTGCTGCTCTCATTGAAAAGTTACAAAAATTATCAGTCTCTGAATTCTCTCTTTTTTGTAACATTGCTAGTAATGCTTAAATTGATTTGTGTAGATGAACTGGTATTCCTCATGAAATAATTTTTTAATGGTTCCATAATATTATCAGTATCTATGTGTACTGCTGTGACGCTAAATAAAAAAATAATAATAATAAAATATGGTTGCACAATTCAGAAAGAGATTCCTAAACAATCATTTTCAGATGTGTGTTCTTTTGTTAGGGCTTCTGTTTTAGTTCATTCCATTATCATGTGCACATTTATCCATTATCAGTCTTCTAAGAACGTCATCTAAAATGCATCTCTGAGTATCTATGTTTTGTTACCACAGTTTAAGTGTCAGAACTGTCCACAAAGCACAACCTACAACTGCCAGCACTGTTATAACACATCCGTTATCATTATGTTCACACTGCACACAGTCTCTCAAGGAAGGCCATCTTCTTACCTGTTAGATCTGCGTGTGTCTTGAGTTCTACCTCTACAAAGGAAGAGGTTACTTTGGGTAGATCAATCCGGCCTGATTTGTCTTTGTCTCGCACTCTGTTCTTGACTTGCACTGGGGTGGGGGTGTGTGCGGGTGTTAGTGGAACGCCAGCTTACATCAATAGGCTAATTTTAGCTGTGTTCAGCACTCAAACCTCTCACAATGGTATAAGTTGGTATGTAGGGGGAGGGAGGTGAACTCTATGCATGAGAATAAAGTGTACAAAGTCTGTGAGTGAGTACTTTGTGTGTAAAAGTTGATGGGGGCTTCAGTCTGTGCAATTGTTAGCTTCAGAGGCTGGGATTTCTTGATTGTCATTCATGGCTGGCCTTTCAGAAGTATGAAAATACTGCTCCTGCCTTGTTACATAACACATCATCTTATAGGACTCAGCACTGAGATAACTGTCTGCTGTTGATCTGATAGAATCAAATGGTAGTAAACAATGGTAAATAGAACAATAACAGCATTTTGGTCATCATGCTTTAATAAAACTCTCTTTATTGTACAGCTTGATACATGTTATGATAGATGAGAATTCAAATTGTTTGTTGTGAATTTGGATTTCAAATGTATTGTCAGGCTTTCTAAAAGAGAATTGTTTAAGCAATGTGTATATTTAAAAGTATAAAGTTGCAGAGGTTCGTTCAGATAGAAATAATATTCTGTGCTGTTAGTATTAGAAAAAAGTTATTGATTGACTTACACAGTAGAGAAATAGAAAATTTAACATGTAAAATGTCTGGAATGGAAATGAAATATTTTGTATTGACATTACAAATTACACACTGAACATTAGGCCCACAAACAGTAATGCAACTTTACTATGAACTATGAAGTGTGAGTCCATCCATGATGAAGATCTGCACAATCAAACACTTTTAATATGCCTCAAATCACCCAGAAACATAATTAAGAACATTCAAGTTGAACACATACTACTGAACACACATAAAAACATAATCAAAGATCAAGAACAACACAGTGAAAGCATCGCATTTTTATCACTTCTGACATGTTTGAAAATCATTGATGATTTTTTTAAAAATTTAAAAAATGTTGTTCTAAGTTAAGTTAAGCCTTGACTTTAACTGCCATGTTTTTAATAAGTGATCTAAATCACATCAGTAGTTCATATTAATCATTGTTGCATATTGACTGAATTTGTCACAACTAAATAGATTAATTCAACAAGGTTATAACTAATCTAATCAAATACTCCACAAAATAAAAGAGTCGACTTTCACTTGATTTTGTGCTCATTCATAATGTAAAAGATGTAATGTGTATGAATATAATAATGCTATATAAATACACTATTCTGAGCACTTTTTCACAAATAATCCAATCCAGCAGTTCTCAACAACTGGGCCTCAGCAAACTTCCAAGAGGGCTGCAAGATAATTTAAATTTAATTTTTATGTTAGGCCTATAACATACTGTAAACTAACCACTAAGCTTTAACCTGCACAGACTGATTTTTCTTTTAAATACTGTAAGTTTCATTCCACACCCATCCAATCCAGATTTTACTGAGTATGTACAAAGAGTCTAGCATTAAAATGTCTATACAAGTAATGCTCAATTTTAAAAATCAGCATGGACAGAAAAACAAATTTGAATGGAAAATAGATTGCTGTGACTGTTGGTAAGTGAGGTTTATGTTCAAAGATATGGAAATAAACAATGACAATAAGGCCCCTTTTTTTGTAATATATATATATATATATATATATATATATATATATATATTTATTTATTTATTTATTTATATATATATATATATATATATATATATATATATATAGTATATGTACTATATATATATATATATATATATATATATATATATATATAGTACATATACTATGAGATATATAGGCTACTATGATTTAATTTGATCACTCAAAATTTTTAATTACAGTTTCCAACTGACTCTATGTAATTGTGGATAGTTTGTGTGAAGTGTGAAATTTCTGGGCAGAGAATTACCCCTGCTGTACCTGTTACTGTTCACCAGAGGCTGTGCAGGATGGAAAGGCAGCCCATATACAATTGGTTCTTTTGGCACTGAAGAAAAGCTGTTGGTAGGGGATACAACAGCTATTACAGGCCCCATCTCCTGTGGCTCACCAACAGACTCGTAGAAAACTCTTTGCTTCCATTCTGCTGGTGTTTCTGGTAGTGATTTTCTATGAGTAGCAGAAATTTTGGACTCATCAAGACCAAAGGGGCTTTGAGAAACTGCCTCCACAGAGGAGAGTGTTTTTTTGGGCTGTTCCACCCATGAATATTGCTTGTTCAGTGATTGACCTTTTGAATGGACACCTGGGGTGGACACAGGGGAAGCGGGAGACACAGAGGACAGTCTCTGGGGGAAAGACAAGGAACGGCTCCTGCTGAAACTCTACACAGAGAAAGAAAGATAGACATTCACACTTTTATCAGTAGTAAAACAATTATACATTACATATGAGCAAATAATCACACATTTTTGTATCACAAAGAAACTATTGTCACTTTTGTATTTCTTACGATACTTTTTACATCAAACAAATAAATGAAAACATGCATTTAGACTGCCCTCTTCTGGACCATGTCTGTAAATGCTGTTTAGATATTTGCTATTTAGACATTGCTAATTTTGGTTCAGGGGAGGTCAGGGTTGGTTGGCACAGGATTAATTCTGGGTTATAATTAGATATTGTCAAAATATTTTTCAGAGTGGTTGCACTCATCAAGCTCATTGACTCTATAAAGACATTAAAGTTAGAGACTGCCTGGTAAAATGGCATAAAATAAATTGATAAGAGAAATATATATATATATATATATATATATATATATATATATATATATATATGGGGGAATTTCATTGAAAAAAAAAACAAAACAAAAAAAAAACAGTGATGCCAAGTCATAGTGTTGTCATTAAAAGATGTGGTGTTGAGTTGGGGTGGAGTTATTTCAGCACTTACCTTTGGTTAAAGGCACCTGACTAGTTAAAAAGTGTAAGACCAGTAAGATCAGATGGCTAAGCAGAAGTGGTGTCTTAATAGGGTTTGTGTGTTTCAAACATGCTGGAGCAAGAGCTATTTTTAAAATGAGCTATGTGCAGAGTTAAGAAAACCACAGCCCCCAACCCCTGCAAGCTACCCATAGTATATCAACAATCTGTGAAGAACAAAAATTAATCTGACAGAATATAGACCTGTTAAAACTGTTCAAAATTATGGTATACCAATGAAAAAACTCTTATCATCTAAGTTCATTTTAAGACTTTTGTGTTATTAAAATGTAGTATTTGTTGACCAGTATAGTACTTTTTGACCTAAGGTGTATTGTTTATTACACTGAAGGAAAATACTGTGCATTTTTTTTTTCATTTATGGACTGGTCTTTGCAGGACTTTACCAGATAGAAAGCAGGCAGAGTAACATGAGGGAAATACCAGAAAGTGAACTGTGGTACATTTGGCAAGCAAATATAGAGGACAGAAAGCATTGGTAAGCAAATAGAGAGCACAGAAAGCATTAAGTGAAACAGAGCTGATGGAAATATTTATTAAACAGAAGAATCATGAAGTGCAATAGTTTTGAAATGACAAAAGGAAATAAGAACAGAAGTAACAGTTCATAAGGATATTTGAATTACTGTAGTACAAATAAATATGCTAAGAGTATTCTGTACACCCATCCTTCGTGCACTGTATCTGAATGGCAGTGTCTGCTAAATGCATTACACCAATTTAATTTTAAAAAATATATAACACAAATAAAGTACTCTGAATTATATTTTTGGATTGACTTAAAATGTCCAAAAGAAAATATAAAAAAAAAAAAAAAAAAAAAAAAAAAAATGACAATGTCTTAAAACCATGTAGCAGCAGAACCTGTGAAAGGGTTTCCTCACTACCAACAACTGATTTTGAGGTCTGACAAAATTGCAAAGGAGGCTCAATCCAAGGCGAGATCTATATTAACCTGAAATATAACGTTTAATGCTTTTTACACCAATAAGTTTACAATCCTTTTTACCATCCAGGACCACTTGGCAAAATGTGGTAAATGTGTTGTGTTGCTATACACAAAAAAAGAGAAAATGTTTAACAGATTTATCTGAAAAAAAAAATAAATAAAACAAACTAAACTTAACTGTCATTAATGTGGAAACATATCACAATAAAACTGAAACTAATAAAAAAATCCACCTAATCAAATCAATGTATGCTATAAATTGTACAACTGTTATATAATGTATGAAATTCTTATCTTTAATGAATCACTAAAAGGGTTATGACTTGAGGAAACAACTTTTCTTTGATCTTTTGAGTTGATTGTACTATAAAAACTTGAACTAATAAAACTGCAAAAACAGCACTTTTTGAATCTGCCAAAACAAATTGTTTTGCATATATGCTAAAAAAAAAAAAAAAAAAAAAAAACACTTCATAAAAAAAACATGCCATAACCCCTTTAAAACTCTTAAAATTAATGTTGCAAAATGACTGGTTTCCATTTCTTGCCTCCAGTGTTTGACTTTTTGGCCGAAAACTTTGGTCTTGGAGCCAATGGTAATGCACACCGTGAAGCATATTCATTATTCACAGTTAAAGAAGACCCTACACAGACATTGCCCCCAGAGCTACCAAAAGGCAGGGAGGAGTTTGAGTTGCCTTTGTTTTTAGGGCCATCATGCATGGCTAGTTTTTTCCCATGTAACTGTTGTGGAATAATGGTGGCCTCATTTGATGTAGACTGATGAACAAAGGGATACAGGACACTTACCTCTCCAGTGGCTTTAGATGGATTTTGTTTAACTGACTGCATACTATTTGGGGAGGGGGAGAATGCTGCAGAGGGCTCATAACAAAGGGACTGGGTCTGGAAACTGGTAGGGGTTTTAGCAGAAGTTTGCTTAGACTCTATAGGAGGAACTGCTTCCTTGGCCTCTGGAGTGGAGTTGTAGGTGAAAAGCGAGGAATTCAACTGGTAAGGCTGATGTTTCATAACATCCAGAACATTGAGATGTTTGGGTGGTGGATTCTTCTTCTCCTTGTTTGCTTTAGACTTTATCTTTGGACAAGTTGCAGGAGGGGGTTGTTTAACCGCTGCAAGGGGATAAAAAGGGGACAAAATAGGATTGTAGGAGACTGGAGGTGGGGCACGGACATTAGAAGAGTACTTCCAGGTGCTTGGCATTGAAAGTGTCGGCGATGAGGATCTGCCTTTGTTGGCTTGCACAGTCTCATCGTCCACCACAAATTTTTCCATACGGGACTGTCTTCGAGCAAACAGTTCAGCTCCTTTTCCTTTAAGGTTCAGCCCCTCAGAAGCACCTGCATCTGATGAATACCCTTTAGGAGAAGATGATGGAGCCTTAGATCCCTGAAAGTATGTGCTCAGGTGCTGGGGTGGGCAGGAAGCAACAGAGTTACCATCACTTGACCTAATCCATGATGTTTTAGACTGAGAAGGACCAGCACGGAGTGAATCTGGCATATGTTGTGCCTGAGTCCAGGCTGGTTGATGCAGATCTGATGTTTGGGATGGAACCCAAGCTGGTGATGCCTGCTGTGGTATTGGTTGAGATGACAATGGGGGCCAGATTTTTCCAGCAGGTTGCTTTGGTGGGTTTTGTTGGGGTACTGCCTGCACCTGGGTGTGTCCCATAACTGGAACTGAGCTTGATGCTGCAAGGGGACTCTGAGACACGGCACTACCTTCTGCAGACCAAGGAGGGTGAGCTGGGTTGATAACAGGTTTGGGTAGGACAGGTGGAGGGTTTTTCTGCTTGATCGTTGGAGCTTGCATGAAATTGCATGCTTCTGCACCCAGACTGAGAAAGTCTTCTTCTGGAACTGACTCTGTTAAAGACTTCTGATGGCCTTTTTTCTGAAGCAAGGGCATCTCTTTTGAGTCTGTCTTGTTTGCTCCTCTCCTTTTAGTTTCTGGCAGGATCCCTCTTTTAATTGCAGGTATTGCAATACGTTCATCACGTGAAGCAATGATGTCTGATGTGGGGGACCAAACCTGTGGGGTTGTGTTTACTGGAACAGGAACCTTGAATATGTTTTCAGGTTTCCTAGATGTTGGGCTTGAGACAGTGCTGACTGGTGAAAAAGTTTTTTGTCCTTGATTATGACCACCCAGAAAGGGCTTAGCAGTTCTGTTGGAGACAAGGGATCTGGGAACAGCCGAACCTTGATATGGATCCAGACCATTCATACCATTTGCTGATTGTGGTAACATCTGTTGCTGAAATGGCTGGTCTTGATACTGTTGTTGTTGCCTCACATAGATATCCTGTGGGGTTTGTGGACTTTCTTCCTGCGGAGGAGGCTTAACAATTTCAACTTCTGGTTCCACAACTGCATCCATTGGTATGCCTTTTCGTCTCATTTCCTCTTGTTCTGCGGAAAGCTCATCCATCCTTTGACGCCTCTTGGCAAACATAAAGACTCCTTTTCCTTTCGTCTGTGGAAGATGCTCCATTGTTTCCAAGTTTGACTCGGTCTGTACTTTGAAATTCTGTTGTAGCTCAAAGCAGTGCCGTGATTCTAAGCATTAAAGGAGCAGTATTCTTCTCACAATCAGTGGCGATCTGTCCTGACTTACTTTGTAGTGTACAATCTCATTCTCGTCCTGAAATCTGTCTTTGAGAAGCTGTACCGTAGCTAACCAGTGTGAACCTTCTGACCCTTATTTGACGCCCTTCTTTTTGGCAGCAGTAAAAAGCAAAGTGTTATGTTTACATTTAGAGTTGGCTTTTTTCAGCTGTCTCACTGACTGTGCCTCACTCCATCTTAGTCCTGTGAAAGAAAATTTAGAACAAGGAAATATAGAAAATGGCATGAGAATTATGAACGATTGAATTACACAACACAATGCAGGAATTATTTAGAAATTGACCAGATTCATACATTAACAACTTGATGCAACATGGTATGATTGTGCACCTTGAATTTTGCACAGGTAATAACCATAGTTAATACATTCCCTCTGTGTTATTAAGAATAGGCACCAGTTATTACTTTTAAAAATATAAGGTATCATTAAGTAATTTTGATATTACATCATTTTTATTGAAGTGGCATTTAGGTAACAAGATTTAAATTGAGTGAGCGCTTTTTTATCTTCAGTTAGTTTACAATGATAAATTTCTCTGCATATTTTAATAAAACCATCAAAACGTCATCACACAAGCCTTAGTAGAACATTGTTAGCTGGGTTAGTTGAAACACATTAAAGCTTTAACCATTTTTAATTTACTAATTTAAAATTTAAAATTTAAAATTTAATAATTCTACTAATCAAAGCAATTCCAACTGCATTAATTATATCCAAATCCAATTTTCTCAAACAACTGATCCAATGTGTATCAGAATACAGATATTTATTTTCAAAATTTAAGTGTATTCAAATGCAGCTTTAAATAAAAAACAAGCATGAGGGAATCCCTCATATTATTCTGAAGAAAATGAGCACGCACTTACACTAAATCCAGGCAATCTATCTTCACAACAAACAAACGAAATAATAATAATTGTAATTTTCTAAGGCTAACACTTGGCTTTCTAACAGTCAGCCTAGTCCAAAGCACCCTGACTTACTGAAAGCTTTTTTAGGTGAACAAACATTGTGAGAGGTCATAAAACCCCTTGGCTAAAGTGGGTATCTGTGCAAACTGTGAGTGCTCTGTGGCGGGTGGCAGGACTGTGAAAGAAAGAGAGAGAGAGAGAGAGAGAGAGAGAGAGAGAGAGAGAGAGAGAGAGAGAGAGAGAGGTGATGTCCACTATTTAACGGAGTCAGATCTCATCACCAAGGGATCGTATGACAAATCTCTACTGACACATGCTGGTGCCTGTCAAACCAGTGGACTGAGGAATACTGCAGGGACACACTTTTATTTAGGTATCTCTCAAATGCTGGTTTAACATATGACTTGCCTCATCCATCCCAAACTATTAATAATATTGACAAATGATGAGCAATTTTTACATTTTTAATTGCTATTTTACATGTAAATGCCATTGTATCTAATTGCATATTAAACCAGCTCTTTGGACCCAATAGCAAAACTTAACAATCCTCGAATGTTTCAATCTGTAAGGATATTTGTGCAAGTTTATAGCATATCACCATATTTGCAGGATGCATTGTCTAGTACAGCAACAGAAAACCCTATTTCAGAACTGGTTGGCTATTTCTGTCTAGGCACTCTAACGGTCAAGACATGCTCATGCAAGCAATTACCTTACAAACCAGCCAAATGATGAAATCTCAAAATAAAATGTATTCTTTTTGATTATATTATTTATATTATATTTTATATTGTTATAATTTACACTTTTAGGTATATAAGATCAAGTATATAAAGGATTAAGTATTTAATGTATTCCAATTTACATTTCTTTTATTAGATAACATCAGAAAACAGTCCAATAATGACCATCAGTGGAGAGGTAAAGAAAAAGCAGAAACAGATATAGACAAAGACAGCCACTGAAGGACAGGTTTTGGAGACGGTTTTTGTCTTACGTGCCTGTCTTGCTTGGTGTCTGCTGAGTCTGATCAGTTCCGTCAAGGAGGCAGTACCCCACCAGTCTGCCTGCTCAGTACCCTGGACTTGAATTCCACTTAACACACAGAAGGTCCCACACCTCTCCCTCCTCCTCCTCCTCCTCCTCCTCCTCCTCCGTCTCCTCCTCTTCTTTTGCCTTTTTTTCCACTTCTTCAGTTTCCAAGAAATTAAAGCATTCTTTCTTCAAGTTCTTGCTGGGTTCTAGTGAGAACCTGTGCTAGAAAAGCTGTAGTCCACTTTATTCTGTTTTTATGTTCAGAGGGAGACACTTTGAGGAGGGTCCATATCAGTGTTTTCAGTGTGGGAATTGGGAGTTGCGCTCTCATCCTGGAGAGGGTTTTAGAACTGGTGTCAATATCATGTCAAAGCATGCTGATAGAACCATCCTTTAAGTTACCAGAGGTGCTTGATAACACTTTCTGTTTCTCCACAATGGAAATAGAAAGGTGCAGAGGGGCTGTCTGACCTTGTCCATGTGTCTGAGTTGCCCAGGAGAACTGAGTCCTTAAGGCCATTTAAAACAAAATCCATGAACACAAATAACCTCGGTAACACTTTAATTCACTATTAAGAGTTTTTATTCAATAAACTCCTAATTTGCTGCTTACTGATAGTAAGGTAGTTGTTTGTAGTAGTTATGTTTACGTATTGGGAAGGGTTAAGGTATCTAGAATATAGTCATGCAGAATAAGGTATTAATATGTGTTTTATAAGTACTAATAAACAGCCAATATTCTAGTAATATACATTCTAAAATGGAACTAGTTAATAGAGAATAGTGTTCCTTAATGTAATACAGAGAGCACACTCATGGACATACAGGGGGATAAAAACATGAAATATACAAAACAAATCACCAATGACATCCATTTAATTACAAAATTTGCTCATCTGCATTGAGCCAGTGAATGGGTATTTACATAGAACAATAACTAAGATATAAAAAGCATTTAAAGAATTTCTTGGCACAAAATCCTTTGCTGTTCCAGATGCTTAACCGCAAAGTAATGTTGTGCTGCAAATAAGCACAACCTGCTGTAACACAGCCCTAATATAGGCAAGTGAATGAAATGGCTTCTGAGATATTATAAACTGATTGTGAGCCATGAAACTCAGAAACTTGCACAGAAATGTTTTATCTGATCTCAGACTCTTTTTGTTATTTTATAGAAAAGACTAAATAATATAAACAGTGAAATATACATGCAATATGTATATAACACATTCTT